>CM055839.1:6217500-6770000 GCA_029490765.1 Euthynnus affinis | reverse complement strand
AATGCTGACAGCAGAAAAAACACAGCTGAGCCTTCTCTTGAAGAAGACAGTGAGTGAAAAAACACAGTTGCAAGTGGAGGGTAAAGAACTGAATGTGCTTCTAAATTCAACCCTGCAAAACTGGACCCTTGTAGAAGAGGAGAAAAGACAACTGAGTGTGGTGCTGAATGAGTCGCTGCACATCCTCACCCTGGCATCTGCAGAAAATAAACGGTTAAGCTTCCTGTTGGACAATGAACATCAAACCTCCAAGCAGCATCAAACAGAAAACAATGAGCTTAAGCATCTTCTGAACTCCACATATCAAATGTGCACCCTCCTGGGAAATGAGAACCACCAACTGACGCTACTGTTAAATGCTACAATGTACAACCTTACTCGGCTGTCAGCTGAAAAGACAAAGCTGAGCCTGCTTGCAAAGGATGCAACACATGAAATAACACAGTTGCAAGTAGAGAGCAAAGAGCTGATTGTGCTTCTAAATTCAACCCTGCAAAACTGGACCCTTGTAGGAGAGGACACACAACTGAACGTGCTGCTGAACGAGTCGCTGCACATCCTCACCCTGGCATCTGCAGAGAATCAACGGTTAAGCTTCCTGTTGGACATTGAACATCAAACCTCCAAGCAGCATCAAACAGAAAACAGTGAGCTGAAGCATCTTCTGAGCTCCTCTTATCAAATGTGCACCCTCCTAGGAAATGATAACCACCAACTGACGCTACTGCTAAATGCTACAATGTACAACCTCACAATGCTGACAGCAAAAAAAACACAACTGAGTCTCCTCTTGAAGAACACAGTGAGTGATAAAACACAGTTGCAAGTTGAGAATAAAGAACTGAATGTGCTTCTAAATTCAACCCTGCAAAACTGGACCCTTGTAGAAGAGGAGAAAAGACAACTGAGTGTGCTGCTGAATGAGTCGCTGCACAACATCACCATGGCATCTGCAGAAAATGAACGTTTGAACTTGCTGTTAAATGATGAACATCAAACCTCCAAGCAGTTGCAATTACAGAACAATGAGCTGAAGCATCTTCTGAACTCCACTTATCAAAACTCTACCCTCCTCGGAAATGAGAACCAACGACTGACGCTGCTGCTAAATGCCACAATGTACAACCTCACCTTGCTGTCAGCAGAAACAACACGGCTGAGCCTTCTCTTGAAGAACACGAAATGCAAAAAAACACAGTTGCAGGTGGAGACCAAAGAGCTGATTGTGCTTCCAAATTCAACCCTACAAAATTGGATCGTTGTCGAAGAGGAAAACAGAGAACTGAAAGTGCGTCTGAATGACTTGCTGCACAATATCACCCTGGGCTCTGCTGAGAATGAACGTCTGAACTTGTTGTTAAATGATGAACATCAAACCTCCAAGCAGCATCAAACAGAAAACAATGAGCTGAAGCATCTTCTGAACTCCACATATCAAATGTGCACCCTCCTGGGAAATGAGAACCACCAACTGACGCTGCTGTTAAATGCTACAATGTACAACCTCACAATGCTGTCAGCTGAAAAGACACAGCTGAGGCTGCTTTCGAAGAATATAACACATGAAAAAACGCAGTTGCAAGTAGAGAGCAAAGAGCTGATTGTGTTTCTAAATTCAACCCTGCAAAACTGGACCCTTGTGGGAGAGGACACACAACTGAACGTGCTACTGAACGAGTCGCTGCACATCCTCACCCTGGCATCTGCAGAAAATCAACGGTTAAGCTTCCTGTTGGACAATGAACATCAAACCTCCAAGCAGCATCAAACAGAAAACAGTGAGCTGAAGCATCTTCTGAGCTCCACTTATCAAATGTGCACTCTCCTAGGAAATGATAACCACCAAATGATGCTACTGCTAAATGCTACAATGTACAACCTCACAATGCTGACAGCAGAAAAAACACAGCTGAGCCTTCTCTTGAAGAACACAGTGAGTGAAAAAATACAGTTGCAAGTGGAGAATAAAGAACTGAATGTGCTTCTAAATTCAACCCTGCAAAACTGGACACTTGTAGAAGAGGAGAAAAGACAACTGAGTGTGCTGCTGAATGAGTCGCTGCACAACATCACCCTGGCATCTGCAGAGAATGAACGTTTGAACTTGCTGTTAGATGATGAACATCAAACCTCCAAGCAGCAGCAATTACAGAACAATGAGCTGAAGCATCTTCTGAACTCTACTTGTCAAAACTCTACCCTCCTGGGAAATGAGAACCAACGACTGACAATGTTACTAAATGCCACAATGTACGACCTCACCTTGCTGACAGCAGAAACAACACGACTGAACCCTCTCTTGAAGAACACGACATGTGAAAAAACACAGTTGCAAGTGGAAACCAAAGAGCTGATTGTGCTTCTAAATTCAACGCTGCAAAACTGGACCCTTGTAGGAGAGGACACACAACTGAACATGCTGCTGAACGAGTCGCTGCGCATCATCACCCTGGCATCTGCAGAAAATCAACGGTTAAGCTTCCTGTTGATCAATGAACATCAAACCTCCAAGCAGCATCAAACAGAAAACAGTGAGCTGAAGCATCTTCTGAACTCTACTTGTCAAAACTCAACCCTTCTGGGAAATGAGAACCAACAACTGACACTACTTCTAAATGCCACAATGTACAACGTCACATTGCTTACAGCAGAAAAAACAAGGGTGAACCTTCTCTTGAAGAACACGACATGTGAAGAAACACAGTTGCAGGTGGAGACCAAAGAGCTGATTGTGCTTCCAAATTCAACCCTACAAAATTGGGCCCTTGTAGAAGAGGAAAACAGAGAACTGAAAGTGCGTCTGAACGACTTGCTGCGCAACATCACCCTGGGCTCTGTTGAGATCAAACGGTTAAGCTTCCTGTTGGACAATGAACATCAAACCTCCAAGCAGCATCAAACAGAAAACAATGAGCTTAAGCATCTTCTGAACTCCACATATCAAACGTGCACCCTCCTGGGAAATGAGAACCACCAACTGACGCTGCTGTTAAATGCTACAATGTACAACCTCACAATGCTGTCAGCTGAAAAGACACAGCTGAGGCTGCTTTCGAAGAATATAACACATGAAAAAACACAGTTGCAAGTAGAGAGCAAAGAGCTGATTGTGCTTCTAAATTCAACCCTGCAAAACTGGACCCTTGTAGGAGAGGACACACAACTGAACGTGCTACTGAATGAGTCGCTGCACATCCTCACCCTGGCATCTGCAGAAAATCAACGGTTAAGCTTCCTGTTGGACAATGAACATCAAACCTCCAAGCAGCATCAAACAGAAAACAGTGAGCTGAAGCATCTTCTGAGCTCTGCTTATCAAATGTGCACCCTCCTAGGAAATGATAACCACCAAATGATGCTACTGTTAAATGCTACAATGTACAACCTCACAATGCTGACAGCAGAAAAAACACAGCTGAGCCTTCTCTTGAAGAACACAGTGAGTGAAAAAACACAGTTGCAAGTGGAGAATAAAGAACTGAATGTGCTTCTAAATTCAACCCTGCAAAACTGGACCCTTGTAGAAGAGGAGAAAAGACAACTGAGTGTGCTGCTGAATGAGTCGCTGCACAACATCACCCTGGCATCTGCAGAGAATGAACGTTTGAACTTGCTGTTAAATAATGAACATCAAACCTCCAAGCAGCAGCAATTACAGAACAATGAGCTGAAGCATCTTCTGAACTCTACTTGTCAAAACTCTACCCTCCTGGGAAATGAGAACCAACGACTGACAATGTTACTAAATGCCACAATGTACGACCTCACCTTGCTGACAGCAGAAACAACACGGCTGAACCCTCTCTTGAAGAACACGACATGTGAAAAAACACAGTTGCAAGTGGAAACCAAAGAGCTGATTGTGCTTCTAAATTCAACGCTGCAAAACTGGACCCTTGTAGGAGAAGACACACAACTGAACATGCTGCTGAACGAGTCGCTGCGCATCATCACCCTGGCATCTGCAGAAAATCAACGGTTAAGCTTCCTGTTGATCAATGAACATCAAACCTCCAAGCAGCATCAAACAGAAAACAGTGAGCTGAAGCATCTTCTGAACTCTACTTGTCAAAACTCAACCCTTCTGGGAAATGAGAACCAACAACTGACACTACTTCTAAATGCCACAATGTACAACATCACATTGCTGACAGCAGAAAAAACAAGGGTGAACCTTCTCTTGAAGAACACGACATGTGAAGAAACACAGTTGCAGGTGGAGACCAAAGAGCTGATTGTGCTTCCAAATTCAACCCTACAAAATTGGGCCCTTGTAGAAGAGGAAAACAGAGAACTGAAAGTGCGTCTGAACGACTTGCTGCGCAACATCACCCTGGGCTCTGTTGAGATCAAACGGTTAAGCTTCCTGTTGGACAATGAACATCAAACCTCCAAGCAGCATCAAACAGAAAACAATGAGCTTAAGCATCTTCTGAACTCCACATATCAAATGTGCACCCTCCTGGGAAATGAGAACCACCAACTGACGCTGCTGTTAAATGCTACAATGTACAACCTCACAATGCTGTCAGCTGAAAAGACACAGCTGAGGCTGCTTTCGAAGAATATAACACATGAAAAAACACAGTTGCAAGTAGAGAGCAAAGAGCTGATTGTGCTTCTAAATTCAACCCTGCAAAACTGGACCCTTGTGGGAGAGGACACACAACTGAACGTGCTACTGAACGAGTCGCTGCACATCCTCACCCTGGCATCTGCAGAAAATAAACAGTTAAGCTTGCTGTTGGACAATGAACATCAAACCTCCAAGCAGCATCAAACAGAAAACAGTGAGCTGAAGCATCTTCTGAGCTCCGCTTATCAAATGTGCACCCTCCTAGGAAATGATAACCACCAAATAATGCTACTGCTAAATGCTACAATGTACGACCTCACAATGCTGACAGCAAAAAAATTACAGCTGAGTCTCCTCTTGAAGAACACAGTGAGTGACAAAACACAGTTGCAAGTGGAGAATAAAGAACTGAATGTGCTTCTAAATTCAACCCTGCAAAACTGGACCCTTGTAGAAGAGGAGAAAAGACAACTGAGTGTGCTGCTGAACGAGTCGCTGCGCAACATCACCATGGCATCTGCAGAAAATGAACGTTTGAACTTGCTGTTAAATGATGAACATCAAACCTCCAAGCAGTTGCAATTACAGAATAACGAGCTGAAGCATCTTCTGAACTCTACTTGTCAAAACTCCACCCTCCTAGGATGTGAGAACCAAAGACTGACACTAATTCTAAATGCCACAATGTACAACCTCACCTTGCTGACAGCAGAAAAAACAAGGCTGAACCTTCTCCTGAAGAACACAACATGTGAAAAAACACAATTGCAGATGGAGACCAAAGAGCTGATTGTGCTTCCAAATTCAACCCTACAAAATTGGGCCCTTGTAGAAGAGGAAAACAGAGAACTGAAAGTACGTTTGAACGACTTGTTGCACAATATCACCCTGGGCTCTGTTGAGAACAAACGTCTGAACTTGTTGTTAAATGATGAACATCAAACCTCCAAGCAGTTGCAATTACAAAACAATGAGCTGAAGCTTCGTCTGAACTCCACATATCAAATGTGCACCCTTCTGGGAAATGAGAACCACCAACTGACGCTGCTGTTAAATGCTACAATTTACAACCTCACAATGCTGTCAGCTGAAAAGACACAGCTGAGCCTGCTTTCGAAGAATATAACACATGAAAAAACACAGTTGCAAGTAGAGAGCAAAGAGCTGATTGTGCTTCTGAATTCAACCCTGCAAAACTGGACCCTTGTGGGAGAGGACACACAACTGAACGTGCTGCTAAACGAGTCGCTGCACATCCTCACCCTGGCATCTGCAGAAAATCAACGGTTAAGCTTCCTGTTGGACAATGAACATCAAACCTCCAAGCAGCATCAAACAGAAAACAATGAGCTGAAGCATCTTCTGAGCTCCGCATATCAAATGTGCACCCTCCTGGGAAATGATAACCACCAACTGAAGCTACTGTTAAATGCTACAATGTACAACCTCACAATGCTGTCAGCTGAAAAGACACAGCTGAGCCTGCTTTCGAAGAATGCAACACAGGAAAAAACACAGTTGCAAGTGGAGACCAAAGAGCTGATTGTGCTTTTAAATTCAACGCTGCAAAACTGGACACTTGTAGAAGAGGACACACAACTGAACGTGCTACTGAACGAGTCACTGCGCATCATCACCCTGGCATCTGCAGAAAATCAACGATTAAGTTTCCTGTTGGACAATGAACATCAAACCTCCAAGCAGCATCAAACAGAAAACAGTGAGCTGAAGCATCTTCTGAACTCTACTTGTCAAAACTCAACCCTTCTGAGAAATGAGAACCAACGACTGACACTACTTCTAAATGCCACAATGTACGACCTCACGTTGCTTACAGCAGAAAAAACAAGGCTGAACCTTCTCTTGAAGAACACAACATGCAAAAAAACACAGTTGCAAGTGGAGACCAAAGAACTGATTGTGCTTCCAAATTCAACCCTACAAAACTGGACCCTTGTAGAAGAGGAAAACAGAGAAATAAAAGTGCGTCTGAACGACTTGCTGCGCAACATCACTCTGGGCTCTGTTGAGAACAAACGTCTGAACTTGTTGTTAAATGATGAACATCAAACCTCCAAGCAGCTGCAATTACAGAACAATGTGCTGAACCATCTTCTGAACTCTACTTGTCAAAACTCTACCCTGCTGGGAAATGAGAACCAACGACTGGCACTACTTGTAAATGCCACAATGTACAACCTCACAATGCTGACAGTAGAAAAAACAAGGCTTAACCTTCTCTTGAAGAACACAACATGCGAAAAAACACAGTTGCAAATGGAGATCAAAGAGCTGAATATGCTTCTGAATTCAACCCTGCAAAACCGGACACTTGTAGAAGAGGAAAACAGACAACTGAACGTGCGTCTGAACGAGTCACTACACAACATCACCCTGGGCTCTGCAGAAAATAAACGGTTGATCTTGCTGTTAGATAATGAACAGCAAATCTCTATGCAGTTTCAAATTGAGAACAACGAGCTGAAGCAACGTCTGAAATCTACTTATCAAAATTGCACCCTCCTTGGAAACGAGAACCACCAGTTGACGCTACTTCTAAATACCACAATGTACAACCTCACCTTGCTGACTGCAGAAACAACACGGCTGAGCCTTCTCTTGAAGAACTCAACATGCGAAAAAACACAGTTGCAGGAGGAGACCAAAGAGTTGATTGTGCTTGCAAATTCAACCCTACAAAACTGGACTCTTGTAGAAGAGGAAAACAGAGAACTGAAAGTGCGACTGAACGACTTGCTGCACAACATCACCCTGGGCTCTGTTCACAATGAACGTCTGAACTTGTTGTTAAATGATGAACATCAAACATCCAAGCAGCTGCAATTACAAAACAATGAGCTGAAGCATTTTTTGAACTCTACTTGTCAAAACTCTACCCTGCTGGGAAATGAGAACCAACGACTGGCACTACTTGTAAATGCCACAATGTACAACCTCACCTTGCTGTCAGCTGAAAAAGCAAGGCTGAACCTTCTCTTGAAGAACACGACATATGAAAAAACACAGTTGCAAATGGAGATCAAAGAGCTGAATGTGCTTCTGAATTCAACCCTGCAGAACTGGACACTTGTAGAAGAGGAAAACAGACAACTGAACGTGCATCTGAACAAGTCACTACACAACATCACCCTGGCATCTGCAGAAAATAAACGGTTGATCTTGCTGTTAGATAATGAACAGCAAATCTCTATGCAGTTTCAAACTGAGAATAATGAGCTGAAGCAACGTCTGAACTCTACTTATCAAAATTGCACCCTCCTGGGAAATGAGAACCACCAGCTGACACTACTTGTAAATGCTACAATGTACAACCTCACCTTGCTGTCAGCTGAAAAGACACAGTTGCAGGTGGAAACCAAAGAGCTAAATGTCCTTCTAAGTTCAACCCTGCAAAACTGGACCCTTGTAGAAGAAGAAAACAGACAACTGAACATGCGTCTGACCGACTCACTGCACAACATCACTTTGGGGTCTGCAGAAAATGAACAGTTGATCTTGCTGTTAGACAATGAACAGCAAATCTCTATGCAGCTTCAAATTGAGAACAATGAGCTGAAGCAACGTCTGAACTCTACTTATCAAAATTGCACCCTCCTGGGAAATGAGAACCACCGGCTGACGCTACTTCTAAATGCCACAATGTACAACCTCACCTTGCTGTCAGCTGAAAAGACACAGCTCAGCCTGCTCTTAATGAATACAACACATGAAAAGACACAGTTGCAGGTGGAAACCAAAGAGCTGAATGTGCTTCTAAGTTCAACCCTGCAAAACTGGACCCTTGTAGAAGAGGAAAACAGACAACTGAACGTACGTCTGAATGACTCACTACGCAAGATCACTCTGGGGTCTGTAGAACATGAACGGTTGATCTTGCTGTTAAATGATGAACAGCAAACCTCTGTGCAGTTACAAATAAAAAACAACAAGCTGAAGTTACTTCTAAACTCCACTGTTCAAAACTGCACCTTCCTGGGAAATGAGAATCACCGACTGATGCTGCTGCTAAATGCCACTATGTACGACCTCACCCTGCTGACGACTGAAAAAGCACAGCTGAGCCTGCTCTTGAAGAACACAGTGAGTGAAAAAACACAGTTGCAAGTGGAGAGTAAAGAGCTAAATGTACTTCTACATTCAGTCTTGCAAAACCAGACCCTTGTGGAAGAACAGAACAGACAACTGAATGTCCATCTGAAAGACTCACTGCGCAATATCACTCTAGGGTCTGCAGAAAATAAACGGTTAAACTCGCTGTTAGACAATGAACAGCAAACTTCTACGCAGCTGCAAGTTCAAAACAATGAGCTGAAGCAACGTCTGTACTCTACTGTTCAAAACTGCACCCTCCTTGGAAATGAGAACCAACGACTGACGCTACTTCTAAATGCCACAATGTACGACCTCACCTTGCTGTCAGCTGAAAAAGCACAGCTGAGCCTGCTCCTGAAGAACACAGTGAGTGAAAAAACACAGTTGCAAGTGGCGAGTAAAGAGCTAAATGTACTTCTACATTCAGTCTTGCAAAACCAGACCCTTGTGGAAGAACAGAACAGACAACTGAATGTCCGTCTGAAAGACTCACTGCGCAATATCACTCTGGGGTCTGCAGAAAATAAACGGTTAAACTCGCTGTTAGACAATGAACAGCAAACTTCTACGCAGCTGCAAGTTCAAAACAGTGAGCTGAAGCAACGTCTGTACTCTACTGTTCAAAACTGCACCCTCCTTGGAAATGAGAACCAACGACTGACGCTACTTCTAAATGCCACAATGTACGACCTCACCTTGCTGTCAGCTGAAAAAGCACAGCTGAGCCTCCTCTTGAAGAACGCAGTGAACGAACAAACACAGTTGCAAGCAAAGTGTAAGGAACTGAATGTGCGTCTGAACGAGTCGCTGCGCAACATCACCCTGGCATCTGCAGAGAATGAACGGTTAAGTTTGCTTTTGGATAATGAAAAGCAAACCTCCAAGCAGCTGAAAGCAAACAATGAACACCAGCTTTCAATCCTTTCCTCTGACAAACTGTCCTTCCTCTGGAATTTCTGTGACAGAAACACACTTGAGTGCTCACGCTGCCTGCCTGGCTGGGTCGAGCACGCTTCACGCTGCTTCCTCTTGTCCACTGAAACATTGAAGTGGGAAGATGCTCGCAGGGAGTGTGAAAAAATCGGGGGTGACCTGGCTGTTGTTCAGAGTGAAGATGACCAGATTTTCTTGACCACCTTGACTTTTCAGTACGTACAGCAGAACCCTCAAGTAAATTTCCATTCAGCGTGGATCGGGTTGCAGGACATGGTGAAGGAGGGCACCCATTTCTGGGTCAATGGCAAAAGACCCCGCTCAGGTTTAATTTACTGGAGGCCTCAGGAGCCAAACAACGCCATGGCCTGGTGGGACAATAGCATGGCAGGGCAGGACTGTGTTGCCATTGTGCCACCGAAAAGCCTCACGGGGAAGAACTGGTTAAAATCCTGGGATGACATTATTTGTGGTGGCAAACGGCACTATCTGTGTGAGACCACAGCTCTCGCTTTGACTTGAGTGACACACCTGGGATGTAGCAGTCTATTTTTAGCCCAGAGCTGCCAAAAATGTGATTGTTGATAGGGACATGAATGACAACTCATTGGGTACTTATTTTGGTATTTCACCAAACTAAGGCTACTACGTGGCTCAACAAGTGACTTGACTGCCAACAATTTCAAAAATGGGTAAATTCCAGGCTTTTCTCCATGGTCCTTTAGTAGTCTTATAGTAGTACAGTATAAAAGCATTGAAGCTGTCATTAGCAGCACAAGAAAAACAGCTAAGTTTCTCAATTTTTTTTTTTCAGTTGTTTCACTTAAATAATGCTGCTAACATGCTAAAATTTGGCAGCAGCTCTGTCCCAGTGGTAGAAAGCACCTTATTTAAATACATTTTTAAAGGTATTTGTACTTCATTTGAGTATTCACATTTTATGTTACTTAATGCTTAAACTCCACTATATTTCAGTGAGATATATTGTACTTTTTACTATCTGATAGTTGAGTTCCTGCTCACTGTACATGTAAAGATTTTATACTGTACACAAAACCTTTGTTGAGATTATAGATATGATGCATTTTCATACTAAACTGTGTATAAAGTAGTTAAAATGTTCACTACATTCAACGGGTACATCAAAAAATGTGATCTAATGTTATAATATAGTAATCAGTATCTGAGTTAATTATAATTGCATTCTACTGCTAATACTTAATAGTTAAGAAGCTTTTTTAATGTGTGACTTTTACTTGTGATGGAGTACTTTTACATTGTATTATTGCCAGTTTCACTTAAGTAAAAGATGTTCACCACTGCAGCAGTGAATAAATGATGCCATCTTCCCCTGGCTTCCCTGTGGTCGAGTGCAATACACTGACTGACACATTGCAATCCAGAGAGATGCTGTTTCATTCTTTTGAAGAAGCTTAATAAAAAAACAGAGAGCAGAAAGCCTTGACCCCCTTAGAACTGCCATTATGACAGTATATAATGCCTTTTTATGTCTACAGACACAGGGCAAACTCCCGACAAATTATTAGAACACATTCAATGGGAGGTGATGAGAAGAGAAAGAGTCTCACCTGAGACTCTAAAAAGCTTAGTTTGGCATAGTTTATCTGTATATTCAGAAAATGAATGAATGGCCAAAGCACATTTTATTATTATGGAGAGATATGTGTGTTTTTCAGTCATTGTATCTGAGATGAAACCAGAAAGAAAGACTATATAAGGCAACAACACAAGACTATATTTTTATCTTTCAGATAGAGGGCTGAAGTATTTCACAAACAATAAAACTTTATTTGACATTAAATATTTAGTAATTTTCTGTAATAAGACAGAGAGAAATTGCTTCACTGTAAATATATTTACATCTATCTGCATAATGTACTTGTGCATTTGTATGCATGTCATGCAAGACTGCAGGCTTTTTGCCTAATATTTAGTTGAATTATAATGAAATAATTGTGTGATCTTAACTGAGGTTTACGGGTTCACAACTGTTCGAAGTCTGGTCTTAAAACAACAGTCAGGTGACCATACTAACACTGAAAGAGGTTTTACTTGCTGTAATCATTCCTCCTGTGCATACTGGATATTAAAAGATCCCCTTCAAATGGACTTTAAATGTAAGTGATGGAGGCCAAAATCCACCATATGTCCACCCAGTCATTTTGTGCAAAAATGCATTTAAAAGTTTATATGAAGCTTATACAAGGCTTCAACAGAGTTGTGAGTCATGTCAAGTTGATACTGCCAATTCTTTTCAAGCATCAAATTCCTTCTTTGTGTTTTTACTGCCAACAAGGGATTTTGGTACTAAAAAAGCCTGTAATGTTGAAAGATATCTACTTGATCTGACTTATTTGGAAAGCTGAAGCTTCATATTAGCTTCAGAACAACTTTTAAATATATTTTTGCACCGACGGGGGACTGTGGATTTTGTCCCCATCACTTACACTCTAAGTGCATTATGAAGGGCTCTTCTAATGGCCAGTATGAACAGGAGGGATGATTGCAGCAAGAAAAAGCTTTTTCAGTCAAAATTGTGAACCTGTCCTTTAAATGACCAGTGTGTAAGATTTAGTGACATCTAGCGGTGAGGTTGCAGATTGCAACCTACTGAATACTCCAAGCGATAGGAGAAAAAACTCGATAGGCCCTCTAGAGCCAGTGTTTGGTTTGTCCCTTCTCGGCTACCGTAGAAAATTGGCAGTGTATCATAGTAGGTTCTGAATTGGACCCGCTCTCTATATAGCTATATAAAAGGCTCATTCTAAAATTACAAAAACACCACGATTTTTATTTTCAGGTGATTATATACTAAATAAAAAATAAATATGAACATTATATTCTATGTCTGCCAATAAATCCGCTAAATGCAACACACTGGTCCTTTAAAACAAACGTTACGGGAGATTCTTCCAGTCGAGTGAACCATCACCCCCTGCTGACGGCTCACTGTAACTGCAGGACCGGCTGACACAACAACACAAACGCCATCTTTGGCCGAGCTGACAAACTACTGAAGCAGAGTTGGGAACGAAACTAGGTCAGGCACTCGGAAACGAAAACACTTCTGAGAATCTTGATTCAGACGCTTCTCGTCAATATTCGCCAACCTCTTCGACTCATTTGTGCTGTTCTATGGTCCGATGTGTTTGATCGGTCGGCCAGCCCGAACGCAGTTTTCTTGTGTCGGTCCCGGTTGACGTTGAGTAGTCGCCTTTTCTGACAAACAGCCGACGGAGGCGAAAGCCAGGTAAGAAGAGAACGGGGATAGGCAACTACTGAGAACCTCAACTTAGCATTTAGTTAACTCAGCTATTTTCTGTTGTTACTTTACATTAACTAGAACTTGATAGGTAGGTAAGTTAATGTTCGGCCAAGCTAACGTTAGCTAAATCTTTCTAAATCTTGGCTGGTTCGGTGTGTTTGTGTTGTGAACTAATCATCCATGTTACGCCAAATAGCAGCAATGCATGTGCCAAAATGTGAAAATGTAACGTGTAAATACGGTTTTGATGAGCACAAGCTAACTATGAGCGTATGAATTGAACATCCGACGCAGGTTTTGGTTACAGTCGAGGGAGGTGTGTCCTGCTTGTACAGTGTTTTCATTCTCAGCTGAGGTGAGCAGACACAGTGGAGACACTGTAACACAGCTGGCCTTTGTTGACACCTATCAAAAAGGAAACAACTCGTCTGTACAGTTTGGCGGGCTAAGATTCAAGATTTCTTTATTGACATTTCTCAGAACCTGCATACATTGAAATGAAATTCCGTTTCTCCCAGACCAACACCAGTGCACTTGCAGAATAAACGGTTTAAATAAACTTCATTACTAAACTAAACACTAAAATGTGAAAATACGAAAATATACATAGAAAATATCTTAAAGTTTCAGAAGTATAAAGTAAAGGAATTATATAAATACATACAAGTACATGAAGTTATAAAAGCCTTGAAATAGCAGCAAAGGTACAGGTTTGCATCATACTAAACACCAAACACTGGTCTGACAGGTTGAGCTGGGCAATATCCCTGTAATAAACATCGCTAGGGCTACAGCTACTGGTTACTTTCATTATCAAGTCATCTGTTGATTGTTTCCTTGATTGACTGATCAGTTGTTTGGTCCATAAAATGTCACAAAAAGGTGAAAAATGAACATCACTGTTCCCCAGAGCCCTGGGTAACCTCTTTAAATGTCTTGTTTTGTCCACAAACCAAATATATTCAGTTTAGTATCATAGACGACAAAAGAAACCAGGAAATATTCACATTTAAGAAGCTGGAATCAGAGATTTTGGACTTCTTTTTTTTTTTCTTAAAAATGACTCAAAACGATTATCAAATTAGGAGTAGTAGTAGTTGGCAACTAATCAATTAATTGTTGCAGGTCTAAACATCACAGTAACCAAAGACAATCTTGCAAAATGTATCACAGTATAATTTTTATATGCACTGTGATGGGAAATCACCAGGAACCTTCTTTTTTTAGCTGACATTCTCAAATGAACTGAACTGATTTTTCTGCATCCTACCATTACAGATTAAAAAAAAAAAAGATAAGAAAATTGTCAAATTCACAACTGGACTACTTGGATAGAATTCTGCATTGTGCTATATGTAGTTATATTTGATAGTGAGTAATATTTAGTGATGTATTACATTTTGTGGAAAATTAATTGAGAAAGAGTTATTGGGTAAAATAACCAGACAGGGAAGTTTATTTTTGTCTAATCAAGTAAATAAAAAAACATGACAAATCAAGTAACTTCATCACATTAATGCAAAATCCATTTAAATGACTAACTCCATTGAATTGTAGTGTTAACTCTGATAACAACATCGTGTTTACTCATTCTTGATTATGATTAGGGATTGAGTATGCAATTATATACAATACATTTAATTTATGACCAACCATAAAAGTATTATAACAGTTACTCAAAGAGATAATTAATAGGTGACAGTTTTGATCAATAAAGCAGAAAAAAATTACTGATAATGAAAGTTGGAGCTTTACAATGGAATAACATTTAGTCTCCCATGCATGAATAAATCAAGAGTTTCTTTCCCCTTAATGTTAATCCGGTCCAGCCATCTGGATTTTGTAAACTCCTCTTCTGTGTATTCAGGATGAAACGAAGTCTCCAAGGGAATGAACAGGAGGACGGAGGTGGCACCAGCAGTGGGACTCAGGAGACTCTTAAACGGGCCCGCAAGCAGAGGAGGGAGAAAGATTGTGAGGGGGAAGGAGTCCACTGGGAGTGTCTGCCACAGGAAATCCTGCTCCACATCTTCCAGTACCTGCCTCTGCTGGATAGGGCTTACGCTTCTCAGGTATACATTTAATAACCAGCCATCTGTCAGTACACTTAGTGGAACCTATTTGACAGGAACCAGATAGTATTTGTTGTGAATAACCATCAACTTGTGTCAAATATCTATGAATCTTTACATACACAAAACATTGATGTGAATCAACCATTAAACATCCACCCACTCGGTTTATATTTGCAAGATTTGTCTAATAGATAATGATGAGCATTACATACATACTTTATGCAGCAGGTAGAGAACAGTCTTCGAAATGACTGCACACAACGTTTGAAATGTGCACTAAAAACCAAACCAAAACCAAAAAGTACTGAACATTAAAGATAGAACTGTGTTGCAAAATAAGAACCGCAGTGGACAACATGACTCAAGTCTGAAACAGATGAATTGCAAAATATTATGATATAAATCACTTCAGGAAATGCTTACATCAGTTGGTGTTTTTTGTGCTTTCAGTTTGCATTATGTATCTGTAGCAGTGCAGTACAGTATAGTATAGTGAACAGAATAAATGTGACTGTTAAATGATGTTTTGGCCACTTCTTTTCTGGCAACAGACCTTATATTACATCCCACCCTCATCCTTCTCTCCTTCGTTTCCTGTCCAATCACTCCACTGTCACTGTAATAAAGGTTTAAAATGCCCCTAAAATATATATATATATATTTAAATTCAAGACATGTCTCCTGCCAGGTATTCACTGCTCATGCATTGTTTACATCTGGCTGCTTTAGTTTGTCTGATTATTTTTTTCCTCACTATTGTCCAGTGCTAAATGTAAGTGACAGTCTGTTCAACCAAAGTGAACAAATGGAGTAATGGGTGTGTTATTTATCATTAGATAATTACAGCTATCATTTCATAATGAAATTCTAAGCCAATAATTTAGCTAATTTAGCTTTCAAAAATTGTTTATCCAGTAAAAAAAGCTCATAACACTTACCTAGAGAATGATAAACACACAAACATGCACTCCTACCAACAAGTCTTGTAGTCTTGACATTTGTGCCGGGGTGAATGCCACCTGCCTGAAGGCCCATGAGTAATTCTCTGTCAGGTTGTCAAGGGATTCAAAAATCATTTTTTGACCACAAGTGTTTAAGATTTTGATCAATTTTATGCAATGAAAATATTCTACTAGTAGGTCAGTTTGTTGCACAGTCCTGGATATTATCTGTGTGGATTTTTCTTAATTTAGTTCTTAAGAATGCTACTCAAGATTAAATCAAATATGGATCGTTACAAAGAGATGGATCACTTGGCCCAGATGTTGATTTTATTGCTGTCACCACAGGTGTGCCGGGGCTGGAACCAGGCTTTTCACATGCCAGAGCTGTGGCGGTGCTTCGAGTTTGAGTTGAACCAGCCAGCCAGCTCCTACCTGAAGGCCACACACCCGGACCTCATCAAACAGATAATCAAAAGGCACTCAAACCACCTGCAGTATGTCAGCTTCAAGGTAAGAACTGACAGGAGGAGAGGACAGGAGGTGTTTGGATGGATGTAGTGATTTTGATTTTATTTCTCTTCATGTTGCATACTGTAGGTGGACAGTAGCAGAGAGTCTGCAGAAGCAGCCTGCGACATCCTCTCTCAGCTCGTGAATTGTTCTTTGAAAACGTTGGGGCTTATCTCCACTGCCCGGCCCAGCTTCATGGAGCTGCCCAAGGTAAGATGATGCAAGATAATTGTGTCTTTGCATCTTCATATGCAAAGAAAATGATGTTATTGTTCTGACAATCACCACAAGTTTTAGATTACTGTTGCAATTGTGGTTTTACCAAATTGCCTTCATTGTCAGCAGTAACACAGGCATGAGCTCTTCTGAGCACACACATTTTACATCAACACATTGTTGGTATGAGTAGGAGTGTGTTTTATGAATTATGAAAACAAGAGATTATTAATATCAATCAGTAATTCGGGCACCAAACTGTTGATATCAGGGGAGTCTCACATGGGAAGGCACCAATATGAATTGAATCTGTGAAGAGCACGGTTGGTTATTAGCAATAATTAATAATTATCAGAGATAATTACTAATTATAAAACTTAGTAGAATTATTAATATGAATGAACAATTACAGAGCACCATCTGGAAACCGGGACCAATAACCAAAACAAGTTAGGCTCATAGAAGAGTTCACCTAATATATTAATATCTGAGGGACATCAACATTCACAGGTGAACAAAGAAGGGTTGAATTCAAGCTCTGACTCTGTACAGAGTTGAACACATTCGGGTGAATATGGGTGTGTGTGTGTGTGATGTGACCTGATGTGATGACATCGTGGGACTGGGACGCGGATGTGACTATGGGAGGAAGTCATATCACAAGAGAACCAACTGGCAGAAATATGAGAGTTAGACAATAGCAAGATGTAAAACACACATGTCTGATGGTGTAGAAGGATGAATAGAGTAGCACTTTTTCCAACGTTAATCAACCATCAGATGTGTAAAAAAAAAAAAGAAAGAAAAAAGATGTGCGTGTGTGTATGTTAGTTGAAAGGAGGGAAAGCGATCGTGAGGGGGAGGGAAGCGGTTTCTTTGTCCACAGAGAGCACGCGTATGATCGGCAGTCACGCGTTGTCTGGTTTCTGAACGACAAAGCAATTTACTTTCTCACTCACGTTGACACAAACACAGCAGTAGGCCCAAACGGGACAAACACAAAAACAGTCTAGCGTGGTGAACATGACTAAACAGGCAGCAAACTTCAAATAATCCTTGGAGTTGCAGCTGAATAAAATGGACTCAGCAGTCCCTCAATGCACACAACAAAGAAAATGATAACAATAAAGCTAGGCCTTCTTTGTGTGACCCCCATGGTTGAGGCCCAACAACATGACATAAACAACAATCTTGATATGGATCACTTAGATTAGTTTTATAAGGAATTGTGACCAAGATATGAGAAATTTTATTGTTTGCAAATGAACAAAAAACAGTGAATAATCAAAAATCAACCTGTATAGTATAAGAATAAAATATAAAAAGAGATATATTTTTTTAAAGTCATGCTTAGAATTTCTAGTGGCACTGTAAGGTAATGTTTTGATGAGCAAGGCCTTGTTTTGTTCTTGAGCTTTATCAGCACTGCATGCCAAATTGTTTGATGTCATGATAAGTAAAACTACCCTCAGGGTTACCTGAAAGACTAAACCATGTCTGCCAAAGAAAAGGGATGACTAAATGTTTCTTCCTGTGGCTCTGTTCAACAGTCTCACTTCATCTCAGCACTAACAGTGGTTTTCGTGAACTCCAAATCCCTGTCCTCCCTGAAGATCGACGACACGCCTGTGGATGACCCCTCCCTCAAAGTCCTGGTGGCCAATAACAGTGACACGCTCAAACTGCTGAAAATGAGCAGTTGTCCGCATGTTTCACCAGCAGGTACTGACAATTAGAAGGTTTTTATTCATTTGTTTTTTTCTTACATGTGGCGATGAAAACATAAATGAACCTTCTGTGACAGAACAGTGTTGCTCAAAGTTGCTCAGTCATACAAATAGCCTGTGTAAATCTATATTCTCTTACTCATTTTCCTCCGGATCCCAGGCATCCTGTGTGTGGCTGATCAGTGCCACGGCTTGAGAGAACTGGCCCTCAACTACCATTTGTTGAGTGATGAACTTCTCATCGCCCTCTCCTCTGAGAAGCACGTTCACCTCGAGCACCTTCGCATCGACGTGGTTAGTGAGAATCCAGGCCAGCAATTCCACACCATCAAAAAGAGCAGCTGGGACGCCATGATGCGCCACTCTCCTAAATTCAATCTGGTCATGTACTTCTTTCTCTACGAGAACGAGTTCGGCCCCTTCTTCCGCGACGAAATCCCCGTCACGCACCTGTACTTCGGCCGTTCTGTCAGTAAAGACGTGCTGGGCCGCGTCGGGCTCACCTGCCCGCGTCTGGTGGAGCTGGTGGTGTGCGCCAACGGGTTGCGGCCGCTGGATGAAGAGCTGATCCGCATCGCTCAGCGCTGCACACAGCTGTCGGCCATCGGCTTGGGAGAGTGTGAGGTGTCCTGCAGCGCCTTCGTGGAGTTTGTCAAGATGTGCGGAGACAGACTGACACAGCTTTCCATCATGGAGGAGGTGCTGGTTCCAGATCACCGCTATGGGCTGGATGACATCCACTGGGAGGTGTCGAAGCATTTGGGTCGCGTCTGGTTCCCCGACATGATGCCTACCTGGTAGAGCTGTGGCTAAAGGAGGTTTTTTTTGTATGAGTGTGTGTGTGTGTGTGAGAGTTTGACGCCGTTCATCTTTCCCAAGAAATATATGTACTGTTCTTCTCCCTGAGTATGTCTCTTTGAGTTTCGATCTGATGAAACGTGATATTTGTTAAAAAAAAACACACGTAACATTGATTTCAACTTTGCCATGCCGTTTCATGTATTATATATGATTTTTTATATTTATATGCATATTTATATCTAAATTTATTTGTCTCGTTTTGACATTAAGCACCTTGTTCTCTGAGCAATTTGTTAAGAACCTGCAGATCGGTAATGTGTAGTGTTTCTGGAGAATTCAGGTTTCCACGGAAATTAACAGGAATGTCTGGGATTTATTGGGAATAAGGGGAAATGATGTACACATCCTGTATTTACTGTGTAAAATTCAGTTCGAAGTGTGAAGATTTTGCCATGTTATGAGCCAGCGTAAGTACAAATCCTTTGCATAGAAATCAGGAACTTTAATTTAAGCTAAATAACTTTGCATACAGATACAGTCAGAAACAGTTTGTCATCACCACACCAAGTGCAAAAAGGCTGAGCTCAGGCACTGTGGTAGTTTAGGTAATAATCTTCACATTTAACGGAAAATTCCCCATTAGGTTCCCATCCCCATTTTGTAGATTATGCAGTTTCACTTTCCAGCCTCACTTATGTCACGTTGTGACTGTCCAAAAATGAAAAAAAAAAAACGTTTCATTATAAAGGGACAGTCAAGTGTGAAGTTTGATCATGTGACTATGGTGGGATAGGACTACATGTTGAATACATGCGGTTTCATTTGGTTTTGGTTTTCACATGTCATCTGCTCCTGTAGTCTATCATTGCGTCTCTGTTTGTTGTCTTTGAATGTGTTTTAGAAAGCGTTGCAGAGTCACTGCATCTTATTTAGAAGAAAGGAGTTGTCTCTTTCTCTGTCCTCTAATTCATTAAGGACAGAGTGAGCAAAGACAGCTATTTGTGAAGACGATGCTCTACAGTGACTTTTGCCATAATTATATTAGTCTGTATATACTGTGTATATATATATAAATATATATATAAAGAGTGATGCTTGATATTTTTATGTGTGTAGTATACAATAGCTACATTTCTGCATTGCCAGACCCTTGTTCCTATTGTAATTGTAAATATACAATATGTCATATGACAAAAGAAGAGGGAGAAATTGTAGTTTACGAATATATATCTGTACATTTACTAAATCTTACTGGTGCACTTTTACTCGTTTGAGGATCACAAGTTAAGTTTATCTGCAGAGTCTTTAGGGCATGAAATGTTGCAGCAAAATCATGATTCATTTTTACAGTGGTCAGTAAATTTGTCAGTCATATAAGTTAGACTTGTCGTGAGCTAGCTTTATGTTCTTTTTTTTCTATTAATATAAACTGTGGATGCTTTTAGAAACTAAATCAGTGTTGTCGTCACCAAAATGATCTCCCAAAAGCACAATCATTCGCCATGCTAATATTCCTTCCAGACAATAGTTTAATTTAAAAAGATGTGTTCATATTTTCTATCATCAGGAGCTCTTCAGTCTTATATATGGAATTTGCTCAACTGTATATTTATATAAAAACAATTAAGAATTAGGATTTAAAAAGCTAGAACAGGACTGCACAATTATGACCGATACTGTACATACCGCAATAATATTCTCAGGCTATCGTACGGAAATTATTGGCCAGCCAACAAGAATTTTGTCCAACTTAAATTAATGGTGGTGTACATTCTTTGTTTGTATCTATGTGTTGCATGTAAAAAAACAAACCCAGAATCCAGAAACTCCACTTGCTCATTCAGATGTAGCAACTGTGGTAACGGTAAAGAATATAAATCAGTTAGAATGTGAAAATCATGATGTTAGATCAGAAGACGGGAAAGTGTGGTTAATGAATGTTAAAGAAACGGTATGTTTGCTTGAATGTGAGAGCATGAAATATTTACATTTCACTGTTGTTTTTGCTGCAGTAAAGTGGAAGAATAATAGCTGGAAGTTTGACTTATGATTGATTTATTATGGATGTTGTTGCCCGTAGACTTGCTGAAAGTTGTCACCCTTGGACTGTGCAATAAAAAGACCTGTAAGTTAGAAATTGATAAATCGTTTTACAGAGTTAACATTCATCCTATGTCATTTTTTATTTTTTTTTTGGTGCAAATTGAAAAAATATCACTAACACTCTCTGATAGTGACCCATCATGTCTTAATTTCTTTCTCTTTCTCGAGGTCAGCAAGGACTGGCAATCGACTTTGTTCTTCACTGACTTGCAGTATATTTTTATTGTGTATTTATGAAATCATCCGCTGGTTAATATTAACTGTCTGCATTTGTATTCAATGCTTATAGATGATCATTGTAAGATTCAAGGATAGTAAAAGTAAGGGCTGCGTTTCTTCTTATAGAGTGTACTGTGTGTTGCTTTTTATTTTAGTCAAACAAAGCTGAATTGTACTGAGATTGGTAGGAAAGGTAACCACTTGTACTTTTCCCAAAGATAGTTATTGTCTAAGTGAAGTTCGTAGCCACATTAAAAATGCCTGTTTGAATATGTATTACATGTTTGAACTATAAAGACAAAACTGTTGCTTTAATTAGCTTGTTGTGGGTTTTTTTTTTATATACATATATCTCATCTGATAGTTTTCTCAAGACAACAACACCGATCTAAAGTGAGCTGAGCTGAGTTTGACCTGTCTGTCCTAAGAAGTTTATTAATGCACAAGACACAACAGTTGCACAAAATGTTCTGGGGAGTAGAAAAAATCAAATTAGTCATCAGAAATTAATTATGCATAGACACCCTCAGTACTTTTTGTCCACAATAAACCATAATAAAATTAAAATCTTGGTGCTAGAGGACAATCCCTCATGCTAAAACAAGAGACTGGTTTTCTATCAAAAAGATGAACATATCTTATAGCTAAGATCATCTAGTTTTCTCTTAAATCTCAGTGAAATATAATGAACACTATCAAATTCTGGTTAAAGTTGTACTTTACTGTGTTTAGTGATTGCAACTGGTCTCAAAGAACATTCCATTAATCAAGCATCTTGTTGTTAATGTACCAATGCATAAAAACGCACATGTACATCGGATACACTGTTAGTCAACTCATTTTAATTGTGCAAGTTGGTTGACAGGGTTGAAATAAACTTCAAAGACCCCTGTGAGGAAATTGGATCATTAAAGAGAAAAGAAATAGAGTGTAATACAAGACGAGTACATTTTATTTATACAGCACTTACCTCCTGGCAGAACACTTTCCAAGAAGGTATATAAACAACAGTAAACACAAGGACATAAAAACCAGCACAAGCAAGAGAGAACACATCCAAATAATGGCTCCAATAAGTCGAGCTGCCCTCGATTCAACCCTCCATGGATAACCACGAACTGGATGACTGACAATCTTCACAAGCAATTGCTCCAATAAGCGAAATCAGATAAAAAGACATAACTTGAGTGCTGCCTCTTGTTCCACACACAGCTAATTAAATGTAAAAGTCTTGGGATTTAAAAGGACAATAAGTGATGTTTCTTAAAACAGAGACTTGCTGGTAGCACTTTAGGTAAAAGCTGCTGAAATCAGATTGTCGCTATACTTAAATCCACATTATTACCCTATTATTCCAAACACACTTTTGTCTATAAAGATCACCAGCTGCTCAGGTTTTACAGCTTCATGCAAAAGCATTATTTTTGGTCAAGATAATCATTTCAACTATTTGTTTATTTCGTAATTTGGAGTCAGCCGTCAAACATGACAGCACTATATTCATGAGACGTGTTGTTGAATCATCACACATGATGGGATATTGTGAATTTGGTGGCCCAAAAACATACGTCAGCTGTTCTGCAGCTCTTTATATGACAATCAGCTGGTCAGTGGTTGAGCTTGGAAAAGGGGTATAACTTACTATGCTATGCTTAGCAGTAGCAAGTAGTTCTGCCAGTTTCATTTAAATCTCCACCACACCTCCACACAGGTTTTGGCTAATTAGACTTGTCAGGACTGTGTTGGCATGTACTGTACATTTCATGCCCAACTGACATCTCCCTGACTTGGTTCGCGCAGTGTGATGATATATACATTTAATTTCTACTGAAGTAGCTTTCTCTCTAAAATCCCTGAGCAAGACTTCTCTATGGCAATAATGGATTAAGTACCTTAAATGGTCAAGTGTTACATTCACTGGGTTAAACAGAAAGATACATTCCATTCTGGGTATTTTATCTATAAATATATATATTTTTAAATATGATACACCACAATATATACAATACTGTGAAAAGTTTTAGGCACTTATCTATAACGCAATACCATTAAAGATGTATCTGATTAGTCCCACATTTATTCTGCTGCATGACAATAATCTCAAACATACAGCCAGAGACATAAAAAACTCTTTTAGTGACTAAAACTTTTGCACAGGATTGTGTATCGATTTTTCAATATAAAAATATATGTACTATGACATTCATAACCCATCATGACTGTCCAGTTAGATTTGTTGCACCTGTTCCTGTTTTAAGATAATGGTTATTTTACATGTATGGTGATCTCAGCAAACTCCCATCACAACCAGTGAGAATGGTCCTTTGGTCCTGTGAGCGTGTGTTGGGGCTCTGAATAAATAACAAAGTATAGTTTGTGAGTTTACTTCCATATTCTTTCCTTATGTGGAGACAGGAACCTAATTTAAAAACAGTCACATTCAAAAACATTATCATATAAACAAATATGAAGAACATAAAATAGGAAACAAAGTGCCAGGGAATTCAATTATGACATGATAAATTAAATGAAAAAAAAAGGCAAAACAATTGTGCAAGAAGCTTTTTACATTCAATAAAAACAAAATAATGCATAGAAGGAGGAAAACAAACAAATAGATAACGGGGGACTATTTTTATATATTGCATTGTTTGTACTGTGTTGGAACCCTTATAAAGAAAGTCCTCTATTTGCCCTCAGGAATGTGTCTCAGTTGTGAGGGACACCAGTAGCATATATGCAGCTATTGTTCAAGTGAAGGGAGCTCAGTGGTTGAGAATTGATCTTCAAATTGTTAAATATTCGAATAAAATTACAAACCTTGAAAATTCAAACTTCAGTTTTGGTCAGACATCCAGTCCTCCATAAGTACAAGTGTATTTCAAAGTCTATCTGAAGCTAATATGAAGTTTCAGCCAACTTCATTATCAAATCAAGTAGTTATCTTTCAAAGTTATTCTTTTTAGTGCTAAAGTCCCTCTTCTACTGCCAATGCAGCTCAACAGGGAATCACTGTCTGAGGAAACACAAAAAGGGAATATTATTTAGACTATAAATGTGGTAGATATCCACTTGATATGACTAACTCAGACTGCTGAACCCTCATATAAGCTTCAGATAAATGTTTAAGTGCATTTTTGCACAAATTGACTGTTCGGACACACTGTGGATTTTGGCCCCATCATTTGAAGAGGGTCTTTTAATATCCAGTATGAACAGAAGGAATGATTACAGCGAGGAAAACCTCTTTCACTGTTTATATTATATATCTGACTGATGTTTTAAGACAGACATGAAAAATTGTGAACCTGTTTAACCTCCAAGGACACGCCCAGAGTGGGTGGATTAACCCCTGTCTGTGTGGGGCAGCATTACGCTTTTCAGCGTACAACCTGCCGGAAATTAATTTAGAAGAAGAAGAGTGGCCTGTCGCTTTTGCCGGCCCACAGACCGAGGCAGCTTTTACAAGTATTGGGAGGGGACGAGCCTGTTTCCCCCCGTCTGAAAACTTCGGCAGCTCAACGAAAGGAACAAACAAGTTAATTTACTAGCAACGTTTCTCAAATTCTGGTGCTAGGAGGTGATGCTGGGAGTGGCAGGAATGACGGGCAGGTAAGATTTTTGATTAGCCTGGGAAGTAGCCAACATACAGAACCATTAACTTGAACGAATGGACAGCTAGCTAAAGCTAACGTCATGTTAGCCTAACCACCGCTAGACTAGAATAGATATCCCGCTGTTAGACACTAGAAAAGAGTTTATTGTCAATAAACAGTTTGCAGGTTGGCGATTTCACTGTTAAGATATCGGGACGTACAAGTTAGTTGACTGTCGTTTGGGAAATAGCATTGTTTTCCTTTGAGTTAAACTAAGGTTAGCATGCTAACTTAATTAGCTGTCATATTTTACCTAATTAAATAATGTTTTCATGCAATTTGACGCTACCACTAACCACCCTGAATGTATGAGCGTTCAGATACACGTATTCACATGTGTAAAAGGTAAATCAGATTCAGTTGGGCTACTATCAGGGCTACCAACTTTTGACTTCAGCTTGGAATTTTGGGATGAGAGGATATTTTAGTAGAACTTATTTTTGTTCATAACATCATAAGCGTTATTCGTGGTAAATTGACTCACTCGACCTCTCTTTGGCCTTATTAACCAACACCTTTTTCGTGAGGCTTTTTCTTTTTGCTCATTTGTGTTCATTGGGTAGACTTTTTGACTATACACCCCAGATGCATGTTACACATATTTGTCTTCAAGGCGTCAGATGATGATGATTTATGCACCAAGTTGCTCCCATCATCCGACACTCCCCAGTTTAGTCTCTCAGGTTTATCCAAAAATAAGTAATATCTGAATAAGTTATCATCTTAATATAGACCCAGAACCAGAGAACAAATACAATGTGTGTTCATGTTCCCATATGAAGCCAGAATTGGTCAAATTTATGTTGTAATTGTATGTATGTGTGTGTGTGTGTGTGTGTGTGTGTGTGTGTGTGTGTGTGTGTGTGTGTGTGTGTGTGTGTGCGCGCATATTTGGAGGAGATGCTACTCACCACTTCTCAGCTAGGTTTCAGTACCTCTATTCTGTTACCAAATTAGGTGATGTCTTTGCAGTGAGTAAGAGAGGTTTCCCCCACTGATGCACAAATTATTTCCATTCTCCATGGTGACAGCTGCTGAAACAAACATAGCAGTTAATGTAGGAGTTATGCGAGAAATGATAAACATCAGTCCAGCCCTGCATCAGTTATTTGTCAGTGTAACATTTCACAAGGACCCTGGTGGGGTAATGTACTATGTGTTTATGTTTTCTTGTCTCATGCAACAGCATTGCTAATGCCCTGGCCAATGCGGCCTGCGAGAGATGCAAGAGTGGCTTTGCTCCAACTGAGAAGATTGTCAACAGTAACGGAGAGCTGTACCATGAGCAGTGCTTTGTGTGTGCTCAATGTTTCCAGCAGTTTCCAGAGGGACTCTTCTATGAGGTAGTGCAGTCAACCTTTATTTGAATCCCTTTAATGAGTCAACACTATGATGAACCATACTTTGTTTACACAGTACGTCTTGACTCTTTTCTTTTCAATGAAAGGATCTCAATCTTCTTCTCTTCACAGTTTGAGGGCAGGAAATACTGTGAACATGACTTTCAGATGCTTTTTGCTCCTTGCTGTCATCAGTGTGGTAAGTGTTATTGGGCGTCATTAATTTATTTCCTCTTTGCTGTTCTTATATAATTCTAAATTGAATATTTGGGGAGTTGGGAGTATTGGTGAGACATAACAAGCAATTTGAAGACACCCCCTTGAGTTCTGGGAGTTTGGGGTCATTTTTCATTTTTTTCTGACATTTTATAGACCAGCCAATGAATTGATTCATTAAAATAAGATAACTGATAGAAATCAAATGCATTGGAAATAAAAAAAAAAAATCATTTGTTGCAGCTGTGGTCATTACAATAAAGGCGATTTTAGATACACAATATATCACAAAGAAATAATCTATGATAAAACATGATAGCTGTAACTGAAGAATAAAGAAACAATTACTTCAAAGAGCAGGAAATAGTCAGATAATATACAGTGAAAAGAAATACCGCGAAGTATTAATGTCAGAACACCGCTAACTGTAGCCTCACTTCGTATAAATATAAATATCAACACCGATAACTGTAACTTCAGTTCCTGTAAATATCACAACACTGATAACTGTAGCCTCAGTTTATATTCAGAAGACTGCTGACAGCAGAGAGACATGTGCTAACGTACTGCAATTTATATAAATATTAAAACACTGCTAACTGTAGCCTCATTTTGTGCTTCACACAGAGCTCCTGGTAACATTAAAAAGTCTGATAAGAGACAATAGAGAGGTGACATTGTGTAAATAACCCAAAGATTTATTCATTTATGGTGGCAATATACACAACACACAACCCGCAGATAACTAACTGTGCTATTTATGAGGATGGTAAGCTAAACATTAACATGATAAAACAGCAGCAGCTATGTACTGACAGTCTACCACAGATGGAGAGTCTGACAGCAGCCGCTCATCATCTGGTGAGCCAAAGAAGCTGAATCAATTCTGAGCAGTCCGATGTTTAAAAAAAAAAAAAAAGTATCGATACTTGGCGCCAGTGTATCAATAATGTATCACAAGTGGAAATATCGTGATATGTTGCAGTATCGATTATTTTTGTCCTGCCCCTAGTTTGACATTGCTTTAAGTGGAGTATTTTCCATGTTTTATGCTAAAACATTGAGTAATCAATAGTTAATGCTGTCTCGTACATGTGTTCACATGTTCACATGTGTGGACGTAAGCATCCCTGACCTTCACATGTTGTTTGGGAGATGAGGTACTTACTGATCTTACAGTCTAGTCACTCTTGCTACTTGTGTTTAGATCACCCAAGATGCATTTTAGTGCAAGGTATGCTTAATGTAAATACTGCATGACTGTGCCCTGGGAGAGACAGACATGCTTGGATTAAATTAAGCAAACAATTAAGTGTATTAGTGTGTATTAAGTGTAATAGTGCATTCTGAGCATTAATCAGGAACTATACTAGAGTACTTTTAAAAAAAAAAAAAGAACAACAAAAAAAAAAAACAACTTTTGAAGAAGTCAAACTTCCCTCAAACTGATATCTTACTTGTGATTTCCTGCAGGGGAGTTCATCATTGGTCGTGTCATTAAGGCCATGAACAACAGTTGGCACCCTGACTGCTTCTGCTGTGACATTTGCCAGGCTGTGCTTGCAGATGTGGGGTTTGTCAAAAACGCTGGCAGGTTTGTATCCCATCTTATTACAGTCCTAATATAACATTGTGACAGCCTGTACAACAGGTGGTTACACACACGTCACGCTGGTGACATTCACGCTTGCCTTTTTTTAACAAATAATGGGATTTTGAGCAGCGGTGACAGAGTGTCAAAACATTATTTAAGGTAGTGGTTTCCATCTTGACACCTCTGAATTGTGTTCTGCTCTACTTACTTTAGACACCTGTGTCGCCCGTGCCATAACCGAGAGAAGGCCCGTGGCCTGGGCAAGTACATCTGCCAGAAGTGCCACGCCATCATTGAAGAGCAACCACTGATCTTTAAGAATGACCCCTATCACCCAGACCACTTCAACTGCAACAATTGTGGGTCAGTCCTACTCCTTGACTTCATTGCTCAGTTAAAAATATTTATTTCACGTCACTTGAAATTGTATTTATTACACTGTTTTCAAAGCCCCTGCATGACAGGTTATAAGGTGGAAGCTGTTTCTCTGTCTGTAGGAAGGAACTGACTGCTGATGCCAGGGAACTGAAGGGCGAGCTTTTCTGTTTGCCCTGCCACGACAAGATGGGTGTGCCTATTTGTGGTGCTTGTAGGAGACCAATCGAGGGCCGTGTTGTCAATGCCATGGGCAAGCAGTGGCACGTGGAGGTTTGTGAGCAAGAATATGACTATATCAAGGCACTCGATTCTAGCGCTGTGCCTGACTCATGATACTCACCGTTGACTCAGACCAACTTCAGAACGATGCATTGACTCAGAACGTGGGGGAGGGGAATATTTCATTCTCATTGGCCTACATACTGAACATTATCCCTTTTTGTTTCTTTCTTCAATAGAGATTCTTATGAGAAATATTAATCATGTCTCTGCCCAGTTAATGCAGTTCCAGTACAATGAAACGCACTGGCAAAGCAGCCGTCCCAGACCCAACCTATGAGTTTCACCTATAAGGATCTTGTTTTAAGGTCGTTATTCATCATTTGTGATGTGAAAACACCAGATTTCCATATAGTCCGAGAAATAAAAAGTGTGCATCCTGGTATTAGTTCAGTTACAAAATCCAGTCGCAGCACGTCTCTCTGCTGTCAGCTGAAGAGACAACCACACTGGACAGTAGAGGAGGAACCAGTAGAAACACAGTGGTTTAGCCGACTTTGCTGCATATAACACCGGATCAAAATGCAAGTTGACTCAGGCTAATTGACTCAGTGACTTTTATGACTTTTATGACTTTTCATGTATATTCAAAGTAATGTGTGTGTATATACGTTTCAGTTTGAGGAGTTTGCTCCTCCTAGAGTAAACTATGCCTTTAGGAGTTTACTTAAAAGAATCATGACCATGTTTACCTTGTCCATGATTCGATGTTTGTTATTTGGAAAGAAACTGAACATTTTAAGATTCTTACAGTAGTTGGATAGCGCAGAAAACGCTCCACTCTTACTGATTTGGACAACATCTTCCTATTGAGTTTTCAATTTGATGTGTCTAAATTCTCATAGATTTTTTTGCCCTCAGGGAAATGGGTACACAAGATGGGCCATTAAACACAAAAACTAATAACATAATTAAGAATAAAATTAATACTAGTAATCAAATAATTAGTATTAATTCATACAAGGCTTAAGTATTACTGTAATTTCTTCTTACATTGCTGGTCAGACTACAGGTATTAGGCTTGAGAAAGGCTACTGACATCTTAATAACAGTGTTCAAATGTCATGCTGACCACCTTTGTAGTTGATATTATATGTTATGCCACACTCACACAAAAGCACTTTAAGACTCTATAATGATTTTCACCTTTAGTGACCATTACTTATGCACAGGGAAATTGAATTCATTAAATAAACCACTTAAAAACCAAAACAGTGTAAATGAGCTAATTTGAGGCAGTAGGAGAGATGTGAGCACTTCTAAAAAAAAAAAGAAATTTCTCCTGAGGCTGCTCAGCCATTCAAAAAGCTCTAGACTATCATCAGCGTATAGCAGTCAATTAAATGCTAAAGAAGGTTATTAGCTGAAATGAATTTTATATCTAACCACTTCAGGAACTTTATCAGGCAGACACCAGAAAAATTGATCTATTTTAAAAAAAACACTGGAAACACTATAGGAAAATTACAGTGATTTTTTTTCATAGTGCTGGTGGGCTAAATGTGATAAAAACACCATGTTTCTCCATTTGTTAGGGTCATAACTTTTAAAAACATTTCTGGTTTAGTAAACATAGACGGGAAATTCTCATGTAATATTCATGTTTCATACAAAAATTTGGCAGCTGCTCCATCTGTGACTTATCGCTTTCACATGCCTTTGTTAGGAGTTTGTCCTCCTTTCCATCAGCAACTTTTGTTTGTGTTTACAGCATTTTGTGTGTGCCAAGTGTGAGAAGCCTTTCCTCGGTCATCGGCATTATGAGAGGAAGGGGTTGGCTTACTGTGAGACTCATTATAACCAGGTAAGAAAAGGAAAAAAAGCAGCGTATATATGATCGGACATGTGGCTTCAAAGGATGTGACACGTATCGTTAATGTGTTTGAAGCCTTGTTTGCATTTCAATGGCCTTTAAGTATATCTGACAACTTGTTTGCTGTATACATAACTAATCTCTGTGCTTCTCTGTTATCAAGCTCTTTGGCGATGTGTGCTACCACTGCAACCGTGTGATTGAGGGTGATGGTGAGTATATCAATATGATAAAGCTCGCATTCAGTACGGTATTTTTTTTTTCCAGTAATGAACATGAAATGTTGCTTGAAGTTGAGATGACAGCTGGGATCTACAGCGCTAATGCGGATATTTTTTTTTTCTTTATTATTGGGATACACCGGAGTGAGTTGTGTGAAATACACAGATTCACTGCGAGCTCTGATGCTAACAAATCTGTTATGTTGTTTCCTCTCCCTTTTTTATTACCTAAAGAGCAGTACACAAAACAACAGCTTCTCAATTCTAGCCGGCACCGATCATCACTTTTAGCAGCTCGTATCAAATGTCACTAATTTATATTGTTAATTAAATTAAACGAAAATTAGATTTGGCTCAAGCAGGGGTAACACCCTGGTCCCTGGTCTGTCTGATCTTTTTGGTAAGAATAAAATGAAAACAACTCTGCTAACTTGGGTGTGCACTGGACAGCTGTGACATCTGATTAGGATATTTGTGGCTTAAAATTGCATCAGTTCGTAATTTCTTTCTTTCTCCTTGTGTCCCCCCTCAGTGGTGTCTGCTCTCAACAAGGCCTGGTGTGTCACTTGTTTCTCCTGCTCCACCTGCAACACAAAACTCACTCTCAAGTAAGTTATTCTACTCATCAATATCTTCTTTTACTGACTAATCCTAACACTACCAGCTGAGTGTTGTTGTCTCAGTTTTCTGTAACATTTCTACTTCACTCGTCTAGTCTTAACATTTGTCTTTTATGTATTTTACTCTCCTCTTCTCTCTTTGGCTCTTTTCCTTTCCTCCTTTTTTTTCCTCCCAATTTCTTCTCTTATTGTACACGCTTCACTTGCTGCGCCTTCGGTAACTCAGAGATAAGTTTGTTGAAATTGACCTGAAGCCTGTGTGCAAGCACTGCTATGAGCGCATGCCTGAGGAGCTGAAACGCCGTCTGGCCCGACGTGAACGCGATGCCAAAGACCGCAAGAAAAAACCTGCTGTCTGTCTGTAGAGTTATTATTCTTTACAACTTGCCACTCCATCTGTCGGTTGGTGCTATCTGTGGCTTCCTCTTTTTTTTTTTTTTTTTCTTTTTTTCTTTTTTTCTCTGTGCTGTTCCTTATTCACTCCTTTGACAGCATGGCATGTTGTCACTGTTTCTCATTCATTTAAAAGCACTGTTTTTTTTTAAAATACTGTTTATACAAAATCTTCTCAGTATACATGTATATTAATCACTAGATTGGCCTGTTCATGAGAATCTTGCGCTTCCATCAAGCTTTAATTTCTTTTGGTTTGAATGAGATAACTGAGGAAAATATGAACAAAAGACAAGTCATTAGATTGCATATTAACTATTTACATGGTCTTTCTTTCCTTCTTTGCAGGAACAAGTTTGTTGAGTTTGACATGAAGCCTGTTTGTAAAAAATGTTATGAGAAGTTTCCTCTGGAGCTGAAGAAAAGACTCAAGAAGCTAGCTGAGTCTTTAGCACGCAAGTAAGCTGCTGCAGGCCAAACAGCCTGGGAGTATTCCTGCTATGTCTGTGATGGTAAAACCTCTGGGAGAACTGCTGCATTACATCTTAAGGGCCTTGCATTATACCAGTAGATCATTACTAGTAATTTAAATCTGTGATCCATGTAAAAGCATATTACTGTGGTCATGTCACAAAGGTGCCTGTTAGCATGTTTCTTTTCCTGCTGTCCTGCTGTTCTTTTTATATGCAAATGATTTTTTTTTTTTTTTTTACACATTCCTAAAGTGTCCAAATTTTATTTCTCCTAACCAATATATACGTTTCAGTTTTATTGATTTACGATGAACATCTGAAATTACTAAGTGCTATATCTATAACTTTCTTGAATTTGAACTTGTGCCTTGACTGTATGAACAGTGTGTCTTAAAATGCAAATAGTGGTTAAAATCTTAACTGTTCAATACAGTTATGCCTTAGTATCTTACGTGAAATGTATTATCCTTAATTAGATGAGAATTTTCATTTTTGAGCTTTCATACCTCTAAATGACTAATAACACAATAACCACTGTGTTCTTTAGGATACTGTAATGTCTCTTCTTGCTGATATGAGAAAAAATAAATGACGTGTCAAGAAAAACTCATAATGAGGTACGACTGGGAGAAAGACTCATTCAAAAGCCATAGTGTGTGTTATAGAATCAACTAGATATGATGCTTACACATCAATTGGTGATTGTGATTGTATTTAAGGAGTTGCTATGTCATGTTTAGAGATTTGCTTTCACTTTTCTGAATTGCAGAATTTATTATAAATATGCCATCAGAAGAAATGCATGATTTTAACTACCCTGACTAGCCTCTAAATCTCCATATTTCTGTGAAAAACATTGGCATTAGAGGGTGCTATTGTGTAATATCACAAAATCAGAGTCTTTCTCTAAAGTAAGATCTTCTGTATGAACTGTATGTGTTCAGTATGTATGGAAGTGTACTGTTAGTGCTTGTACTGTAAGTGCCCGGGGTTGCTGTGATATTTTTAGCCAAACTAACACTTGCAACTTTCTGCAGGAGACTGTTCAAAGGCATTGAGATGAACTGAACCTTCAGCTGATAATTAAATGTAAGAACACTTTGATGTTTGAATATTATTAATGAGCCAGCACATCGCTTGGGCTGTTTTTAAATTGGCAAAATGAGAAATGCCAAACAACAAAAATCACATTTGCTTGGATCAGCATTATTTATTATGTTTTCAAGTCATGCATTTACATTTCTGCAGCATCATTTGTCAGAGTTTACATCTTAAGGTTTTGCTTGAAATAGAGTTTACTGCAGCACATACAGTGTTTGTGTTTTCTGTTTCTAGCAATCAGTGAAGTATTCCTAAACACATCATAATGAATTTCAGTCTATCAAATACCAAATATACCTTGTCAGTGTGTGTTTAGGCTCTGAAACAGATGTAAGCTTTTGTTGATGCATTAAAGTGATGTCCAAATCCTAAACTTCTAGTTAGTAATTTTTTAATTAAGATTTTATGAAGAGTTAAGACATGTGAAACTTGAAGCATGCATTCATGATATACAGTTTAGGCACATCATAGGATAAATATTCACAGTACATACAAATAATAAAAAAAGACATTTTTTTCCAAGAGTGAGCCTTCTGTCTGTTTACCCCCACAAATGAATAATAGTTCATCTAAAATAGTGATTGTATTATATTGATATTTTGTAGATGTTTCTAACAAGAATGATGAAAAAGGGACCAAAAGGCAAAAGTTGATCTCTATGTTTTCTTCAGGTGAAATGTTTGACACCTTTTTACAGTATCTCAATGATCCATTTCTATCAGCAAAACAACTGTTGTCTCATTATTGGAGGAAATGTGATCAATGAAAAAGGGGGGAAAAAATTCAATAATGTCAACTAAGGTTGCATCAGAAATGATTGGACATCTACGTAGGCGGCACTGCAGCCATCAGTGTTGGGGTAGTCGGGCTCAGATCAAATTTAGAGAAGTACTCGTCTAGCATACTAAATACAAACCATTAAACGGCAGTCGTCCCCCCCTCCCCACAAACAACCAAATTAACTAACATGTACTTGACAGTTTTCTCACACTATTTCACTAGTATTAAACATTTTTACTAACCTGTATTTTGGTTATATGTTACAGCAGGGGGTCAACAGCTTGACTCACTCTTCATTTATACATTGCTAATACATTCCTAATTGTGATAGACAGTAATCATGATTTATCATAGGCTCCTGTAGCTTTAAAAAAGTAAAAAAGTCAGTCATTTAAAAAAAAGTCAGATTATTTCACACTTATCTGAAATTATTATTTCATGAATGTTATCACATTAATTACTTAAAATGTCTTGAAGAAAACAACAACAACAAAACAAACAAATTAACTAAAGAAAAGCTTACATGTACATTTACTCAGACTACAAAAGATAAAAAGTATCTAATTTTTATCTTCATGCAGTTATGGTATAAAGCTTAATGGTGAGGTCCTATCACCTGCACAGTTTTATTTCAGCATGGTCTAAACTTCATGCATTTCTTTTTTGTATTTGTATTCCCAAATACAGCTGCCTATGTCAGAATGTCTTAAAAGGAACAATGAAAGTTTGGATTGGGGGAAAGTGTCATAATAAACCAAAACCATTCAGTTCAGTCAGCCAACTCATTAAAAATAAAGTTCAAGACTAGGTACAATAAAATTCATTGTGGTATCAAAGCTCAATGTGTGCAGCATACTGAACAGCAGAGAGAGCGCAGGGAATGATCAATTGAAATTCCTTACGGGGATCGCAAAGAACAGGTGTATGCCGGATAGTGTGGGTGGCAAAGGAGAATGTGTGCAGACATCTGAGCAGCAGTTTAGCAGCGACAGTGACTCAACAGCATTTACAGACTGAGGATCTCAGCTCAGTGATACTAGATTGGACAGTGTGATCCAGCGTATTAGGGAGAATAAACATCGCTAATGATGAAGGGAAAAAAAAGTATGCTGGAGTTTCCTGCTTGAACTGTCTGGCAGATAGGAAGGAACCATCTTATTAATGTGAGTGAGGTCAGAGAATGGCCAGATATATTTAGGCTAATAGAAAAGCCACAAACACTCAAGAAAAGCTCTTGACAACGGTGATTAGCAGGAATCTTTCCCACTGAATTGGTTTACATCTAATTTGATGATATTCTCTACTTAATATTGTTTGACTAAACTGTGAGCAGACTTTAGAAGTAATACATTTTAAGCAGATAAGCTACAGTGAGGTGTCTGTAGGCGTATTTTGAACTTTGAAGTGAGCGAGACTAGCTCTTTCCCCGCTCTATGCTAAACTAACTAGGCTAATCACCCTCATATTTAGCAAACAAACTTGAGAGTGGTATTGATCTTCTCATCTTACTCTTGGCAAGAAAGCCAATAGGCATAGTTCCCAAAATGTCAAACCATTTTCATTTATTAGAAATATTGACAAAACATACATTAAATTTTCAGTCGTCCATTAGTTTCTTTATGTGTTTTTTTTTAATGCTCAAGTTGTGTATTTTTAATATAATGGTTGTCTGCAGAGCATAATTTTAGGGATATCAGACCTATTCTGTAAGGATTAGATTCCTACGTAGAGCTTTTAACCAAATTGGGATTTGATGAGTAATGATGGGAAACATGCTGAGTTGGAATAGGCAGCTGGCTCTGGGAGTGAGAAGGTGTTGGCTTCTTGTTCTTGTATTGTGGTTGGAGATGTGATGGCAAACCCAGGAAGTGGACTTTGAAAGTTGCCCATTCACCAAGGTTCATACCTAGGAGGCCTTTGATGTCATCTGCATCACCAAAGACCAGTGCTGAGCCATCAAGGTTATTGCTTTTCACAATATCAGTATACTTGCTGGGGTATTCCATTCTCTTCAACTAGGAAAAAGAAGAAAAGTTCATTATAAACACAGAGGAGTTATATGACTTGATGTAAAAACAGTTGTGAATAAATAACTTACTGTAAATAAATAAATTCCCCTTTGTAACAAAGGAACATTAGAGTTATAATCCTCAAGGGTATCATGGAATTAAACCAAAAGCCATTCAATATATTTAAATGAATGGAAATATATTTAATTTCTGTAATTACCTCTTATAAGGTCATTTTCATGTTTAATAGTGTATTCCGCCATTCCTGTACTAAATTCAGCCTACACGTGAATCTACGTCACTGGAGACAACACATGCATATAATCCAGCTGTACTGCTTGTGATATTAGTTCACTGGTGTCAGCCTCACTGTTTACTCTCTGAAAGCTGTATCAGAGCTTTATTAAGTCACTGCCAATGCAAAGAAAGATTTTTCTACTGCAGTTGCTTCCCTCTACTGATGAAGCACAGGGTGGCTTTCATTGTAATGAAGCCAATGGAAACACAGTGTATTTGTCACTGTGGTTGTTACTGTGACTAACATGGATAGTTCACCACAAACATCTCTACAAAACAAGATATGGTCATTTTCATGGCAGATCAGTTTTAAATAGTGGACAACAGTGAGCGTGTTATGAGGATGTTACAGGAGGATGCACACCTCCAACTCCTAACCAACTTCTTTTGTGTTGTGCTGTTGTATAGTAAATTACCTGTGCTTAGCTAATTATTGATGTGAGTTTTTCTAAACAGATATACCAGTGGCAATTCTATTGTAGTGTTTGGGGCCCTGAGAATTCTGAGACCTGTAAACCATACTTGCCATTCTCACCAGTAACCAAGGGTGTTGCCAAATCAACCAGAACTGAAATCTTAATGATTTGAAAAAAAAAAGTTTCTTACCTCATTACATACATCCTCAGTATTCATCTTGATTACAGTTGCGATTGGCAGAGGAGCTAGGTCTCTCATCCAACCAGAATCTTTCAACCTGGATGTCCCTCTGATATGAGCCAACTCCTTCTGAATTGTATGATCCAGATTCACTGTTGCTTCCTCAAAAGTCTTCAAGTCCTTTATGGTGAACTGGAAATCTACTTTAAGAAATCTCTCAAACATCTCAGGATCTCCATCGTGTTCAAGGAGGTCCTCAATCTGTGCGCGCATCACATAAAGCTCTGCTTTGGACTCTCTGAAGACTTCCCATAGGGTCTTTGAATCGTCAGTATTAGCCTCTCTCTCACGATCAATATCTGCTCTCTGCTGAGCATCTTCCACACACTGGATGATCCAGCTGAGTCGGCAGGGCCACAGATTGGCCAAGACCACCCATGGTGCAATGTTTTCTGGTTGAGGAAGCTCTTTCTTTGAGGCTTTCATGATTATCACAGTCACTCGAATGGAGTTGATCACTCTCCTCATTGTCATGACATCATCTAACATGTACTCGTTTAGCTTCCTTTCATTGCTGGTCAGGATGTTCTTGACCAATTTCTCCACTTCCTCCTCCTTTATATGCGATGCTACTGTAGAATTAGCCATCAGTGGATATGACTCTTCCGTCCCTACTGGAATCTCCACTGAAGACACATTTTCATCTTTCTGAATGTTTATGAACTTTGGGCTTTTTGAATTGCTGGTCAGGCTGCTAAATAGGCGGAGTTTTGAATCTTCACACAGTGGAGGGACTGTGAAGGCCAGGGTAACAATGCGGTTCAACAATGCATAAGCTTTGTCCTCTTTACTGAAGCAGCCATCTGCATAATTCACCTTCTCTATGAGAACTTCTGGATTGGCAGCCAGAAGGGAAATAAATGGACTTTCCTCATCTGAAAGCAGAATGTTTACAGCATCTAAAACCCCTATAATTTTCCTGGGGGAGCAGCGGTCAAGATTGGTTATCTTCAGCACCACTCGGATCCTTCTTCCCTCAAAGACCTCCATAAACTGAATGAAGCGAGACAAGATCCACATCTCCTTCCTCACTTCGTTCATGAAGCCTAGCTGGCTGCTGATCCGGTCATTGTCCATCCCCCTCTTGATGCTCGTATCCTGGCTGAAGATGAGGTTCTTACACATTAGAAAGATAAACCTCAGCACACTCACTGCAGGGACTCCCAATGCAGCAATGAACATACCTTCCAGCACATCCACCTGGCCTGTGTTTCCATTGTCCCCCTCAGCCGATGTCATCTCAGTTTTGAAAAAGCCATATTTCAAGTATAATACTAGTCCGATTACTGGAACCACAAGAATGCACAGGAGGAAAAGCCACAGAGGGCAGCAGCAAATCTTCTTGGGCCTCCAATTATTAGGACCATCCTCTATTATCTAATACATTTTAATAAAAACAAAACAGAAACAGAACATAGGAGAAATAGGTTAGACACTCAAAGAAGTCAGTATGTACACTTAAAAAAAAAAAAACTCTATATTTTTGTATGTGCTGCTGATGGACAGTATTGTCCCACAATGAATTGGCCAAAGGAAATGGAGGAGCTCTTCACAGCTGGAAAAGCAAGACTTGTTATAAACCAGCTTCACAAACTCATCTCAGAAAACAAAACAAAAAAAACTGGGAACAACAATATTAAGGTCTATTTATGATTGGCTCTGGTAAGTATTTTTTTTTGTACACAAACTGCAAAAACAATATGCAAAGACAATTAGTATACTGTATATAATTAGTATGTGGTATGGAACTGGGACACACTGATTGTGAGCGTGTTTGTCTGTGCAGCCTCACGGAGCTGCTAATTGGGCTTTAGACTCTTAATCTTGTTAAGTCACTGACAGAAGTGAAGATAATTCACAAACCTTCTCTTTGACTTCATCCTCTTCATCATATTGACCCACACGGTAGAGTACCATCTGTAACTTCCCAAAGTTCAACTGCATGGCCTGAAACAAGCGTATGACCAGCCCGGCCCACAGCAGGTCGCTGCCTGCAAAATGCCAGGCACTAAAATGCACATATATGAACCTGACGTTATGGTGGTCCTGGTTCTCTTTAGTCCAAATGGGATTGTAGAGGAGGAGTCGGCCAATGAGTGCAAAGAAGCCAGTAGCTGAAGGTGTAACTGAACGAGGCTTAGGTCTTTTTGTGTATTTCCGCTCAATCTCAGAAGCCTCCTGCTTCATGTACACTGAAGAGACACAAATATAATACATAATAATTACACACAGAATAAATCATTTACCTGGCTGAAATAGATGTAACAATAAACATTCTGAATGAATGCAGCAAAACATTATGGCAATAGTGAATGGAAAGTAGCTGTCCACGTAAAAGCATGTCAGCATTCACACTAATTATACTTGTTTCAAAGTTTTAATGATATTTTTCTACAACAGCGTTTTACTGGTAACAGGTGCAGTTTTTACGGCAACAACATACCATAGTTCCACTCACTCTAGTTATGTTTACTGTGAAGATTGTGGAGTGAACATTGAAAACAGAAGCAGTATCCTAAATGGGAAGTTTGCATGAAAATCATCTGAAAGTTACATTTGGCCAACTTCCTTTTCAAGACCTATAAGTAATGATCCACCCACAGACTTTGGACTTTGTAACATGACTTTCAGTGCTTGATAAAAGTTATTCAGCGGACTAAGAGACCAACATGCTGGTTAAACAGTGTTAACATACCTTCCAGTTTTTCAAGGATCATGTTAATTCGATCCTGACATGATGAGTAGAGACCTACAGTCACAGGTGATGAAACCTTTGTCAGGGTCTTGGCTAGAGCATATGCATAAATATCATCTGAAAGCAGATTTAGACAAAAAAAAAACATGGAAAAATTTCATGTTATTTTTACATTCATATATATTTAGCTAATGTTCTTATCTCTGAGCAAAATCCTAGGAACATCACAAGTAACGTAAAGTACAAAGATTATGTGACACACGTACAGTACTAAAAGAATTAATCACTGAAACTGAGAAAACAGGATCTCCAGCTGTCATGCTCAGTGGATTAATTATTACTGACAAGGTCCTTGATTAAAAGCAAACCTGTTTTTCTTGTTTTAGCTCGATAATGCTGAACTAAACTGAAATGACAGTTCAAGTACTTGGCAGGTGTCTATTCAGGCATTAATGAGGTGAGCATTTGCTCATTTCAGGAAAATGTTCACAGCATAGACTGTTGTGACAGATGAGCATTTAAACATTTCAGTGGAAAGCGGGAAGTAAAACTGGAGCCCTTGAATGAAAGTGGTGAGCTACTATAAATAGAATATAGAAAGAATAGAATATTGCGTTAAATACTATAACCTAGGCTACATCAAACTTATTATGAATATAATAATTTTACATTACTTTAAATACATACCTGAGATCTCAACTATATATTCCAGCCAAATAGTGTCCACATACAGTCATATGTGCACATCCCTGTTTCACACACTAATAAGCATTTACACAGATGGGTGTCTGTGAGCATTTTGTATATAAAGTGAAACTGAAAGTGAAAATGGAGCCTGTCTGAACATCGGAGGAGATGCAGCCATGTCTCATATGCTGCTGCGTCTGTCATTACCTGTAGACGACTCACCTTTAAATGGTGTATACATGATGATTGTGTGTTGCAGTTCTCACAGAAATTTCCGTTGACCCCTGAAGAACCAGAAACATCAGATATTTCACCACAGTCGATGGATTTGTGTGTGTGTGTGAGAGAGAGTGTGTGTGTGAGTGCTTTCTGTTTAGTGACAGCTCCCCACGCCCTCCCTCACCTCATGGGTGAACCTTGAACTCCATTGCTCTTATTTTTATTTTTAAATCTGAGATAAACTCAGTATCATTCAATATCAACTGGATATTGTTCAAGCCTCACGAGCTTGAATATTTGAAGAGTGAGTGAGTGAGTGAGTGAGTGAGTGAGAGAGTGAGAGAGCGACAGAGAGAGAGATGGCTGCGCTGAAATTGTGTTTCCTGGTGAGCTATGTTCAGGCAGGTGAAAGCCAAATGGACAAACAGGCATACATGAGTAGTATCTCCAGATATTTTATATCCGTGCTCCCTTCACTTTTTTGTCTGTTTGACTGCCGCATGTATGCAAATGATGCAGTTATGTGTATATATGCAAATTATGTACAATAATTCATTGTGTGTGAATGCATCAGTGATTTGCATCTAGGTCGCCAAAGTGGTACTCAAATAAATCGTCCAGTTGCCAGGCCTATCTGAGTTGTATTAGGTTGTTGTGGTGCATAACTAACACCTGGTGCACAGGTACAGGTAGTATCCTGCAACAGGGTTTTGTTTTAAATAAAGGCTGTTGAGTGAAACACACTCCTTTCTAGCCACCCTCACATAACAGTTATGAAAAAACTAGGATACATTATAGCCAATGTAATTATTCTGTGGTCAGGAATTGGTATTTTTAAAGGTTGGATCTTTCTGTTTTGGTGGATATGTCTGATGAAATGAATTATATGGGTGAATCCTAGGCAACTATTGGCTGTTGATAGGATCCGTGGCCATGTGAGGACATTTATTACATTCAGTTAATATTTATAAAACCATAGTCTATGTCTGTTAATATGTACCCTTGTGTCTGGCAAATGTTTGCATTAGAGAGGATAATTATTGTTAGCAGCTTTTATCAGTAGGCATATTTCCAACCATATAATCAAAGAAAGGCTGCTAACAACACGCCACCATCAACTTTTATAATAGTTGGGTAGATGTCTGGATATATGTAGGCCTCAGAGTACATGCTATAATTTTGCAGCCAATTCAAGTTGAAAAACTTAACAGTTTGAGAAATGACATGGCCTTGGATAGGCTATTATGTTTGATAAAATAGTGAAGAGATCACCGTGCATATTTTAGGCAAAATGCTGCTGTTGCCTTGCACTTATTCTGTGCTTGTTTATAGACTGGACACAGCTACTTATAACTGAACTATCAACACTGATGCTGTTGTTAATAATGTTGAAGGGTTGAGGTTAGGTTAGATAAGTGGTTCCTTATCTAACCTAACCTATTTTTTTTTTTAAATGGAGTAATAGAGCCATTAAAAAAAGCCCAGTTTTTCGTTTCAGAATATGAAATCAATTGAGACAAAGATACACAGAATTATCAGGAATTAAAATGTGTTTATCAAACACAGACACAACGGAGCAATTAAAAGCTAGAAATGTCCCCCAAAAAGCCTTTGATTTGTGAAAGCAGGTTCAATGTCTTGGACAAAGGCTGGATATTATAAGACTAATAAGGCAACTCCGCGGCAATGTAGGACAAAATTTTGGACCTGAATCTCTTTTCCTGAATGAGCCAAAATGCACTTTAAAGGAGAAGATTAAGAAAAAGTAGAAAAAGCTAAAAAATTCATCATTCATCATTCAAATAATTATAAATTGCTGATTATACAAAACAGACGTGGAAATTACAAATCTTTGTGCTTATTTGAATGATTTTTCACAGTTCAGTTTATAAATTTGTAGTTCAAATGAATCAACCCACGTGTTAACCATTCATAGTGCTGTAATGCTCTGTCACTGCTTCAGTCAGTTCATTCAAATGGATTCACTCAGTTTAGGGCTGCAATTAACGATTATTTTCATTATTAATTAATCTGTACATTGTTTTCTTGATTAATCAATTAGGTGTTTAATTCATATCAGAAAATGTGATATAAAATATCAGAAAATGGTGAAAAGTGATGACCATTTCTTAAAACCCAAGAATCAACCTAAAATGTTTTGTCCAGACCACCAGTCCACAACTCAAAAATATTCTGTTCACTATCACAGAGCACTAAATAAACCAGAAAATTACATTTAAAAAGCTAGAATCGGAGAATTTATTGATTTATTGATTCTCAAAATAGTCACTGATTAATTTTCTGCCAATCTGCTAATCGATTAATTGCCCAGTCATTGCAGCTCTAATTCAGTTCAGCTTGAAACTAGGACTGTATGAGGATTGTTAATAAGGTTTGTAGCTGAAACAACCTATAGGCAAAACAAGGGCCTGGTTATGCCACACAGTAGAGAGGATATTATGACTTGAACAGTTCAGTTCAGAACAAAGATGCATAGTCACTAACGTGCGTATAACAATAAGTGAACACACCATTGTTCAGACTGCCACAACATTAAGTAGTGATTCTAAGTGTTCATTTAATTTCATCAGTCAGTTACTGGTTTAAGCTGGTAGGTTAACAGCTCAACAGCCTACTATGTGTGTTCGAGTTATCACATCAGGATTGTTTTTTGTGTGATTTTTTTGTTTGTCAGTAAACGTTTAACCACAGACAGTGCTGACTCAGTACACTCAGTTCAAACGGAGAATTCAGGGTTAAAGATGTGTTTGTTTATACACTTAAACACCTCTACAGATAAATCCAAAGCACCATATCTGAGATGAATGTCATTGAGTGTGCTTACACAGCACAAAAAAAAGAGAAATTCAAAGTGTTGATTGATAGACATTTAAGTGAATTGTTTTGAAATGATATCCTGGCATTCATGCTTGAGCATTGTACCCCCTGGAGTTCACGTTGTTCTTTTTATGTGCACAGAAATCAACAGCTTCCCTGTGTCAATGTAATGCCATTTATTTGCTTTACCCAGTCCCTGTTGCTGCTGGCAACATATTTTCTCTTTGTGTTTTTGCCTGAAGATACTTACTCACAGACAGTCTGACACATAGAAAAATGCACAAAACACAGTAACTGAAAGATGGGTATGACAGCCAAGGAGGACACTGTAAATAACTACAACTGTTCAATTATACGCCCACCTCCCATAAAATAATGAATTTTATGTTATTCTTGTGTATAAATGTGTTATTGATCAAACAGACTTACCTGGTAAAGTTCCAAATGTCAGTCCTGATCTCAATTTTGATTCATTTTGACTTGTTATTTGTGACGTATCCAAAAGTAGAGACCTGTGCAGGAGCAGTTAAGGTGTGGTGTACCTTTTACCACAAGGACATCAGTGCTGTAAAATTTTACAATGCTGATAAGAGAGGGAAAAAAAAGCACCTACAGGCTTTGTATGTAGGCCGGACACTTTCCAGGAAGTGAGGTCACACACAAGATGAAATTACTTCTCAGAGATGGAGCTATATGTTCCTCTTACTCTCTTCTTCCCCCTCCAATCTGTTACCCCCATGCTCCTGCTCCCAATCTTCTCTCTATTCACAGAGTCTGAGTGAAGAAGGTAGCTCCTGAAAGCTTTACAAGGAAGAAAAATCCCAATTCTTGCAATAGCTTCTGGCATTAATAGTCTAACTTTTTGAGTCCATGGAAAAATGGAACAAATGAATGATTTCATGCTAGAGTCTTGGGTCTGCATGATTCATGAACTGAATTCCTAGTTTGGAGTCCCTCAGGTTGAGAATGGCTGGATTGCTCTGCTTGGCCTGAGCAGACATGCAGAGCTGTTAGGATGCCAAAGCAGCGGCACCAAAGCATTTTTTGCCTAGAGCAAAAAATGTCATGACAAAACTGGTTAGTCAAGCTTTGAAAAACAAGCTGGAAGCCTAATTTTCTTTGGCATATTTATGTTTTTTTTTCATTAGCCTACTTTTACCATTTGGTTGTTCTTAATAATATTTTATTTATTTAGTAGTTTTCAAAACAAGTATTACAAAGTGCTTCACAAGGCAATGAAAACAGAACAGATTTAATATACACACAGACAGTAAGAATAACTATTAAGACAGAACAACACTAAGGTAGTTCAAGAATATTATTATTAATGAAATATTACAGAAATGAAATGAGGTAATAAAATCAAGTAAAAACTATATAATAAAATCTAGTAAAAACTGATAAAAACAAAGATGTACACACATGAATACATACCTACACAGAAACATGTGTAGAAGCACACACACACACACACACACACACACACACACACACACACACACACACACACACAGGTATATTTGTGCCTCATTCCTGAGTGAGCAGTGGGAGATTTAGAGCACAGAAAAATATATTTTGCAAGCGCATAAATTATATTGGTGTAACAGGGTCAACTGTGCAGTATATGTATTATAATGCAAAAAAATTGTAAATAGTTAAACCCTGACATGCTACTCCTCCAGGGTCAACAGGTGGAACATTTAAGATGATAATTTTTTGGGTGCCCTCCCCCCTCCAAAAAAAAAAGATGTCCCCTGCCTTTACCTCTGCCCTTATGTTGTTATACTTCATGAGAGAGGTAAGCGATGTTGTGCACTCCCTTTGAATTACCAGTATAAGTTTGTTTTATCAGCTTGGACTTATTGTGCAGTATGCTAACACGTTTCTGTGTTATTTAATTTGTGTAGGAGCCTGAGTTAGCATCAGAATTGACTGGAGGATTTTTTTTTTTCATTTACTTCTGTCAGGTACGTTTTCTGTGTTTTAATGTGTTCACTGCAACGTGGCTGTGCCCCTTCTGTTGTTATACGTCATGGGAGAGGAGCCTGAGTTAGCATCAGAATTAACTGGAGGATTTTTTTTCATTTACTTCTGTCACTTGCCAGAATAAACGGTGGCCTCCAACAAAACCCTCTTCCTTAATACACAAACTCAAGAGTCAACCGGTTACATTTGGAAGAGAAATTATATGCATGTGAAAAATAATTTCATTTAAGCAGACAACAACCTATTCTGTCCTCAATAAATGTATTTGCAGGTTTGCTTTTATCCATATTAACGTGCAATAATAATCCTTCTCACTCCGTTTTACTCATATGCCCTCTCACAAAGTCTTGCTCAGTGCACTGATAGACTGCTGCACACAAGCTCACATTTTCTCTCTCTCTCAAACTCTGCACTCTGTGAGCGCTCAACTGGAGATGGTAAATTCTGATCGCCTGTTTCATCTCTAATTAGATTGCTAGTAGAACTCTTTACAGATACATGCTAGATTGGATGGGCTGCTGCAGAGGGACAAACTCTTCCAAGTGTGGTTAGGGTTAGGCTTAAGGTTAAGGTTAGTGTACAAATCTTGCAAGAGTTTTTCAAATCATCCCTCCAGCCCCTCCAATCCAGCACCAATCCTCTCTACAACATTCTGGTAGCATGTTTTGACAAAGGCATTGCAAACAATAATGTGATATCACAAAACTAGAAATTCATAACCTTTAACTTTTGATTCTGTCATGTCCGGTGGCTGGAAATCTAAAATCCCTCTCTTTCATCTTCTTATGGAAGTGTTGTGATTGGAGATGAAACAGTCATAATTTATCTTCCATTCTCTGATTGGTTGAATTTGTAGCACATTTGTAATGCTGTGGCAGGTTCAGTGAGTGTGCTTGTAAAATATATTTTTCTGTGCTTCAAATCTCCTATTGCTTGCTTAGGGATGAGGCAGAAATATAAAGCCATAGTAATGTGGTCCCTTTTCTTAATACCCATTAAAAGCCTGGCAGCTGAATTCTGATCTAGTTGTAGGCATGACAATGGCTTCTGACTAAGGCAGGAGTACAGAGAGTTGCAATAGTTGAGTCTGGAATGAATCTGGAAAAGAAGACCTTCTCCAAATCACTTAAGAAATGAAAAGATTTAATTTGGGAGATGGTTCTTTATTGTAAAAAAAAACAAAAAACACTTTCTTGACCTGTTCCTAAAAGGTGAGGTAAGAGTCTGATACAACATCTAAATTTCTAGCTAGCAGAATGTGTTGCATAGGGAGCGAGAGCTGCATAGAGTTGCATAGAGCAGACCAATTAGAGGTACCTTTGTTTTGTTATTGTTAAGCTGCAGCTAGTTTTGATGCATCCACACTTTGATTTCAGTTGAATCATTTTGCAGGTGGATTAGGCTATTCAGGTAATTTGGGATGATGGGCATGTATATCTGGGTATTGTCTGCATAACAGTGGTAGGATACATTATGTCTTGGCATTATGTGACCTAATGGGAGCATATATTGGGAGAAAAGGACTGGACCCAGAACAGTCCTGTTTTCATTTAAAATGCTCATCAACTGATCAAAAACATTTTTTTCTAAAACCTTTGATAAAAATGAACAACTTAGATATACTATAGGCCTATAGTTGGCTGGATCAAAGTTAGACTTTTTTAAGAGGGGTTGTACCACAGCATGTTTCAAACTGGATGGAAAGTTTCCAGTGACTAGAGAGCTATTAATAATAGAAACAACAGAGGGACCCACAGTATCAATAATCCCTTTGAGAAAATGTGTTGGGACTGTATCTCGATTGCAGGTTGTTGATTTCATCTGTCTTACTATTTTCCTTTAAGTTCACAACTGAGATGAGCTCACAGTTGGAAGAAACTGGCAGCTTTGGAGGTATGACAGAAATAGCCTGAGTCAGTTGAATAAAATTGGCTCTGATGTCTATGATGTGTCTATGAAAATAGGTAAGGAATTCTTCATACCTAGAAGGGTCACACTCATTCTTGTAAGGTGAAGAATGATTGACAACACAATTGATAGTATTGAATAACACTGTTGGGTTAAGATGATGATCTGCCAATAGATTTGCAAAGAAAGTCATTATCACATTCTTAACAGCTACTTGATATGAATTAGCTTTCCTACACTGTCTTTTCAGGTTCCCAGTGCTCATTAACCCATGGATATGCATAACTAAGTCATCAGTGTTACATGGGGTAGCTGTGATTTAAACCTCAGGGTTGGATGCAAAAAAAAAGATTCTAGCTGCAAAATTTGAACTGAAATTATAAGAAAAGACATTTCGGTCCACTGTCTGAGGTGGTTGTGGACACCCTGAAAGCGATAGTTTGGTAGTCTGATACATAATTATCTGTTGTCTTTAACGAATCCAGGCAAATACCACATGAAAGAACAAAGTCCAGGGAATGACCTTTTGAGTGTGTGGGCCCTTTGATTGCTTGTGAAAGATTAAATAAATGAAGCTCAGATAAATAAAGTCAGTAGAGAGAGGATCTGGAAGTCAACAAACATGAATATCAAAATCATCAAGTATCAAAACTCTATTATATTTATGAATAATTAGGAACAGGAGCACTGAAAAACAAAAAAATAGTATTTGACTTGTGAGGTCTGTAAATCAGCAGTTGACCATAGCAGCAAAAACAATTAAATGCTTCCGCTGATTAAAAGGCTCTGCAGCTCAAAAGATATGCAATCACCAAAGGAGACAGGAGAACAGCTAAAAGAATTCCTATGCTAACCCCCCACCTTTACCTGAGCTGGACCTGATCTAGGTTTATTAAGAAATTGAAAGCTGGGGGATGTGGTATTCCTCACAACAACACAGTATACCTCACAACAAAAGTCTGACAAACTTCCATGCATAGACTTTGTGATGTAAGTCATGTCAAGAAAGCTTTTTTAAAAAAAAAAAAAAAAAAAAGAATAAATTTCAAGCTTTGCATTGAAAACAAACATATAGAGTGCACTGTGCATGTGCATGATGGTTAAAATGGAAGGACCATGCATCTCGACTGCTTCTGACACATACATTAAATTAAAATGAAATTAAACACATACAGGTCTGAACATATGCACTGAAACAAGCATACACTCACCTCAAGCACAAGTAGTGAATGTCAGAACGTTTTGTAATTCCAACAAACATTTTGTGTCATTTTATACAACCTCTCACACATGCATTTGAGAGCAAAATAGTCTTACTTACTTTTTAGGGCAAATGCTGAAATGAAGTTTAATTAGTGTACATCTGATTAAGATTTAAAGAGCTTGGCCTGGGGGCGACTAATTCTGTCTTTATTTCGAGTACCTGATTGTTCAACTACTTTAATTAAGTTGATTGTCATATAGAGAGAGTGAGTGTGTATGTGTGAGTCAGTTATTGCTTGGACGAAAGTCTTTTGCAAATCAATATTGAATGAAATGGATTGTATCTTCCCTTCCATCAACCCTCTCCATGTCTTGCCCTTTCACCGCATAAACCTTGCATTTAAGGTTAATGAATTCACTGTCATGATTAATACATGATAGTTATCAGACACAGATAAATTATATTTCAGGATGGGGCAGACTTGGGGTGATTTTTTTTTTTTTTGATAAGGCAAGGGGAAATTAAACAAATATTGTAATGTGTTCGGTTCAGAGAACGGCACTTGTTTTCTGTCAGGAACTGGTTGAAAATGTACAAGCTATATGGCACACTTAAGATCATTTGAATCAACTGTGATGCATGAGTAAGTCCTGATGATGTGAAATATTTTTCGAAAAACATGCTGTGATGTGACACACCAACAGAGGGTGCTAAAGTATTGTGCATGAAGCGGCAGACCAATGACATTTGATCAGCCGCCCTTCATCACACTTCTCTGTTCTATTTGGTATGTAGGAGCAAACCCGACAGCGGAGGAGGCATTTACTGGAAATGGGGTGTGGTCCGGGGCTAAAGATGTGCTAGAACTTCTCTTGGATGGGCTGATGATAATTTAATGTAAATGAGTAACTGCAGCTCACACACACGCACTCTCTCTCTCACACACACAGTAACATCTATCTGCCTGTATTCCTTATCCATTGTTCCTAAGGGCAGACAAGCTTTGGTATTGACACGTAGCCTGACACCAGCTTGGCCCAGGACCAACTTGCCTGTCCTAATTGGCCTCAAGACCTCTTGTTGGTCTGATCTATTGATCAGTTTCTCTGCAGATGCTGCTAAGTCACACAGAGAGGACAGAGAAATAGCCAGATATACTGAAAGAAAGCACTGCCAAATCTGGGCATGATGTCTTAAGCTTTGCTGTTCCCTTGGCAGAACTGTGCAGCAAGCAAAGATGATGATAGGGTGCTCACCCTGAGGTGAAGGGGTCCAGATCCTTGCCACAAGCTGATTCACACACACTGATTGTCCTTTATTGTTACCAAGGGGATGATGGTACCAACAAATGGAGGTTTCTGAATGCTGTGACCCTCAAAGATCTATAGACACTGTCTGCGTTAACAATCTCACCAGACAGCAAGATGAAAACTCCTTCACACTCCCAAGATCCACTTTTTGTTTGATACCTCTGCAGCAAATATTAGGAAGGAAGGGGAAAAAAGCCAGCTATGAGATTGCGACGAAAGCCCTTCTGGGGCAGGGGTGAGCAAAATGGTATGCATGCTGATCTTGTATCTATCAGCACAAACATCCTATACATGATTATTTTTGCCTGCACCTTCAACCTCCTTTCCATTCACATTCAGATCCCAGATGGCATCATCTCATTCGCATCTATTTCCATTTCAACCTTCTCTCCTCATCCTCTTCTTTCTCAAGCAATACAGCCATTTCAATGTAAATAGTGACTATGTTTATCTGTCTCTTAATCCTCATCCCTCATTCTGTACAGCCTTCCCTGAAATCCCAGAAAAAACTCATAAGAGAAACATGGGTATGTTTATGAGGCCTGCCACACAATATGTCCTTCACTACCCCGTAAAAGGCAATACATTCTTCTTTATGGGGTGCACAAATTTCCTATTCTCTACTGTGTGTGAGAGCTACATTCCCATATGGTATTACATTTATGATGCATGACAAGGCATACAATTCTCCATCTCCTCTACAGCACACTGCAAGTAACCAGAGCTGTCCAAAAGTCATGGCTGTGACAACGGGGATCATTATACATTTTTCTTTCTGTGCGGCTACCTCTTTGTATTCCTCTCCATGTCTCCATGAAATCTGTCTTTATCCCATCGTATGAGAGTATAGCTACCGGATGCACACTGAGCTCTTCTCTGGGTGGTGGTGTTGGAATGAGTGTCCACTCCTGGACCTTTTTCACCAACGTGCAAACGTACATGTGCATGTGTGTACACATTCACGCCGACCTGCTGATCCTGCCTCCTGTTTTATTGTCAATATCAGTCGGCTCAGGGGTTGTAGGGGTTGACGGCTGTTGACAGGGGCTGGATTGTTGAGGTAAAGATGATGGCAGCTCTTGCAGAGATATAATAGCTGTATCTTGAGACCCCATGGAGGTTGTTATTAGGCTGTTATGAAATCTGCTCCCTATCAGACCTTCACTGAAGCAAAGGGGAGGATATAGCTAGTTGCAGCGCAAAGTACACGTGTTGATTCTCTCCTTTCCTTCTATAGCTTTCTCTTATCTAACCCTCTACTTCCTCTTTTCACACACAAACACACACGCTAACACACACACACACACACACACACTCTTTAGTATCGTACTTGTGTTTTTCACTCAGCACAGCCTGCAGTCTCCTATCAAGGAATTTCTTTATCATATAAAAAATGGCACTAATCTTGTTTGTTTTATATTTTATGAGCAAATACACTGCAGGGTGTGCAGCATACACTTCATCATGACACCAGGACTTGCTGTCAGGACACTCCTGACAAGATACCTGAACAGGCAGTAATCATCTCGGCACATCAGTGAGAACACAACAGTTTTGTGGGGAAAAAAATGATTTGTCTGTCTCAGCAGCACAGAAGAACATAAGTCAACATTCAGGCTGTTTCACTTTTGCCTGTATGCTTTTTAATTTTACAGCACTGGAGTGTTTTGTGTATTTCAACCTTTTTGCATCTTAACACACATCTTCAGCTGGCTCTAGGGTTGGGCCACCACTTTAGTCCAGAATGAAATATCATACAGCTTCTGGATGGATTATATTTGGCATTCTTATCCCTCTATGAATATGCAAATATTTTTTGTTTCAAAGGTTTAAAGGACATGGCAGACAATTTCCTATATTTTTCTCAAGGCCAACAAATCTCATGTGGAGGGCCAAACCAACAATGAACTCATCCTAGTTACAAGTATTGTGTGTGTATCCACAGCCTTATACATCATATTCCTCTGTGCAGTAGACCTCCATTGTGGGTGTCCAAAAACTATTACTGCACTACATTGTATAGCTTTAGAACAAGTCAAGAGGTTTTGATATGCACCACAAACTAGTGGAGCTCTGTAAATGGAACTGCATTCATGGTGTCTACCTTACATTTATCTACCTTATTTTTTTTTTTACAGTCTGTGGGATCTATTCTCTGGAGAATGAAATTCACTGTTATTAGTCTTTGGAGCCGTTTCTAAACAAAATACCATATACATTGTCCTTAGGGTGAAGGAACACATCACTCAGTGCAATTTTGTGACTCACTGTCGTGTTTTTAATAGTTTTTGGACAACTACGGAGGTCTACTGCACACAGGGATAAGTTATACTAGGCTTTGGATAAATACACAATACTTGGATCAGTTCATCGTTAGTTTGGCTCTGCAAATGAGATTTGTTGACAATAAGAATAGAAGAATAAGAAATATAGAAGTTTGTCAGCCTTATCCTTTAACTGCTGGACACAAAATGTCTCCTATTTCACAGAAAATCCATTTTCAGTGTATGTCAAGGCTTCAAGTTTCCACATCACATTTGTGTAAGTTGCATACTCACCCACGATGGCTGAAACTGAGACTCAAGGTGAGCACAGAGAAACTTTCCAATTTCAGCAGATAAATGTGAAAACATCCTTCTAGTGTCAAACTCGCACAAACATCATTCTGCACAGTGAAGCTCAAACATCCAACTGAAGGATCAAGAAGAAAAACACATTTTTGACAGAAGGGGGACTTAAATTTTCCTTCTTGCACAGTCATCCGATCAAAATGTTAATCTATAGTTTATGACTAAATACCTGCAAAATTAAATTCTTTCCCATGAGCCTTGACTATATTTCGTGTTTAGAGCTAATTAGCTAACGTTAGTATAACATGATTGTGAGACATGATAAATATGGTTTGTATTATACGTACTAAACAACTGTGTTCCCGTATTTGCCCACATTGCAATAAAACATACACAACAATGCTCATGTCTGATTAGTAACTTGATTGAAATTGACCAGCTGAGCTAGAAATGTGACTGACAAAGACACATTTTGAAATAAAAGAATAAGTGCCTGCATTGTCATAGCCTCTGTAGAGCTTGCAATGTTTGTAACAAAGAGTATTAATTTTGTGTTTGCTGTGAAGAAGGCTGTTAGGCTGGTAATTATACCTATTGAATTTAAGAAAGAAAAGAGTAATCTGATTTCATGTGGATAGGTAAATTGCATTGCAATGCAAGTTGTTAGAGAAATGTGGATGACTCAAATAATACTATCCAGGTGTGATGTACGGGTTGCATCTACTCATGAAATCATCGTTTCTCTTTCTCTCTCTCTCTCTCTCATACATACACACACACACACACACACACACACACACACACACACACACACTCGTTGTCATAGATTACTTTTGGGGACTGGAGATTTATCCTAATCTTAACCACTGACCAAAAAAAATCAACGTTTTACCAATTGGGGACATGACTTTTGTCCGCAATTGGAAAAGTTGTCACCCATTAACTGATTTGAAGTCAGAAATTTGTCCCCAAAAGTAGCCTATGACAGACCCACAAACACACGCGCACACCAACACACACACACTAAACAGACACATATAAACAGTATAAAGAGGATTCCTCTGTTGCAGAGGCACTGAGATGTAATAATAATGTATTCTTATTCAGTGAAAAGTTCCTGTCTGCTTTCTTTTGACTAGCGTCTCTTTGGATGTCAGGTCTGTTTACACGGTGCACAGATACAGCAGCTATTCAAACATCCAGGCTGAAGAAAGGCAAAAGGTGGACACAAAAATCTGGCATGAATGTGAATATGATTTGTGAGACAAGAATCATTTAAAGTGACTCTCAGAGCTGTTTCTAAACCCCTTCTGTCAGCTGCGAGAGTGCCTGCTCTAATCCATTGTCACTGGGTGGATTAATTTGCATAATTCCACTATTGTGCAGTCCCAGATCTTTCTCTGTCTCCTCATTCACACACGGAAAAAAAAAAGAAAAAGAAGACTCTCAAACCACTGCTACTTGTTGCTCTGGAAACAGGGGTGGAAAAAACAGGGAGAAGTGTAGTAGGGCAGGAATAAGAGAGCTGATGAGAAGAGAAAGGACACAGTGGTGCAAGAGTGAGGAGATGAAGAGGGCGTGAGGATGGAGATATGATGAGCAGGGTGCAGAGAAAGGGAGGAAGAATGAGCAGAGGACAAGGGCAAGAAAAAGGGAAGACAGATAGAGAGAAGTGAGGAAACTACTGTTCAATGAATGGAATACAGAGCAATTTTCTCTTACTTAAAAAGTCATTTATCTATGTCGACAGTCTATTAGTCATGTATTCGAGTGTGACCCCCCCCCGCCCACCCCAAACACTGCACACACACACACACACACACACACACACACACACACACACACACACACACACACACACACAATTCCTTCTATCACACCCACAGTGTGTATGTTTGTGTGTTATTTCAGTTTTGTGTGTCTCTGTGTGTGATGAGGCTGTATTGCTTATCCTCCAGGGATGGAAGCTGGAGGGAAGAGAGGCAGTGCTAAATTACACAGATAAGATCAATATGTAGTTAAAGGGTGGGGCTGTGCCTTTCAGAATGAACATTGTGTAATATTGCTTTAGCCCTACCCTGTGTTAAATGGATTATTCTTAAAAATGTAATGTGGAGAGCGTACCTGTCAAAGAGAAACATTTTAGAAAAAAATCAGTTACTGATACGTGATTACTTTTTACTCTCTTCTCCTGGATTAATGGCTGGAAGGTGAATTGTAGTGTGTAAGATGCTACTAATATATAACGACTTAAGATTTTAAAGGGTTGGTTCACCAGAATTGAAAAAAAAAAAACCCAACATATTCTCTCTTGTAGCTTTTACAGTGACATGTTTGGTTTTATTTGTGCAGGTATTGAAATATCGTTGAAGAAATACTGTAGCAAGTCCCTGAGGTGAAGGTCTTTACAGGTCCACTTGGTTATGAGGAAACGTGACCAGCTACAAATTATACTAAGTCTAATCAAGTTGGGTACTTTATAGGGTCTCATGTTTGTAGCGATTATATCTACTTTTTGTTATGAAATTCACGCTCATAGGGTGCTACCTCCTATAATTTTAGGAGGAAAAGTTATTTATCCAGTTAATCAGACTCAAATTTTTGATCCATTTCATAACCCAAAGTTATGGGCTCTTGGACACATTTAAACCTCTAATTATCTGCTATAAATTGAAGGCATAGACAATGACGTACTGATAAATGAATATTCATTTAACTAAATGGGTTCACAAATGAATAAATGATGAAATAACATGAACAGTTAAATGGACCATCAACTAGGATGAATGCAATGAAACTTATTACGGCAAGTTGAATGGATTACCTAATGATGGTGAAGCGTTGAAACGTGATGATTTTCCCACAGGAAATAAAGATGAATCTATCTGATCAAACTTATCTGAGATTTAGTGGAGAGATTCAAAGCTAAATGACACCAACTCTTAGATCACAAAGCAGATGAATTAGCAGCAGAGGTTCACTTTGCCTACAATTGCATAGAGATGCCTTTAGATGATGACCGTGGTCTCATCTTTAACTGATCCAGATACTGGTTCCTTATGTCCTCAGATGACCCAGCTGGTCTTCTGACAAGCTCATCAACGACTCACTGTGTTCTTCACGGCTCCCAGTGACAGTTTCCCATTTGGATTGAAGTGGGAAGCTGAATCTAAGCAAAGTTAGACAGCAGTCTCGTCAGGTGACTTGGTGTTTTTTCACGTCACCCCAGTGGCTTTGTAGATGAAGAGGGAGAACTGAGTTGACACAGTTTTCCTGGGAACAGCAAACGTCCCCAGGAAAACTGTGTTGTGATGTCTTTATCTGGGGAAGAGAGCGGGTCATTTACTTTGAAGTTACTGACTGAATTTTCTTCTCTGAAATAACTATGAATAATTTCATTTGGCTGAATGAAACTAAAAAAAACATACGTTATTAAAATAAAAGAGTGTAAAAGTTGAAGTGTTATTTACCTAATTCATGTACACTTGTTTCATTCCAGCTCATAATGAGAGTATCTACTGCATTTTGCTGTCATATATAGTCACACTAGTTTTTCTCCTCTCTTCTGCTCTCAGGGTGGAACTCACAGCCTTCCAAAGGTTGGATAACATTATCCTCAGTGGTTGCCATCACAATTTACTAGTGAGTTTTATCCAGAGCCCTGGTTTTACCAAGCTGCAATAGGCTAAGTCAGCCAATCAGAAGAAAAGGGCATTGAGCAGACACAAAAAAGGGGCTGCATCCATTGTTTGTACAGCTGTGATGAAGTGCTTTTTGACCATAAAAATATTATAAATACAAATGTTTTCAAATAGACCATGAAAATGAAAATATGAAACTGGGAAAGGGGGATAAAATGACCACTTTAAACAAAGAAATGTTACAGACTAAAAGGTCTGACTAGAAGCAAACATTTGGGGTCAAGGTACACATTAGAAGAAGAAAAAGCTTAAAAAGAAAACTGTCAAAAGGTGTTGTCTGGTTTTGTCTGTTTGAGCAACAGGTATTTGGGGGTGGAGAATCGATTTTTGTGCAAAAACTAGATATCCTTTTTGTTCACCTTGGTGATTAACTTAAAGGACCAGTGTGTGAGATTTAGTAGCATTTAGCAGTGAGGTTTCAGATTGCAACCAACTGAATATCCCCTCCTCACCCTGCTCCTCCAAGCTTATAGGAGAACCTATGGTGGCTGCAAAACTCGCAAAAAACATGAAAGGCCCTCTCTAGAGCCAGTGTTTGGCTTGTCCATCATGGGCTACTGTAGAAACATGCTGGTGCAACATGGTGGGCTCCATGGAAGAGAACCCAATCCATATGTAGATATATTATTATTGGTACCCTTCCATTAAAAAAACAAAACAAAAACAAAACATTTTCTCTAAATTGAACCTGACAGAAGTATATGGTGTCAATTATTCTTTATTTCACACTGAATATAACTGAAACTTTGCTTTTGATTTACAATGAAACAAATGAAAATGGCATGGCCAAAAATATTGGTACCCTTAACTTAATATTTTGTAGCACAGCCTTTGGAGGCAATAACTCCAATAAAGCACTTTCTGTAACTTTGAATAAGGTTTCTACACTTCTCCACTGGGTAGATCACTGAGTCTCTTCCATGTTTCATGGTATACATGGTGTTCTTTTCTTTGAAGCTTAATTTTTTTCTTCCGTAAACATAGGGTTGATGTGACATGCATTTCAGCAATGTCCAGTCTGGCATTGTGTCTCCCTCTTATAAGTGGGATCTTCCTGGGTTTTTATTATCTTTTTTCTAATATCTTCAGGCCACTCTCTAGTTTTCCTTTTGTCTTCCATGTTCAATCCTATACAAACATAAAGGTTAGAACAGAACAACAAAAATAAATGTAGATACCTAAAAATACATGCTATTTGTGTTCAAAATTATATTTCTGCTATATAACTGGATATCAGCTCTTTACTACAACCATCAAAATAATTCTTCATGCAATTAGACAATACAAGTGAAACCCAAGTACAGTCTCACATGAATTCACCTTAAGTGTGGTCACTGGGGGGCCCTGTTGTTACATAGTAATGTAAAACATTTGATCTGAAAATCAATAACTCAGTCAATTCAAATCACACAGACTTCAGAGTCAGACTATTCTGATGTATAACATCTCCAAATCAACATTATCTGGCATACAAAATGATTTAATTCTTAATACACTATGAATCGAACTTTGGCTTACACACACACAGAATAGTTCAAGGTTTGTTTTTTATGTTTTTAACCAAAGAATGCAGTCAATTTTTATAGTCTGGTCTTCGTCTGGGATGATCACACCAGAGTGAGAAAGACAGACAGAGGGGGTAAGTGCGTTTGTGTGTGTGTGTGTGTGTGTGTGTGTGGTGTGTGTGTGTGTGTGTTATCACAGACACAGAGTTGAGAAACAATAAGACCTGGTGACAGGATTGCCTTAATCCTGTCAAATCTGAAGAAGTGTAATGTCTCTACTTGAAGTCTTTTTTCAGGAAGAGTTCTTAGTCTGTTCAAGTTTCCCTTGATATTCCCTTAATTTGAGAGTCAATGTCGTAAATCCGTGTATCTTGACACAGCAGAGTCTCTCTAGAGGTGAAGACCTCTGCTGTGATAGTCTGTGATGCGTCAATGCTGACATCTTTTATTGTTGAGGTGAAAGGCGAACTTTGCAAATCCCAGTGTTTTTCTGCAAAGGTCTATAAAACTCACTGTTATCTTCCTTGGTGAGGCTCTGTCAGAGTGAAATTCAAAACATAGTAATGAATCTTCTGATTTTTCTTATTTGAAAAGGTTAAAAGTCAGTTTAGTCTTGTAAAGTTCCAGCACCAAAGCAGTCTTAAAGGCGCAGTATGCAGAATTTAGTGGCATCTAGCAGAATGGACTTGACAGAAATGGAAATAATATTCATAAGTATGTTTTAATTAGTCCATTATCACATGAAAATAAGAATAATTGTGTTTTCATTACCTTGGAATAAACCTTTATATCGACATCGGGAGCAGGTCCCCTTCCATGGAGCCCGTCATGTTTCTACAGTGTCCCAGAATGGACAAGCCAAACACTGGCTCTAGAGAGGGCCTGTCACATTTTTTCACCAGTATCGCAGCCACTGGAGGTTCTTCTACACATTTGGAAGGGGAGGGTGTGAGGAGGTGTATTCAGTTGGTTGCAATCCACAACCTCATTGCTAGATGCCACTAAATCCTACACACTGCTCCTTTAAATTTCTCTTTACATTCCAAAGAGAGATAGCAGTGGAGACAACAGGGCCCCCTACATGTTACTGCCACAGGCCTCATGTCTATGTCTTTGCCATAATCACAGACGGAGAAAATATTTTAAGGAGTCAGCAGCCTATGTAAAAGATTTATGCTATTAGATGACAATTAGTTTTTGGAATTTGATTGACAGATATTAAATTGGTTTGAAAATTATCCTCTGTTTATCTACCACCCACTTGGCTACATAATGTTTTATTGTTGATGCAGGATGTTTGTGTGATTGATGTGAAAACAGGACTGCTAAATTAATTTTCAAAGAATATAAACAAATTATTTCTGGAATTAGTTTCTACAACTTTATATTATTATATATTGCTGTTCCTTTTAACTGTTGGCTGATTTTTATTGAATTGAGGACACTTGGAAAAAAAGCAGCTCACAGATCCACTTTTTTAGATGCGTCTTTATTTAGTTTTATCTATTACTGTTTTATTGTGTTGGTGTTTTATGTCTTGCTTTTCTCATTCACTGCAAAACATTTTTTGATGTCTGCTCTGGAAGGGTGCTATATTTTATATGGATACATAGATAGATAGATAGACAGATAAAGTGATAGATAGTGTTTTATTAATCTCAAAGAGAAACTGCAGTATTACAGCAGCCACTTCACATAAATCACAAACACAAATTAGGTAGAGAAGGTTTGAGAAACAAATAGCATTAAAAGGCCGAATGATACGAAATAACCAAAATAGACCAATTAAAATATAAAATAAACTGTTACATGAAAGCTGAGCTGTCAAAGACATGATATCTACGAGGGCACTAAGAATTACATAATTTACATAAATATTTTTTATTCACAAAAACAACTACAAGTTACAGAGGTCCAGATCTCCAGGACCTCAATGGTAGCTACTGTGGTGTTTTCTTGTGCAAAGCAGTATGTTCTTTTAGAGATAATGTCTCAGTTACTTGGAAATATACTTGAAATAGTCTCCATGAAATCAGTTGACCGTGTGTTCTGTGGATTATCTGTGGAGTAACTGGGAAACTGTTTCTGGAAAGAGATATTGCTGTTGATTTTCTTTGTTTTTTTTTTTTGTTTGTTTCAATGTTGTGACTATTTGTGTGACAGATATCTGACATATAAATCTTGGTTACTACCACAAGAGATAATTGGGAAGTTATTTGTTTGTAATTTGGATAAATTGACCCTTTAAAATGCATATGGACTCAGTGAGGCTAATCAGGAACAAGTATCTTCTTCTCACAGCTGAGAGACTGCACATTGTTAACCCTCCTGGCATGGGATGAAAACCCTGCAGAGCAGTGTCCTCTGTCTCTCCTGTCTCTCTCTCAGCTCTCCCACTGTCTTAATAAGCAAAACATCATGTCCTACTATAATCACCATAATTCATGCATTAATTAGCAAATATTTCTCTGTCAGCACATACTTCTAAATAGTCCAAGTGCCCAGATGGACAGTATATCATAAAAAGACACTGTGTTAAGAGAGGTGTATAGTTGTCATTTTTTAAGGTTATAGTTTGTGTAGTTGTTGAATTGGTTTGTATTATATTGTAAAGTGTTTCTCTTTTCTCCACCACCTCTTTTCTATTGCCTTCACAGTATATGATTTAAAACAAATGATCACATTACAGTTAAAAATTGTGTAAAACAGTTTGACATTAGCAGCTTCACATATTTATTGAATATAATCAGAAGGTACTCTCTCCTGTGCATGTCATACAGTTTTATGGTAGTCAAGGTAGTAGCAAAGAAATATTTATGCTCATCTATATGAAATGTGGCCCAAAAATATCAACAATAAGATTATATAACGGACTTCTTTAAGACAGTCTTATGGGTTTATAGCAACCATTTTCATCAAATATACACTTAGATTTGGTGGAAGAGGCTCTGTTCTTTGAAGAGACTCTCAAAGAATCTGAGCAGTGGTGAGGATTCTGCAGGGAGAACTAATCCCCCCTTAATAAACACATACATGGAGCGCTCTGGTTGCTGAATGGTTACTGCGCATGCCACCCAACCACGACATCCCTGGCTCGATTCCAGCCAGGGACCTTTGTTGCATGTCATACCCATCTCTCTCTCTCCCCTTGTTTCCTGTCTGTCTCTGCCCTAAACCCCCCCCTCCAACACATACATGAACATCAAACCATAGAAAAGTCAACTATATCAAAAGCTTAGTGCACAAACTGGAGGTGGTTGTTGTTGGCCTGAGTGTACTGTAGAGGTTATGCTGCCCACTCATTACATAGCCAAACAGCTGATGAATGCGCCAGTGAACTATGAAATATGAATTCAGTGATGCAAGTGAGTCTGTATTAACATGTTTTATGATGTCTTCTTTTTGGGTAACTGTGTTTATGATAAAACATTAAGAGAGAAACTCAGATGATACTCAGATGATATGATGTCCTTTATGTCATGAAGCAGTAGTGGGACATTCAACTTGCATTAATTGATTTTTTTTTTTTGCCATTTGGGGGCTGCACAACACTGACAGGCTATGATTACGTTTCCAGCAGACACAGTATTAGCTGATTTAAAGTGATCTTTATGGCTCACAGTCCAATTTTCACTCTTCTTTTAGCTCTATTTTGGTATTTAACAATTTCTTTGTAAAATATCTGGCTCTGTAGCCACTAAATGCTTCATCATGTTCAACAGTTAGCTTTTCTCTCTGTTGTTTGTTCTTGGGCAGGTAGCATATGATCTGATAAAGCACTGAGAGCAAAACAGCGTTCAGACCAACGTTAGCAACATTGCTAAAATCTTCTGAGACTGAATGATGAGCATGACTAGTTGTTCTTTTTCTCTGAAACATATACATGCTTTGCAGAATCTAACTTTATGAATCTATCCCACTGAAGAAAATTAGACTTTCCTTATCGATATCTTTATATCAAAGTGTCAAATAACTGCAGTTACCCTCAGCTCTGTGAAGCATTTAATGTCTTTCAGCTCAATGTTTTGGTTTTAATTCCTGCAACTTCACTGTCTTGGTTTAGGCTGCATTAAGACTGAAAACAGGCCTGTGTTAAAACAATGCAAGGGGCTGCATTGGTGGAAGCGTGTTGTCTGCTTTCATTTGCTCTCGAATAGGGTCAATGCATTGGTGCAGAAGGCCATCCAACGCAGGGGGCTCTGGCAAAACACTGCTGGGTTGTCCAGCAAAAAGCTGAACTTGATTAAACATTTGCTGCAACGAAACGTGACATCATGTGGAAAGTTGCTGTATTGGTTAATCACATAAATGCAAGCACACATTCCTGTGAATTACCTTGTAATGTGAAGATAAAATAGTTGCCACAGAGTTGTAAAATTTGCAGAGTTCTAAAATCCAATTGGACTTCCTGGATCATATTTCATTGTTTCATTGGTATCTTAAATAACACACTTCCACCAAAACAGCCCCTTGCATTGCATTAAAATGAAACGCTCCATAGAGCTGAAGGTAACTGCAGAGTAGGGAGACAATTATCTGTGAGTTTGTCACCATGAGTGACTCTTCTTACATTACACATAGTCATTCGTCACTTTGTCAATAAAGATATTAATTAGAAAAGTCAAATCTTCAGTCAGATAAATTCAGACAGTTAGAATATGCAATAGTTTGTTTCAGGGAAAGAGAACAACTCGAAAAGGTCATAGTTAACATGCAGTCTCAGATTTGACCAATTATTCATCCAAGAATATGGCCTTGCATACTTGTTAATTCTTCTGCAATGCTCCACAGTCGTATACTAATCCTTGCAAGCTGTCCAGTACAACGGCAGCGTTGAACTGTCGGCCAATACTGGAACAAGACTGGGTTTCAGTGTGGGCCTTGCCTTAGGGAGATTGAGAGAAGCTAAAGCAGAAAATCTATGTTTCATAATTATGAATGAAAATTAATGTCCATAATTCACTGAGCTGAGCTGTAAGACACTGGGAAAAGGTCGGAGAAGGTCTTGCAAAGATGTTGATGGAAACTATTGATTGGGCGATTACATACTGTACATTTCATACCTACTCTATCTTGTGCAAGGTGCAAAACATAAGGATCAAAATAAAATCTAGGCTGTAAGAGAGGGAACACTGTGTAGTCACTTGTGGCGTTCAATTTGTTTTCAGGTTGGGGGGGAAAAAAAATCTATGGTTCAATACTGTACCCTTCACAACATCGTATTATCAATTCAGCTCTAACTGAATCCCCTACAAGCAGTAGCCATAATCAGATTACAATTTTTCAATTACTTTTCAAAATCTCATCTCATTACATAATGTCTGCTGCAAACACCAGTCCTATATGTTTATTCATGTGAGCTCTGAGCTGAACCAAGTGGACCATCCATCAATGCACGCCGGATAAAAGTCTTCTTCTTCTTCCCTCACGCACCTCTCCCCTCCACTGGAGAGCAGAGAGTGTTTGCTGAAGCATGAACGCAGAAACCACGATGGAGCTCTGCAGAAAACAAATGCTGTCCCCAGTTTGGTTGTCTTTGTCATGGATCATCGGGAGTAGTTCATTGTTATTACTTCCACTGTTACACTCAATGATGGAAGAACAGACAGGGGGCCAGTCGTGATTGGTAGTTAAGGCACATCATGCTAAGAACACCTGCTGGCTGATAATTGTCACAACACGGCAAAAGGGATACAATCAAACAGTGTGATGTGCTGCGTGCATGTACTGACACAAATGCATTCAGGCGCTATCATGCAGGCAGAGACACACTCACGCACACATAAGCCCACTGTAATGGGCCAGTATGTGGTTTAAATTCTCTTTGATGCTGTGGATACCTCCCGCTGTTCACCATATTACTCTGTACACATCAAACAGGTGGTTCTGGGAAGAAAAGGGACATGATGACAAGACTGTGGCTCACTATTCAACCCATCCTGACGTTGGGCTTTTTTATTCAAATAAAAAATAGGTTCATCTTCCTTTTTCCGCCTCTTTTTTTTCTCTCTGTTGTTCAGCCATGGTTTCTCTTTTTTTTTTTTTTGCTATTTCCCTCACATTATCAAATCCTTCCTCTTCCTTTTTCTTCTTCATGCCTTTCTTCTCTTTGTAGCTCTTGCACCTGTTTACCTCACCTGCCTTTGCCAAAAAAATTAGACTCTTCTAAAAATGCAGACTGTCTTGTTTGCTTTTTTGTTTTCCTTCTCGTAAACTGTCGTCCCCTTACTATTCTCTTCTCGAGTCACCTGGAGCTTGTCGCAGCATGCCACCCTATCATAGCTGACTATCCAGACAATGTCAGCATGAGTCACAGTTCACAGATGATAATGACCCTGGCCAGCTGCTCTATAGCCAGGGACACACTGGGCTCCTACATATCAGCGTGTGTGTGTGTGCCCATGCATGTGGATATCAACCTATGTGTAAATGTGATTGTATATATTCTTCATGTGCAGAAAGGAAGCGGGGGAAAAAGCAACACATTCCCCTCTTGTGTTGATTTGTGTTAGGTGTGCAAAAGCATCTGTGTGTGCACTGAATTTACCGAACTGGAGATCTGTATGGCGATGTCTGTGCTGGAGCCCATTGGTATGGATAGCATGGTGTGATCTTGAGCGTGATCTGTGCTCGCCGCCTTCCATCCACCCCCTCCCATCCCATAATTCCACCGCTACCTCCAAAGCCCCTCTAACCTTTTTCCTGCACACCCATCTGTCAATCATGTTCACTGCAGCATAGCAACATAGGGACACTTGGTTCAGTGTTAATTGAACCCTCACAGTTTACATTGGAATAAACCAACATCCCTTATCTGTTATTCCAAAGGTAACCCTTGGCAAAGCCATTATTAATCACAGCACACAGCTCGGGGAGCATCTATTGACTGATGAAACCATTTGGAAAAAGGGGATTTGATCCAGTTGTAGTTACTGGTGAATTGGCTAAAAACTGATATACATTTATTTATTAGTTTACATCTTAATTAAGGCTATTGATAAAAAACAAATATTATAATGAATCTTGTCTCTTTTCTCTGATGATTCAGTGAAAAGAGCCTCATTTAAAGTGTTGTGAAAGACTTTGCATAAAACATATCTTTCCATACTTAAAGGTTACACCTATTTAAGGCATAATGGTGGGTGTTGCATATTGCATCATCACATAAATTACACAACAAAAATGTTGCTTAGCACTGTTCTATAGATGGTGTCTGAACAGCTCAATTTGCGTCTGTCTCTTAGTACAGGGGTTTAAGAGTGTTTCAGTATAGAAATCCCAGGATGTTTAGGGAATCATTCTCATGACATTGTGGTTAAAAGCTTGTGTCATCATGTTGAACATGTCCTGCGTCACTCTAAGGGCGTCAGCATGCTTTATGTGAAGTGCTTGTTGACAGTCTTAACAGCATCCGAGATCCCTTTCCTACCACATTTTTGACGTCATATTTGGGAAAGCCGTATTTGACAACTTTTATAACTTTCTGAAGCTGACAAGCGTGTCCACTTCCTGCAGCGATTTGCCAGCTGTGTAGAGGAGAGAAAGTATGCAGAATATGAACGTCTCTCTCAAGCTCTCTTTTCTTTCTTCACACAGCTACATCACTTCTCAGTCATAGAACTGATTGCAACACCACAGAGGCTTTCGAGAGACTCTCTGAAAGTGTGGGATGCAGTCGTAAGGACTTGTACGACTTGCTTTGTTTAAAGCAAACTGACCCTGAAATATAACTGGGTTATCTTTGGAAGTGGGTACAAAGTCTGTGGTGCACCTATTTTAAACCTTGTTTAAAAATGTATAATATGTCATTACAATCAATTCTGCTCAAATCAGTTTTTGATTGATTGCCTATCGGATTCACACATTCTCATGTTTTTGGTATATCTTTATGTTAGCAAATTATTTCTGACATCTGTATTTCTGCTCTTATGAAATATTGAATCACTTAAACTTTGTATTTTCTTAAAGGTATACTATGCTGGTATACTAACACACAGCATTCAAAGTTGGGCACTCCTCCTCCACTCAACCAGTAACCCAATTGCCAGAATAAAATGTTGGCATTGTACGTTTCTACAAACCACAGATATGTTGAATCTCTACGTTTCAGTTTCAATATTGATTGAATTTTAAGCTTTTCACGTCATTTGTATTAAATGGCTGTTATCAGTTTAATAATTATGTTTTATGTTGTGACAATGCTGTGTTCAAGGTCTGGTGTAGACTCAGGTTTAGGCACAAAAATCACTTGGTTAGGTTTAGGAAAAGATCATGGTTTGGGTTAAAATACTTGGTTTTGTCGCCAGAAAAACAGCTGAAAATGTCCTGACATCTTGCTGGTTGAAAAGGGAAGTGAGCAGTGTTCTCTGCACAACTTTGCGAGAATTGCCAGATTTTGTCTGAATGCAGAGCTTCATCCTGTCTGCTGTGGCCTCTCAGATCTGTGTGTGTGTAACTCAGCCCCGCCCTCGGTCAAGATGACACAGACCTGCAGCTCTTTACACATCCATGACACAGAAACAGAGAGCAGACCAGAGCAGAGGAGAGAGATGGAGACAGCGATGTAACCTGGTTGCCATGCTACGAGTCCTGACCTCACACCCTGCACACTGTTATTGGCTGGGGGCTACACACCCACTGCCCAAAGGCTGACACCCAGAAACATCCTGAACACAGCAAAATAATAAGAAAATACAGGCAGGGGGCAGAGTCTCTGCAGACAAATACACTGCCACACATTTCTAGTGGGTTATAAGTGATGATTGAGAGGGATTACTTTAGATTTTTTTTTAAGGAAAATTCTGCATACTATACCTTTAACAGGTCTCTTGCAAATTGATTTTTGGCTAGATTAATGATGTTCCCTCTGTCCAGCTGGATCATTTTAGCAAGAACCCTCCCAGCCTCATAGAGAAATTTCTCTTGAGTGATCCATGTTACCAAAGAATTTTTTTGTTATCAAAATGGTGCATTTTGGCAAGTTTGGCTTTTATGATGAGGAATAGGATTTATTACTTTAAAGCAGAGCATTGCATGGCTTTGCATCATATGTTGGCACTTACAAACGAAAATGAAAACAGAGAGATCATAAAGGATCTGTCTGATTGTTGTGTGACAGGAGTGCGTGGAGGAGTGGAACATTCTGCCTCGCTCCGTGTTCTTTACACAAAATGACGGTATAAGTGCAGCGTCCATGACAAAATGTCATGTCAGTAATTGTCCTGAGCTGCTTATCCGCTCAGGAGCCAGGACGGACTTAGAGTATTTCCTGCTCTGTCCCCGCTTAATCAATTCAGCGAGAGAAGGTTAAGTTCTCTTCTCACATGCCACCATTTCCACCTTGTGGGAGAGCCTTGGATAGAGATCAGACTGCAATCAATTAACTGTCTGTGTCATTACAGGATTAGCTCTACCTACAGCATGGTCACATATATCTGGAAGCTTGCCCAATAATGGGCAGGTAATAGAGCAAGTGACTGCATGTCCCCTGGGGAAGATTAGTACTCCATGTCCCATATTAAGAACAAGACAGGGGAATAACAAATGGCATGTAACAGTAGAATTCTCTGAAAAGCAAATGTAACTATAAATCAAATGCTTTTTGATACTTTTGAATAAAAATTAAGGTATGACTTAATGGGTTGCTTACACACAGTAGTGTTTCTTCTAGGTTGACTGCTTTGGGGCAGCAGGCAGCGGGGAGAGGGCTGAGCAAAAATCAGAGGAGACTCCGCAGCCAGATATTTCTCCATTCTCTGTTTAAGACACTAAGACACATTGATTGACACTAAAATGAGAATAGCTGATCCACCTTAGAGGTCAGTCCACCATAAGTCCGATCAGGTTTGGCTAACCCATTGCCGCTAACCCCCTTCACTTTTCCAGCAGTTGGGGAAACAATAGACAAGACTTTTCTTGGTCTTGAGAAGCTGCAGCATTTATTAAATGACACATCGTAACCTATAGTGTACATATTGACAACTTACTGCTAACCTTTTCCTCTGCTCTGCTTGCATTCACCATCACTTTACCACTGTTCACTCAACAACACACTCGCTATGCACACACATGGTGGTGCACCACTGCAAAATGAATGTAGAGGAAAAACACTGCAGCTGACGGGAAAGAAATTCAGTTTAGGAGATGAAGAATACCACTTCCAGTCTTCATATATAAATAAATGGTTAAACAACATCTAACCATGTACATCCGAGTATGATGTCAATCCAACATCCTATCCAATAAATTTTGGAGGCACTGCATTAATAATGTAGTAGTGTCTGTTACTTATTAGCAAATTTGTCCAGCACGGTTGTTTATAATCAAATACCTGCAAAACTAAAGACATTCCCATCAGCCTCAGCTGTACTTCGTGTTTAATGCTAAATACTGTAGCAAATGTTATCAGGTCATTGTACGCACATTCATGGTACCCAGATAATGAATTTTAATGACTGTATTGATCCCCTGACTCTTCCACTAGTGCCACCATGAGGTTGATGTTTTGTGGTTTTGAGGGAAATTTCTGAAGAACTATTTCATGGATTGCCGTCACATTTGATACATGACTGTCCCCCCTCAGGATGAATTGTTAAAACTTTGATGAATCCTTCTCCATACATATAGTGCCATCACCAGGTCAAAATTTGAATTTGTCCTTGCTGATGGTAGCATTTAGCTCAAAGCATCGCTGTGCCTCAGTACAGCCTCACAGAGCTGCTAGCATTGCTGTAGACTCTTGTCAGTCTTGTTATTATTCAGTAATCCATGATGATTTGATTGTGACACCCACCACACTGTAGGAACATCAGTTATTCTTATAAGATCCTCGTTTATGAAGGGGCACCACTTCCCATTAAGCTTGTTTTAACTGTGTCGGGAAGAAACACAGAAGCAACTTCTATCAATCTCAAATCTGAGGTGCTCGCTACGATTCAGTGATCTTAATTCTCTGCTAAAATTGAATTCACAGACAACGACTTACTACAAAAATATATTTATTAACTAAATAATAATAAACAAATAATAAAATGTGACATTAATACAAATGGATAAATGAACATGTAACCAAGATGAAATTAAAATGAGTATAAATTATAGAATAGGTGATGGTGAAATGTTTATTGTAAAAATTAAATTTGGGTTGGAATTTGGGTAGCTTCTCTAATGAAATTTTACTAGAGGGTTCAGTTAAACGACACCGACTCTTAACCACGAGGTGTAGCAGCAGTGATGTGGTTTCAGCTTACTTCGTGCAGCGTTGTTTGTATGACTCAGTGGTGATTCAGCTGGGGTCCGGGATGACTCAGCGGTGATTCCGGCAGCTGTTTTGCGTCACTGGGCGTCAGCTGGGCAGACTGTCCTGCAGCGGGTACCGAGGATGGGTTACCCGGCCAGTCGGGAGCCTTTTGGGCCAACTGGCCTGCAGCGGGTACCGAGGAAGGGTCACCCGGCGAGTCAGGAACAAAGTCTTTTGTTACGGTTTCTTCAGATGGTTGCTATAACCATCACAGAGTTTGCCGTAACAGATGATGAAGTTGAATTTGGTGATGATGTCTTGATCCGTCGAGAGAGCGGTAATCGTTTAATTGAAGTCTCTGGCTTACTGACTTTCTTGCCAAATAAAATATTCAATAATTCAATAATGTTCAATAATAATTTCGCCGGTCGGACGGAACTAGATTTCAAAGTAAATTAAATTGCAAGTGTCCAGGATGGCGTTTCCTGGCAGAATATCTAATTTAAATGTAAATTTACGTAGATTCACTCAAAGTTAGACTGCTAACAAGAGTTGTAGCAAAGAACTGGAAAAGACTAAGTTAGAAGAACAAAAGAAAAAGAGCGCGCGTGAAAGGCCTGATAGTACGAATACAAAAATCAAAAGAGTGAAAAAGTAAGAGAGTAAAGGCAAGAGCGGACAAAAAGGGCAAGAGCCGATGAAAAGGGCAAGAGCAAATGAAACGCAGCCGGTACGCTTGATTTATACGAGGCTAGCGTGAGGGTGTTCCTAGGAGGTTGAAACTATTTCTCGCGCGCAAATGAGACATATGATCTCCAGCTTTTAGATAAGCATTTCACCATGACCATCAGTTTCAATATTAATTACATATATATGAGGCATTAGATGCATGTTAAGAGTGCATGAATCTTCTATAACCACATATACAGTGACTGACGTTGAAACACTTGATAAATTGACCAGAGTATCTTACATATTACTTGATGTTATTTTTGCAATCATTAAATGACACTTTTTCACACACATTGTAGTTACAAACTTTATTTTACTATTAGCTGGGATGCATAATATAACTACTAAGACTATTCTTTTATCTACCATGGTAATACTTCATACGTGTCAAATCTAATTTCTAGTCTATATAGAGTATAATGGAAATGTAATATTTGATTGTGATTCGCAGAACATTTAACCTGAATAAAGTTGTCCATTGGGTGGCACTGTGGTTACCTCAATATGAATTCAATTAAATCTGGACATTTCTAATACGGCTTTACTGTGTCGCAGGAAAACCTGAGTTGGATGGTTTTAATCAGCATTCAATATTAAGCAGTAATATACAGATTGCAAGATGAATAAACATTCAGAAACCTGTGAATCAAAAAACTCTTGAATTTGTGGGAGCACAGAAATTCAACCAAGCTCAGCTGAATTTACGATGGGTCTGGTTATGTTATCTTGGGGTAACATCAGGGTGAGAAACAGGGGAATCTTGTTAAAGAATGTGAAAAGAAAAAACATTGAGGTAAAAGAAGAGAAACAGGCTGAGGGGATTCACCATGATAAACAGTCTTTCTACAGGTCTCCAGAAAAGGGTCCTTTTGATCCGGTATTCATGAAATGTGGTTTGACAATTAGTGTCAATGTGTAAATTGTTGGGGAGAGTGCACCGGTTATCCTCCCCCCTGCAGTTCAGGAAGAGGACAGTTTCTGCTGAGAGTCAAACTGACACTTTAAGGTGATTAAAAGGGGTCTTCAGTTCATCTGAGAGCCTTCTCAGATGGCATAGAATACACATCCATACCTTTGAGGTCAGAGGTTACTGTTGGTTTGGCCACAAACCTCTCAAAATGATGTTAGGGGAAAACGTAGTCAACTGGTTCTCCTACAACACCTTCTCCACCTACTGGATAAATAAAGAGGGGACAAATGTCACAAATGGGTGTACTGCATGTTTTTGAAAAGCGGACTCATGCAAATACTCTGTCTCTCTCGCTGTCAGTGATGAAGGTACACACACAGACAAAAACACACTTTCACAGGCTACTATACAGTGCTTAAGGTAGTACGTAGAGAACAGTGTTTGTGCTACTCCATCTCTGAGCTTGAATAGGCCTCATTCCTCTCAATAGTTCCTCATTATCCAGCCTGCTGGTGTTTGAGTTTGATTGATTGTTCATAAAACATGCATGACCCTCATGAATTATTGTGAGAGAACATCCAATAAATTGTTTTAGATGGCTTATTACAACAACGTTACTGGCCTGGCATATTAAATTATTTGCAATCCTGTAAATCACAGAGGCGATTTGAAAATAACCCATTAAAGGCATCATGGAAACATTTCTCCACTTGCCCTGCAACATAACCATCTCTGCCACAGCTCTTTTTAATCACAGGGAATTTTGTCATCGATCACATCCCATTAGGCCTTTAATAAGATACAGACAGAAACTGAGGAGATGAATCTGCAGGAATCTGCAGGGTTGGGACGAGGGTTTTATGAATGTTATCAGGTTAACAGTGATTAATGTTACTCTGTTATAAAGACACAGCACTAAACTTCTTAACTTTCAACTGTCGCATTCCAAAATACAATAATACATTTTAGTGTAGCAGGTAAGTGTAATAAAAGTAAGCAAAGCCAATAAAAATCACATAAAAAAGCAATAGCAACACAGTCATATTTATAAACAATATTGCACTTTGAAAGATGCATGTGCACATCTGTTGTGAGGAAAAACAGAGTTATTAAATTCACACTGAATCACACCCCCAAAAAAAATCAAAAACATAAAAAACATCTCTTGTCATTTTCACCAATTTCAACAGAATTATTGCTTTCATTCATCATTCAACTTGTAAATATCTACCTGCATAGAAAAGTTGAGTTTAACTTGAGTATAGGTTTTGATTTGAACGCACCGTTGGTCTTTGTAAATGGACATAGAGTAGAGTTGACCATGCGTTTGAGTTGTGTGACCCGCCTTCACCTTCCCTGCGTCCCATGGGTGAAGTAAGGAGACAGGAAGGGGAGGAGGACAGGGGAAGGTGGAGTTGTCAGAGGAGATGGAAAGGAGTGGGGGTCGCGCACCCTGCTGCTTTCAACCTTGAGGTCCCAAGGGGACACAACTTCAACAATAAAGTTGAAGCACTGTGTGACTTGGGTAGCCATGGATTTCCAGCAACAGACTTAAATGGGAGTTTATAAGTAGCCACTTTGTGCAGGTTCTTAGGAAGCACTTTACAGCTTTGCCTAAGATTAGTCTTCAACTAATGTTAAATTAATGGCTGAGGACCAGATGTGGATAATTTCCTGCTAAACAGTTGGACTCATCATTAGCTTTGGTTCACTTACAAGTTTTACTTTCCAAGATTTTGAAGTCATGTTTTCTTGACAGGTTTAGTACAAATCTCAATAATCACAGATGAGGAGAACAAGCAGAACAAGATATCAAGCAAGCTGATTTGTGGTATCTACCCTGAATAGTGAATTGTTTTGTAGAGGACTGTCAGCTTTTCTTCTTTTTTACACCCTTTACCCAGCTTGTCCCTTGAAATCAAACGATTTTCTGACTGAAGGGACAGGGTCAAGTATCGCTTTGCACACAGGTTCCAACATCTGATTTATTTGAACCACCATTCTATTTGATTCAAGCTCATTTATGCACATTAAGATTCAAGTGTTGTAGTGAATGTGGCTCCTGCAAGCATAGACATGAAAAGAGCCATAGATGAAGGGAGCGGAGCCATGGAGAGAGTTGTGTACATTCACCACCTACCTGCACCCACTGCGTTTGATCCAAACCCCATACCTTTGAAGTGTGTATGCCTTTGTGCCTGGCCAAATAGGGGTGTGTGTGAAAAATCTTGCATGCAAGTGATGTCATCATTTACACACAAGCACACAAATGCGCATACATGCACATGCATGCGCATATGCATCCACGCACAGTTCACACCCACATAGATGGGAAACTAAATGGAAAAAATGTTTCTATCACCCACAGATATATGCCTTCAAAATAGTACCTTTTCCTTTTCTGACTGCGGACTATCTGAAATGGTAATGCAAATTTTCATTTTATCAGATCGACCTTTTCAAGATTGAAAAGGTAGAAAAATGGTACCAATATATCCTGCTCAAGTACAAATAATGTGACTTTGCCAACATTTGTATTGATTAGAAACAACAGAATAAAAACAGCAGAAAATACAGTGACTCAAATGACCCCCTGCGTGTGAAAGCACTGCTAGTACTGCTGATTCCACTAAGAATCAACACCTCAGTCTGCTGCTTTACAGATTTAGTCACATTTAACGTGATATCACGTCATATGAGTCAGTTCCACTTTCTTCAGCCTCTGAGCTTAAAAATGACAAACATCTAGAATTTTTATTTTTATTTTTCATAAAGCATATTAACTTCTTTGATAACGAGTACAGATCAAAAGTGGAACATAACAAGCCCCAGAACATTCATTCACACATGACATTTAAAAGGTTAGGTTCAAATGAAAACTTATTGCATACTGTAAAACTACATAACTGACAACCCTCTTCATTATGGCATACCAAAATACCCTGCGTGCAATGTTCAATATATAGTTAATATAGAGATAGTATACAGTAATCAGCCATCTGAAAAGAAAAGCATGCTTTATCTATTTTACAAGCAATACAGAAATAACTCACAATCATTAGGTGAGTAAATTACTAATAATGAAATATTGTCTCTGTTCATGGTGTAGACAGCATGCAATGTCAAAAACCTGCAGTAAGCCTGTCTGTAATATAACACAAACTGCTGAATCCTACTGTATAGCCACATCAACAGTGTGGTCAAACACACTAGTAAAGCCACACACACACACACACACACACACACACACACACACACACACACACGCACTCACTCTATTTGAAGAGGATGACCTTTTCTCCTTCATAGCAGAAAAAATGGTCAATAACCAAGTCATATATTTCCCCAGTGGACTTCCAGCACACAGGACTAATATTTTTGGCTAAGGAGAGATCCTTTTACTTGTTTTGACCTGCTCCTTTTTCTTCTATCTGAGTTTTGTAGTAGCTCAGCCTCAAATCAGCTTTTGGTGAGTTTCTGTGCTTTCATTAGTTTTATGGTAGCATGTTTGGCGAATTATGTTTGGAGTTTTGACCACTGACAGTTTTGCAGTGGCATGAAGTGGCACATCTGATAAATTGATATGAACTACTTTTTATTATCAGATGCCAGCTTCACCTTACTTCCCTTTAAAAGACTTGACATGATTGTCAATTTAGCTAAGCAAAATAGAATCTTTCATCAAATAAACTGAACGATAAGTGCTTACGATAAAAGGGGTAATGTTTCACTCATTTGAAGCACAATGGAAAATGGCAAATTAAATTTGGGAAAGAAATAGCCATAATGCGTCACACATACAGGAACTGTTTTCAAAATGGTCCCTTCATTATAATTATAATGATAGCTTTATGGCTTCCCTTGTTTTTCCAGTATAGAAAGTCGCTGATTAGTAATATTGAGGTTCCTGTAATGGAAAAAGTGCTTTATAATGGGTTTATTGTAAAATTGTCACTTTCATACTGACTGCTCTATGCTATAAAAAAAAACAAAAAACAAAAACACTTTGTACACATTATAAAGAAATTAAAACGATTTAAGGGGCTTCACTCTTCACTGCATCCCTGTCTATGACCAGCTGGTACTCAATAAATCAGTATAAAGCCAGCTGAATTCCAATTAGCAGACCAAAACAATATGTGATCGGGTGTTGTTTCACTCAGACAGACCAAATGGCAAAAAAATAAATAAATAAATAAAAAAAAAAGATTTTGATTTCTCATAAAATGTTGACATGAGAAAAAAAACAACAACAACTGGCAGATAACTTGAGACACTGCCTGTTTTTTTTTACTGTTTTGATCCAAAGCTCCCATTGGTCTGAAGAGTCATACATGCGTTTTGCATGTTTGATTGCTTGTGTAAACATATATGTATGTTTTACTGTGTGTAACTGTATGCAAGAGCATTTGACTTGAATTTAATAATAATCCGCTTGGTGGAAAGCTTATACTGTTATGAGGTTAACTGTCAGATGGCAGAGTAAGAAAGGAAAAACAACAAGGGGGGAGATGAGCTATGAAGAGCAGGAAACAAAAGGAGTGGGGGAGCTGTCAGTCGTACTTTAGGTTCTTGGGGTTTAATATCTCTTTCTCATGCACACATCTAAACCTCCTCCTCATCTGCTGTCAGTGAATGCCAGCCAGATGTCACTTTAACTCTGGATTTCGAGCTCATGACAGAAGAACGGAAGGTCAAATCACTAACAGTGAGCTCAGTTTAATGGCACTGAACATAAAACCTTGATAGTCTTAAAATACACTCAACAGCTGAGTCGTTTCAGAGAACTGATCACGTTTATCTGTGTCTGTTTAACATCCAGCAGACCCCCTTTTATTCATAATGTATAATATAGTGGAAGATAAGCTTTATGAAAATGTACTCCTGGTTGACATTGTAGTATAAATAGGCAGTGCAGGTAAGATATGACAGAAGCACTACACTATACTTTATCAAGTAATGAATAATACGGAGAAGAAACCAGTTTCAATATTTGGAAGTTTTTATGCTGTTTTGCTTCAATTGTTACTAAGACTTCTGGGCTTTTGCACTCTCATTTTAGTACAAGATACATAATGAAAGAAAATGAGAGGATTGTAGGAACATCAGTTATTCTTATAAGATCCTCGTTTATGAAGGGGCACCACTTCCCATTAAGCTTGTTTTAACTGTGTCGGGAAGAAACACAGAAGCGACTTCTATCAATCTCAAATCTGAGGTGCTCGCTACGATTCAGTGATCTAATTCTCTGCTAAATTGAATTCACAGACAACGACTTACTACAAAAGAATATATTTATTAACTAAATAATAATGAACAAATAATAAAATGTAACAATACAAATGAATAATGGAAATGGATAATGGAAATTAAAATGAGCATGAAATATAGGATAGGGATGGTGAAATGCTTATGGTAAGGATTAAATTTGTGTTGGAATTTAGATATCTTCTCTAATGAAATTTAACTAGAGAGTTCCGTTAAACGACACCGACTCTTAACCACGAGGTGTAGCAGCAGTGATGTAGTTTCAGCTTACTTCGTGCCGCGTCGTTTGGATGACTCAGCGCTGATTCAGCTGGGGTCCGGGATGACTCAGCGGTGATTCCGGCAGTTGCCTTGCGTCACTGGCGTCAGCTGGGCAGACGGTCCTGCAGCGGGTACCGAGGATGGGTTACCCGGCGATTCGAGAGCCGTTCGGGCCAACTGGCCTGCAGCGGGTACCGAGGATGGGTCACCCGGCGAGTCAGGAACAGAGTCTTTTGTTACGGTTTCTTCAGATGGTTATTATAACCATCACAGAGTTTGCCGTAACTTATGATGAAGTTGAATTTGGTGATGATGTCTTGATCCGTCGAGAGAGCGGTAGTCGTTTAATTGAAGTCTCTGGCTTACTGACTTTCTTGCCAAATAAACATTCAATAATTCAATAATGTTCAATAATAATTTCGCCGGTCGGACGGAACTAGATTTCAAGGTAAATTAAATTGCAAGTGTCCAGGATGGCGTTTCCTGGCAGAATATCTAATTTAAATGTAAATTTACGTAGATTCAATCAAAGTTAGACTGCTAACAAGAGTTGTAGCAAAGAACTAGAAAAAGACTAAGTTGGAAGAACAAAAGAAAAGAGCGCGCGCGAAAGGCCTGATAGGACGAATACAAAAATCAAAAGAGTGAAAAAGTAAGAGAGAGAGAGTAAGAGGCAAGAGCGGACAAAATGGCAAGAGCCGATGAAAAGGGCAAGAGCAAGCGAAACGCAGCCGGTACGCTTGATTTATATGAGGCTAGCGTGAGGGCGTTCCTAGGAGGTTGAACTATTTCTCGCGCGCAAACGAGACATATGGTCTCCGGCTTTTGGATAAGCATTCCACCATGACCATAAGTTTCAATATTAATTACACACATATAAGACATTAGGTGCATGTTAAGAGTGCATGAATCTTCTATAACCACATATACAGCGACTGACGTTGAAACACTTGATAAATTGACCAGATGGAGTATCTTGCACATTACTTGATGTTATTTTTGCAATCATTAAATGAGACTTATTCACACACATTGTAGTTACAAACTTTATCTTACTATTAGCTGGGATGCATAATATAACTACTAAGACTATTCTTTTATCTACCATGGTAATACTTCATACGTGTCAAATCTAATTTCTAGTCTATATAGAGTATAATGGAAATGTAATATTTGATTGTGATTCGCAGAACATTTAACCTGAATAAAGTTGTCCATTGGGTGGCACTGTGGTTACCTCAATATGAATTCAATTAAATCTGGACATTTCTAATTCGGCTTTACTGTGTCGCAGGAAAACCTGAGTTGGATGGTTTTAATCAGCATTCAATATTAAGCAGTAATATACAGATTGCAAGATGAATAAACATTCAGAAACCTGTGAATCAAAACTCTTGAATTTGTGGGAGCAGAGAAATTCAACCAAGCTCAGCTGAATTTACGATGGGTCTGGTCATGTTATCTTGGGGTAACATCAGGGTGAGAAACAGGGGAGTCTTGTTAAAGAATGTGACAAGAAAACATTGATGTGAAAGAAGAGAAACAAGCTGAGGGGATTCACCATGATAAACAGTCTTTCTACAGGTCTCCAGAGAAGGGTCCTTTTGATCCGGTATTCATGAAATGTGGTTTGACAATTAGTGTCAATGTGTAAATTGTTGGGGAGAGTGCACCGGTTATCCTCCCCCCTGCAGTTCAGGAAGAGGACAGTTTCTGCTGAGAGTCAAACTGACACTTTAAGGTGATTAAAAGGGGTCTTCAGTTCATCTGAGAGCCTTCTCAGATGGCATAAAATACACATCCATACCTTTGAGGTCAGAGGTTACTGTTGGTTTGGCCACAAACCTCTCAAAATGATGTTAGGGGAAAACGTAGTCAACTGGTTCTCCTACATTCCCCCACTCGATCAGAACGGTCGCTGTCCAGGGAACTTCTGATCGCTGAGATGAGACCAGTTGATGTCGGAGAAGTACAGGTGGCACACACACACATGATCAGAGTCGGTGTCATACTATACATATAAGAATATAAGCCTACTTCTCTTTCTGCAGGATCAATGTGTATTGCTACAACACTAGCTAATGTGTGAGCTAGATGGGCCTGAGGTGGAATGACTATGTCTCTGGTGGCAGTAGTTAGGTTGATGTGCACCAGAGATGAATGAATCAGATGTGAAGAATTTTACCCATAGCTAAGCTGTTGGCAGAAGAAGTTATTTCCCATAGCATATCTGTCATCATCATGCTAACAAGTTGGGTATGAGCATTGTCAACATTAAACACCGACCGGAGAGAGTTCACTGCATGCATAAGTCTCGCTGTGGGCATTAATTCCTTGACTAATACTCTGCACTCTGCACTGCGTCTTAACTACTGTCTGTAGTTCACACTGTGCTCTGATGACTGGTATTTCTACCTGAGTGACAGTGAACCTCTGTAGCATGTGGCTCATGTCTGCCTTAACATGGGTTATAATGTTGTTGTCACAGAACTGACCAAGCCAGCTGACTTTGTCCTTTGCATCAGGGAAGTTTTTCTTACATACATGTAGATCATGATTGGTTATGAGAAGTCTGGGCTGTTCCTTCAGAACAATCCCAGAGCTTAGATCTGGTTCTACAATATTGGTGGGGATTATTGGGCTGAGTGTCATGAGGATGAACAGCAAAATTATCTTAATGAGGAGCATACACATGTTTAGGGTAATGTCAGGTGTGTCACACAATACGAATTTACAGGGGTGTGTTGAATTGACCCCCACTTGTAACCAGATTGTTGGGTTTTAGAGAACAGACAAAACTTAAAGTTGGTGATTCAGGGGAAACCTGATTTATTCTTGTGATTGGCACAACATAAACTACTATTTTAAAATTGAACACTAATGCTAAGAACTGGCACTCTTGGGTGCTTTAAAAGTTTTTATCTGTTTTATGACCTAACTGGGACAACGGTGTCCCCAACAAGTCCCATGGGGTTTTTGTGGTTTAATGTGGTTGCGGTGAACCCATTTAAACATTGGCTCTTTCTGCCCTTTATTTACTTTGATCTGGTACACGACGGGTGAGAGTTTGTCTGTGACCTCATGTGGGCCAGACCAATGGGAAAGAAGTTTGCGTGCAAGTTTTCCTGTTGCCTGATTCTCCCTTCCAGTTGGTTGGATGAACAAGTAGTACCACATCTTGTCCCCCACTTGGAGCTGTTCATAGGACACTTTTTGGTCCTGGCAGGCTTTGTTTTTATCCACATTCTTATCCAGGTTTTCTCGAGACAAGGCGGAGGTGGCTTTGACTCCTTTGTGGTCTGCGGATGAAGAATCATGGGCATGCATTAACATAACCCCCCTGTGGCTCTGATGTACCACAAACGCAGGTGAAGGGAGTGCGTCAGAGACATGTTCAAGAAGGCCCATGATGGCACGCAGGGAAGAGCTAGTATCCTGGATGGAAGCAAGACTGGAAGCAACAGCAGGAGCAGGAGCAACAGCGTGATTATGAGTGTCAGCACAGACAGAAAGGGCGGGTGGGTTGGGTAAAAATTCAAGGTTGAAAGTGGTGGTTTTAGGAGAAGGTATGGGCAGTGGTTGGTGGACTTGTGCCCAGATCTTCAAGCGCTTGAAGTCGATCAGTGGTTCGAATCGGTCCAGGAAGTCTTTACCGATCAAAAGAGGAATGGTTTCAAGGCTAGACACATACACAGGGTGTATCAGGCTCATTGGTCCAACGGTGAACTGTATCAGTGCCAAATTCTGCATTGTAATGCTTGAAGGTGAGTATGGTTGAACATCAAGAGTGCAGTGCAGTAGCTTCAAGTTTGTGTTCGACTGGCCTCCTATCACTTGCAGCTCCTTGAACAGAGTTGGAGACATCAGGCTGATATCTGCACCTGTATCAAGGAGTGCTTCATGTTCAAGTTTGTTTTCAAGTGTAACAGAAAGATGGAGCTTGCGTGCAACCCCTCTTTCTTTAAGATCCCCCAAGAACTGTGGGAGTGAAGGTTTGCCCTGAATGACTGAGGGACATTCATTTGTAGATTTCTCAATTGAGTCTACTTGAGTTACCAAGACTGCAGTGGACCATGATTCCTCACATCCTTTCTCTGATAGTTCAGGGACACCTGTCTGAAGTGTGAAAGTCTGGTCGTGAGACCAAGCATGTTTAGGTTCACCAAAGTACACCTCTTCCCCCACTTCACCAGACTGGTTGAGTGAAGTTTTTGGAGGAGAAGGATCAGTGACTGTGGGAAGTGCCGATACTGAAGTTATCAAGAAAAGGTCAGCTTTTCCTTTCTCTTCTTCACGCATGTCTTGGATCAATCGTTTGATGGCATTCATTTCCTCCTTGATTAGGTCCATTTGCTTAGACTTACCATCTGGGCTGTTATTGTTCCTTCGGCTGGCTTGTTTGTTGTTGTTGCTCGCCTCCTCACCAGATGGAAGCTGGTGGGTTGGGTTTTGTGGTTGCCTGTTTCTCGAGGGAGGATTTTGGTACTCTCGTCGATTATATTCCCTGCCATCATGCATTTGGCGTTTCTCCCAGTGGTTTGGTTGATACTTACCTCGCTGGAAGTCTGAAGAGTGTCGGTTGGTCTCAAATTCCGATTGACTCTGACCTCTGTCTCTGCCAGACCAAGATGATTGTGAGTATCTCTGGTTGTGGTTAGTTCTCTGGAGTGTGACTTGGTCTCTCACTTTGGGGCGTCGATAAGGTGGGGAAGGAGACTTGGTGGAGTCACGTGATTCGCCCCTGATCGCTCCTTCCAACTCCATAGTCAGAGTCTTGGTGTCGACATTCAAGATATCAGGATGAGTAGGTTTGACTTTAGTTTGTTTTTGTTTTGTGAACCCTTTCAAGGCCAACTCGCGAAGTTGTCGACTAGTAAGGGTGCGTGGACATGCCATGACACCAAGATGATGGCTGGTGGTAGGGTGCAGGTTTTGCACAAAGATAGCTTTAAAGTTCGGATCTTCCTCCATTCCTGGGGAGTTGGTGGAACCAAAATAGGTTTGGCGAAGTCGCTGGTAATATTGCTGGGGGGACTCTTGTCTTCCTTGCTTGATGGTCAAAGCAGCTATTATACCTGTTTGTGAAATGAAGTCTGAATACTCCTCCATCAGAGCTTGACAAAGAATGTCATAGCTTTGTGTCACATATTGAGGCTGACGCTCAATGAAATTACCAACTTCACGACTGGAAGTTATCTTGATCAGGCAGATTTTGTCGTCGGTGGTGACATTCAAGATTCTTTTTGAATAGAATTCTATGTCCCGAAGGTAGGCGCCAACGTCATGAGAGCCATCCGCATTAGGCTCAAAGCGGGTAATGAGTCGAGCGGCTTTCTCTAAGTCTCTCAGACTAGTGGCCTGAGCAAAGTAGGCACTTGCTGGTGAGCTCATGGACTGTCGTTGTTGCAGACCTAGCTCAAAAGAATAATCTAGTTCCCTTTTGACATCTTCTAGTTCTGATTCTTGATGGACTTCTTTAACCATATCCTCAGCTTCATCTAGTTTTTGTTGCAAATCTTGTATTTGTTTTTGATTTGCTTCTCTAGCTCGTTCGTGAGCTCTTACTTTAGCCTTTAGATCTTTTATCTCCTCGGTCACCTCATCAAGGTGCTTACCTGAACTCTCAAGCTCTTCTTTGAGTTCTGTGAATTGGGATTCAGCTTCGGCTAACTTTTGTTCACACTCTTTGAGGGCTTGCCCTAGTTCCTTGTTTTCCTTTTCCAGCTCATCTTCTTCCTCATGTTCTGACAACTCCTCCTCGTTCTCGCTTGAGTTTTTAATCTGAACTTCTAGTTCCTCAATGTGTTTATCTGCTTCAGCTACAGATTGTTTAGACTCTTCAAGTTGTTTCTTAAGGGTTTTAGTTTTCTGTGCCTGAGCTCTATTTCCTTGTTGATGGGCTTTTATCTTCTCCACACCTAGTTGTACTAATTCTTTGACATGTTTGAGTTGTGCCGACATCACAATAGCTATGCTACTTAGCACTTTAGCTTTACCTTTATCTTTCAGTTTTTCAGTTATAGTTTTGCATATGAGTTCTGACATTATGCCTTGGAGGTCGGGAAAGTCAAGTTCTTTAATTTGAAAGAGAGCCCACTAGTAGATGTGTTTTAACTTACCCGTATACACTATACAAACTTTATAATCTCTTAATTTCCTTTTTTTTTTATAAAAGGGATAAAGAACTATTACTACCTAAGTAAAGACTTAGAAGTAAAAAGAAGAGTTTTGTTTTGTTAGAGTAGGAAAAACTTTACTTAGACAGAATGTCTTAAATTGATTATAAGATATTCAAGCAGATTTTGTTAAAATATTTCTGGACAAAATCATTTATCTTATCTTAAACTTGTGGCCTGGTAATATCCTGTACTTCAACCAGCAAACTACCGCAGTGAGTAACTCTAAGGAGGTTGTTCCTCAAAGGAGTAAGACTCAAAGTTGGACAGTTAGAACCCACGTTTACTGTTTCATCAGTACCAGGTACAGGTAACTGCCAAAATTGGAATTTCCAATAGAGGGACCTCCCTATAGTATCAAAGCGATGAGCAATGTGGAGATACAGGAAGTTAACACCTTGCTGTGATAACTACACAGAAGTCAACCCTGAAAGTGCAGTCACAGCCGTACTGTTCTGTAATGTCTGTTCACAATCAGTAACCACAGCAATGAAAGGTGGTTAGCTCCCAAGGAGTAGAACTCAAAGTGGGACAAATAACAGTCTGCGCTCCGTGAACATCAAAAGTGGAACCCCCTGTTAGCTGTCACTGGTCAAAGTGTTCAACTCAGGGTAGAACTCACAGTTGAACCGACACGCATACCGCAAGTGCCCAAAATGGAACCTCCAATTGGTGAGTACCCCTATAGTATCAAGGCTGGAGGGACTACAGATTGGATCATCAGACACCCGGTCAACAGCCGTACTGGGAAAGAAAATCGGGGAGAATCAACTTGAGCTTCACAGCAGGACTAAGACAGCTTGTTTAATATAATTTAATTGTGGTAAGCAAATGCAAAATTAATGAGTAATAAGGTAACAAAATAAATTCAGGTTTAAGTCACAAGCATGAATAACAAACACAAGTTAAACTATGTAACTTGAAATGATAAACAAAAGAAATGATCAACTTCTAAATTGGTTTAATAAAATTTGTTTAGTAATATAGTTTTACTTAATAGTAATAGTACATGTAATACACAACTGTTTAATATGTAATTTAAAGTCAAAACTCAAACCTTATTTGGAATTTAAATGAATTTGGGTCATAGGTTTTAAATGTATGACACCCAAAGCTTGATTTAATAAAACATTAAGAAAGTTCAACTCAACATAGCAAAAGGGAAGATATAACTACTTATAGTAGCATAATTGTCTCAGCTGATCATAAATATGATTAGGCTTTGTCTCAAATTGTAGGCCTTCAAGGTTGTTTTGATCAATCTGTTGATCTGTTGTTTACAACTGAAACGCAATTAAAAGGGCCAACCACTAGAGGGCGCGATAGTTTATTTCGATCTATCATACAAAGGAAGGGCGTCACAGGAAGGGAGAGGGCGTTTTGGCACCGCCCCCCTGATAGACCCTAGCTGTTCAGGCTGGGTTGGTCTCAGTTCTGTTTTGAACCCACAAAGTTAACTTCCTGGCAGACAGTTCACAAGCACAAATCCACAGCAGTTTAGTTCACTTCTCACACAGCAGAAAGTTTCAGGCACGGCGGCCTTTTTCAGCACAAACAGCTTTTAGTCAGTTGGGATACAGGAGTAGCTCTAGCTTACTCTTTATTATTCAGGCTATGGAAATTTTCTATTGTTGCGTTCACTTTTAACGCAACAAGAAGTTTCAGACACGGCGGCCTTTTTCAACACAAAAAGCTTCTAGTCAGTTAGAATACAGGAATAGCTCTAACTTACTCTTTGTTATTCAAACTATGGCAATTTCTATAGTTGCGTTCACTTCTCACGCAGCAGAAAGTATCAGGCACGGCGGCCTTTGAAGCCCAAACGGCTTTTGGTCAATCAGAGCACAGAAGTAACTCTAGCCTACTCTTATTCAGCCTATGGAAATTTTCTATTTCCCTTTACACGTTACTGTCTGTAATTGACTTATTACCATAGCAATCGATCTCAGCAACTGAGAATTAAACTTCTTTTACTGTTCAAGCAGCAACTCCAGCTTACTCTTATTCAGCCTATGGAGATTTCTATTTCTCTTCACAAATTACTCTCCGTAATTAAAGCTTATCAACATTGCAATCAATCTCAGCAACGGAGAAATAAACCTCTTTCACTGTTCATACAGCTGTTCTCGGTTAGGTAGCTAATCCAACCAGAAAACGCAAGAGGGTCTGAGCAAACCTACACTCTCTGGAGCATCGCAGAAGAGGCAAATAATACTCAGGACGAGTTATTTAATGCCGGCACAGCGCAGCTATCAAACCTCGCCAGGGGCCCAAAATCAAAATCAGTGTACAGCGACACTATGCATGCAACAACATCAGCGCGGCGGCTGGAAACACAGACAACAGCGTGTCTAAATCAATGAATGACTAGTCAACTTTAGCATTATTCAACTCGAGCTCAATTCACAATTTACACATCAGCGCGGCGGCTGGAAACACAGACAACAGCGTGTCTAAATCAATCTTTGACTAGTCGACTTTAGCATTACTCAACTCGAGCTCAATTCACAATTTATAGCGCAACCAAAAGTTTAACTGCTCATACACAGCTCATCAGCACACAGAAAATCAGACAGCAACATTGGATTACATCCGCACAGTAAACAGCATTTAATCGCTATATGGGTAGCTATACAGTCAGCTTGTATATGAACATCAATTTACTGCAGAGAATTTATGATATGTATCGCCTCACACGGAACGCACCATAATAATGTAGGAACATCAGTTATTCTTATAAGATCCTCGTTTATGAAGGGGCACCACTTCCCATTAAGCTTGTTTTAACTGTGTCGGGAAGAAACACAGAAGCGACTTCTATCAATCTCAAATCTGAGGTGCTCGCTACGATTCAGTGATCTAATTCTCTGCTAAATTGAATTCACAGACAACGACTTACTACAAAAGAATATATTTATTAACTAAATAATAATGAACAAATAATAAAATGTAACAATACAAATGAATAATGGAAATGGATAATGGAAATTAAAATGAGCATGAAATATAGGATAGGGATGGTGAAATGCTTATGGTAAGGATTAAATTTGTGTTGGAATTTAGATATCTTCTCTAATGAAATTTAACTAGAGAGTTCCGTTAAACGACACCGACTCTTAACCACGAGGTGTAGCAGCAGTGATGTAGTTTCAGCTTACTTCGTGCCGCGTCGTTTGGATGACTCAGCGCTGATTCAGCTGGGGTCCGGGATGACTCAGCGGTGATTCCGGCAGTTGCCTTGCGTCACTGGCGTCAGCTGGGCAGACGGTCCTGCAGCGGGTACCGAGGATGGGTTACCCGGCGATTCGAGAGCCGTTCGGGCCAACTGGCCTGCAGCGGGTACCGAGGATGGGTCACCCGGCGAGTCAGGAACAGAGTCTTTTGTTACGGTTTCTTCAGATGGTTATTATAACCATCACAGAGTTTGCCGTAACTTATGATGAAGTTGAATTTGGTGATGATGTCTTGATCCGTCGAGAGAGCGGTAGTCGTTTAATTGAAGTCTCTGGCTTACTGACTTTCTTGCCAAATAAACATTCAATAATTCAATAATGTTCAATAATAATTTCGCCGGTCGGACGGAACTAGATTTCAAGGTAAATTAAATTGCAAGTGTCCAGGATGGCGTTTCCTGGCAGAATATCTAATTTAAATGTAAATTTACGTAGATTCAATCAAAGTTAGACTGCTAACAAGAGTTGTAGCAAAGAACTAGAAAAAGACTAAGTTGGAAGAACAAAAGAAAAGAGCGCGCGCGAAAGGCCTGATAGGACGAATACAAAAATCAAAAGAGTGAAAAAGTAAGAGAGAGAGAGTAAGAGGCAAGAGCGGACAAAATGGCAAGAGCCGATGAAAAGGGCAAGAGCAAGCGAAACGCAGCCGGTACGCTTGATTTATATGAGGCTAGCGTGAGGGCGTTCCTAGGAGGTTGAACTATTTCTCGCGCGCAAACGAGACATATGGTCTCCGGCTTTTGGATAAGCATTCCACCATGACCATAAGTTTCAATATTAATTACACACATATAAGACATTAGGTGCATGTTAAGAGTGCATGAATCTTCTATAACCACATATACAGCGACTGACGTTGAAACACTTGATAAATTGACCAGATGGAGTATCTTGCACATTACTTGATGTTATTTTTGCAATCATTAAATGAGACTTATTCACACACATTGTAGTTACAAACTTTATCTTACTATTAGCTGGGATGCATAATATAACTACTAAGACTATTCTTTTATCTACCATGGTAATACTTCATACGTGTCAAATCTAATTTCTAGTCTATATAGAGTATAATGGAAATGTAATATTTGATTGTGATTCGCAGAACATTTAACCTGAATAAAGTTGTCCATTGGGTGGCACTGTGGTTACCTCAATATGAATTCAATTAAATCTGGACATTTCTAATTCGGCTTTACTGTGTCGCAGGAAAACCTGAGTTGGATGGTTTTAATCAGCATTCAATATTAAGCAGTAATATACAGATTGCAAGATGAATAAACATTCAGAAACCTGTGAATCAAAACTCTTGAATTTGTGGGAGCAGAGAAATTCAACCAAGCTCAGCTGAATTTACGATGGGTCTGGTCATGTTATCTTGGGGTAACATCAGGGTGAGAAACAGGGGAGTCTTGTTAAAGAATGTGACAAGAAAACATTGATGTGAAAGAAGAGAAACAAGCTGAGGGGATTCACCATGATAAACAGTCTTTCTACAGGTCTCCAGAGAAGGGTCCTTTTGATCCGGTATTCATGAAATGTGGTTTGACAATTAGTGTCAATGTGTAAATTGTTGGGGAGAGTGCACCGGTTATCCTCCCCCCTGCAGTTCAGGAAGAGGACAGTTTCTGCTGAGAGTCAAACTGACACTTTAAGGTGATTAAAAGGGGTCTTCAGTTCATCTGAGAGCCTTCTCAGATGGCATAAAATACACATCCATACCTTTGAGGTCAGAGGTTACTGTTGGTTTGGCCACAAACCTCTCAAAATGATGTTAGGGGAAAACGTAGTCAACTGGTTCTCCTACAGGATCATCCCTGTAAAAATGTCTAAATTTATGACAAGGAGTCCCAACAGATATGGATCTTGTGTGCACAAGTTTTATCTCGTGTGAACAGGTTGTTGTGTGTATACGTTATGTTGGGTGCACAAGATAGAGACATCGAGTACTTTGGGAATTTTCCAACCTGGTCTCCTAGAAATGATCTTCAGTTAGTTATTAGTTGTTTTGCCAAATACATTTTAAAGGGAATATATAACTGTCTATATTAGGTTCAATGGAAAAGTTTCAAATGATTTGATTGTGTCTTTGTACCACTCGAAAATCGTAAGGAGGCAGTGGGAGTGAATGGTTGGTGTGGAATGACCACAATGTTAACACCAGACACCAGGGTTCACATCCTAAATTCAATGTGTAGTTTGGTTTAGTCAACACAGGGACCTTGGTTAAGGTTAGGAAAACACTGTGGTTTCTGTGGTTTCGGTTAATAAATTAAACTTGCCCTGTCTAGTGCTTCAGGTTATGTTTGACTTCATTTGATTTAACCAACCAAGAGCTGTGAATACCTAAAAATAACCAAACCAACAATGTTAATCATGCTTTAGTTGCTACAAACAGATATTGTAGGAAAAGAAATTTAAAAAAGGGTTGAATTTTTGTAGATTTTAGCTATTGGTTAAAATATTGCACTTTGTTGTTTTTGAAACAGGTGTAGTAAAAAACACTGAACTCTTAATTTAAGAGCACCATTTGTAACATGTATAATATATACAATAAATACATCAAGTGATAACCACTATTTAAATATCTTTCACAAAGACATGTTGGTTACGTGATCATACAGGTTGTCAATAAACCTCAAACTTAATTAGTAGAAAAAATGAAGCCAAACTGTAAAAGGAGTTTTTTTTTTGAGTTCCTAGTTCGACTTTGACCTACTGTAGTTACTTTTACTTTTACTTTTACGTTTATGATTATTACTGCTATTTTGGGCATTCAGTTTTACCTTCAGTGTAGATAATCTCGCTAAACTGTTAGCTTGTTTAAAACCAGTCTTGTGTTTTTGGCCCTGTCAGTTTTTGTTATAGTAATGTCAGTGATTTTCTAAATCCCAATAACTGCTTTGGTGGACACAATATTATTATACCTGAAATAAACCAATAAGCAATAAACCAGAGTTGAGCTGTTTCCTCTATTTCCTCTTTGACTACCAAATGGAGCAACAGCAATAAAGATATTTTAGTTGCTACATCAGCTTAAATACTTTAATTTTCAGCAGTTTGAGTTTTATTCCAGCTTTTTGTTTGATTGGGGAATGAGTCAGTGTCATAAAAATGATTCTTGTTGAGCAAGAAAATTACATAATCATGATCATACCCATCAGCCAATTTTTATTGCTCCAGTAATTTATTAACTAACTGTCATACATTGATCTCTTATTTGGGTCTATTATGATCAATGACAAACGAAACTAATAATGTATTTTTGATTTAGACTAGGAGCTCACTGAGGACATTTAGTATATCTGATATGACAGGGAGATATCTGTATTCATCTGGGTGAGTGTGTGTGTGTGTGTGTGTGTGTGTGTGTGTGTGTGTGTTTGGAGTGTTTGAGTAGGTGTGTTTGTGAGTAAGGTCAGACTTTGTGAGATATCAGAAAAGCAATATTCCTTCAAGTTGAGCAGTATGTGTTGAAGAGAGGAGGACCACAGCAGGAAGAAAAGGATTGTGGGATGTGGCACTGATAGTCATCTGTTGTTCAGTTGGACTATATGTATTGCTTCTGGCCTGTGTGTGTGTGTGTGTGTGTGTGTGTGTATGTTTGTATTTGAATGTTTGCAGTACAGTGTGTCCATACTGCAGTAGAGTCATCTGAGTTAATTGAGGTGCAATTTCAGCATTTAACTGACGGTCTTTAACACAGTGATGTACATTGATTGCATTCTATTAATAGGGGAGTATTTATACATGGTTATTACTATTACAATTAATGCTGTTATTATAGCAATTTGATTTAATTAGATTTGTGTTTTAACACCTGCACATGGCAATTGTGGTATGGTTAAGTAGGTTAGGCATCTAAAACATTTGATTAAAATCAGAGTTTGCTTAATCACTGCCCAAATCTCCCGTTTGCTCAACAATACTTATAGGTCTATACCCACAAGCCTTTTTTACCGCAGACATTTTGACTTGTCACACGGTGCATTTCCATCCACCTGTTTTTATTCTGTGTTTGATTGATTGAAATTATTTATTGAGAATATAAAAGATACACAACATATATAAACAAATAAATAATATATGCACAGCCTCAAACAGGAGGCACCATATCTTTGTACAGCTGTTTTCAAAAGGATAAAACACAATATAGCTCAAGAGCTTATTTCCTTTGGGTGCAGGTGTGTGTTTGTCTGTTAGTGTTTTTTGTTAGTTTTGTGTTGTTAGTGTTACTGTTTTGCATTTTGCAAATTGTGCAACCCCCAAGTCCTCCCAGTCCTCCAGACAAAAAAGCAAGTGGATGCCATTCAATAAGTGTTTGGTGGCATTGCCTGAGGTAGCACATGAAGTTTGGTGGCTGTCGTGCGAAAACTGACTGAACAGTAAAGCTCTGGAAAATTAAATCAGATGAAAATCTATGCAAGTTAATGGGGCAAACATGGGAAAAACATTAACATGTTAATTTGTAGACTATGTATTTCCAAAAAAAAAACAAAAAACACTTCCCACTCATTTGTTACCCCCTCCCTCATTTGGCGCCCTAGGCTACTGCCTATGAGGCCTAAGCCATGGCCAGCCTTGAATAAATTATGTTGTAAGTACGTACATATGTTACATTTCTGCTCCACTGAAGAGACAAGAAATAGGAGGAGATGAAAACATCAGATCTGTGTGGAGTGATGAGGAGACTGTAAAGCTCCTCAAATGAATACATGAAACAAACAGAGAGGTCATTTCCATCAGCATGCAGGACCCTGAAACTTAAAGTTATTTAGCCAGCATTCATTTTATTACTTACACCTGTGACATGCCAAAATGGCTGTTTCCACCGGTTGGAAAAACAGTCAATTAATCAAGAGTTTTTTAGGTAGGATTTAGAATGTCGACATGCATAGCTTGCTATCTACCTAACTATATCCATGACAAATAGTAGAAGAAAAATGGCCGGAAAATGTCATTAAGCATGGATGAGACAGACACAGGTGCAGATGTTGCTGTAAGTCAGAAAATATTAAAAATATGCCTGAAAAATCCAAAGTGCTCCAAGCAACTGCCACCACAACTTCTATGTTGAATGAAAATCACACCAGCAGTGCGAATATGTCCCTCACTAACGACAAAACACCTTACCCGGTTTATGCTGATTAATTGACTGTTTGACAAGAATTGTATATTGCAGATTTGTCCAATGTGAATGTTATTCTTGGGGATGCTGGGCTAGTGCTCTCACAACACCAGTTTAAAGAAACATTACATCAAAGATTGCCTGAAATGCAAATCTGAACTGAATTCATGAAATGTAGTTACAGTGCATCAATCAAACTTTATTTGTGTAGCACCCTCCATACAGGTTAATGCAATTCAAAATATATCTGTGCAGCGAACATGCAGGGTGCATTATGCATTTGACTATACTAACCACATGCTAAACAGCAGCAAATTATTACTTACTATTTATGGAGATGACAGTTAAAAAAAAAAACTAAGAACTAGTTATTAAATATAATTGCAGTCAGATTTCATCACTATACATGTTGTAACTTGAAGGGATCACTGTGACTTGTTTGAAAACGATAATATGCTAATCTGTCATAAGGATGAACTAACAAGACTCATAGAGGCTACACTTTATCTTGGAAATGAGACCCCAGAGCAACTTCTCCAGCTTGCACTGAGATGTCAATCAAGCTGTTATGCCCCTGAGTTCAAGCTGCACTTCTAGTAATTCACTGAATGGCTGCACTGGGTGCAAATGTTTGTCTCTTGAGTATATATTTTCCCCTGTATTATTTCCTGATGGTTACGTCACCTAAAGGATCATTTAAGTTATTTACACTCTGTGTCTCATTTTATGATTTTTTGCCATCATAAGGATTGGGTGCATCCAAAATATATTCGCTCATGTTACTGTAAAGATTTTCAAAGCCCTCAGCTGCAGGCTGGGCAGCTTTTCAGCAAACACACAGCTAATACAATCACTGTTACAATACAGCTCATAGGGACATAAATAAACAAGGACCAAGGCTGTGACACAATATTTTTTAATGGTGTCACTATATGCACAGGTCTATAATATTTGATAGAAGCACTAGGTTCAAATACTGTCTGGCTTTATGATGTTTTCTCTGATGTTAAGGAGTACACAGTATACAGTACAGCTACATTAGCCATGTACATACATCCACATCTGCAGAAATAGCCCTAATAACCATGCCCAATGCCACATTTGTAACCACTGCTCAACCCACAGTTCGCAAGCAGCTACAGCTGTGGTCACAGCCATTGGCTGTATGTCGGAGGTTGGCCTTTTGAAAGGAGTAATGAGCTATAAAAGCATGATGTGTCACATCAACTCTCCTTTTCTGTACTATCTGCAGAGCATTACTCTAAACCCAGCCTATGCAATTGGCAGCCTGCGGGCCACATCCAGCCCAGAAGCAACCTCCGAGTGGCCCAGCGAGCTTGAATTACAGTTTTTTCTGAATGCTTAAACACTAACAGTGATTCTTGAAGCACTATCGCTGAAACCATTAAACACTTGCAGCCAGTGCTTTTACCAAGTGTGCCAAACTGAATGCACAGCCTCTGCTTTACACTCAGTTTGTAATTTTATAACACACTTCAAGCAAAACTGTTAACACTGGTCTCTACATTGCTACACTATTTTGACAATTGCCTTTCCACATTGACACATGTGAAAACACTTTTAGATAATGAGTTCACTTACAGCTGAGCACTATAAATAGGCCACAGGTAAACATTTGGTTTGGACAACAATGGAGGCCAATATTGGACAGAGAGTCATGCCAGGCCTGGATATGGCACTCTAGGCGATACTTTCCATGCTGCCTAGCTCAAGATAACATGTGCTGTGGATGAATTCTTATGGCCAGACCCACAAAGAAGGCGAGGTTTAGCCTAATTTTTCTTTCTTGTTTTTTCTAACACAAATTGCTGCACCTTTGTTGTTTGAGGAGTGCTAGAGCATTTTGAGAAAAAAAACCCCAAATGTATGACATGTATGACAAAACCTTAATGAAAACTGCTATGCCCTACACACAGAAAAAGCAAAAGCCAAGTGTTTTTCATTTATACCATATGTGCTTATTCAGATGATGGCTTGTATGTACTGTATTGATGCCACAACACATTTTTTTTTAAACAGTTTGAGGAAATTTGCAAGAATTGTTTGCTTTTGCAAGAGATGTATAATGTTTTTCTGATTTGGTGTAATGTTTTGTGATTAGTGTGTAGAGTTTTGCAGATATAGCCTCTAGTCAAAGATAGCTGCTAAGCAATCAAAAAACTGTCAATGTACATCCACGAAAAGTGCTTGTTTTTTGCCACTGACAGGTTCAGATTGTTATTATAAGTGTCTGACAACATTATGGAAAGGACCATACAGAGAAATAAAACTTTTTTTCTTTACTATTCGCCTGATCTGGTCTGTTTGTTATAGTGTCTAACCAAGCTCAAAGAGAAGTCTGATCTGAAATCTCAAGAGGGTTGAGTTGTTCCAAGAAGACAATGTTGGAAATGTGAGAGTTAGAGAGAGGACTGCTGGGAGGTTTGTTGTGTTGGAGTACAGAAAACGTAGCTTAGTGTTACCCAAAGTCATGCCTGAATATTTAGCTGATTATTTAGCTGTCTTCTTGCAACAACTCAACTCTTGTGAGATTCCAGAGTGAGACTTAGTTAGACACAATAACAAACAGACTGGATCAAGTGAAAGGTAAAGAAAAAATGTTTTATTTCTCTGTATGGTCCATTTCATAATGTTGTCAGACACTTGTAATAACAATCTGAGCCTGTCAGTGGTAAAAAGCACTTTTAGTGGATGTACATGGAGATGCTGGTAGAGAGAGAGATAGAGTGTGTTATTGGTTACTGTTATTGCCACTGGTTATGATTGTTATGATTCTGTGCATTGTTAGCTCTTTTTTTATTCTGCACTTTGTGATGTGTCTGTGTCAGATATGCCACCAAATATATTTATATAAATATGTGAACCAAGAAACATTGCTATTTTTTTTTTACTACATTCATTTGAGTTTGTGCACTTCCAAACGCTAAAAAAAAAAAAAAAAGGTTTGTAAATAGGCTGCTGAAAATGTCTGGCTCATCTACATTTCCAGATTTTAGAATCCGGCCTGATTGAATTAATAATTGAATAGCACTGCTCTAAACTGTGTGATGTGTTAGTGTGTTGTGGTCCAACACTAGAATTGTTCCAATGGATCAGGAGAGATGGAAAAAGTATTGCGAGGCAATGTAAAAAACAAATTGCAAGGTAAAGCAAAAGTAGCTCAGAAGAAATTATTCCAACCACGATCCTTTAGGAGCTGCGTAAGACAAGAAAATATAATTCAGCAAGACACACATTATAATTAAAAAAAAACTTTAATCTATTAAATCATTTGTGTCTCATCCAAAATGTTTACCATAACGCAGTTATATTACCCTCACAATTTACTTTGCATAATATAAGGATAATCTCCCTGATTTTGATAGCTCAGACATGTTAATGATAATTAGCAGAAAGAACAACATGTTCTCAAATCTATGCTGAGAGTCTATGAGGTTTAAATGTTTATTTTCATTTTATTATGACTTACTTTCAGTGGGCAGATGCTTTTGGTTAAAGTGACAGTTTCATTGCTGGGAAGTTTGAGTGTTTGAACTGTCTCAGTACACTCTTGTTTGGACTTGAATGTATCAAGTATTTCGAGTTTTCCAGTACTTGGTGTTGCAGCCAATATTTTATTAAATCAATTTGTTTTTTTTATTTACTCACAGTGATAATTGTGTTGATGCTACATATGTTAGAGTTGTTTGTATCATGACAAAAAACGAAATGATCTGGAGAAAATAGACATTCGAATCAAAATGGAAAACAATTATTAACAGGCACTTAAATACTATTGTATCAACTAAACTGCAGCAGAGAGTATCTCCAAAGTCCGTAAGCAGTGAGGTATCCACAACAACATAACACACACTGAGTCTACTGTCTACAGGCTAACAGGCCAACAAATTGTGTCTGAATCTGGTACATAAACTAATCTGGCGAGCCCCTGAGCCTCAGGCACTGTTTGGCATCCTTCGGCATACAGACAGTAGATAGTCTTCGCATCTACGTCCCCCCCTTTTAAAATGTCACACAAAAGTGATCATTCTTTTAGTGTTATTTTCAAATGTTATTTGGATCTAGTTTTCAGCTTTGCCTTTGAAATCTTCTGTTGCTGCTTAGCAACAGGCACACACCTGCTGCTTCCTTCAGCTCTCCAACTGATGAGCCGATGCTTTTTACTGCCCAAATATTTCAGGCCTTCCCACACATGCTAAATGCCACACATCTAATCATAACAGCTTTGGTAGCACTTTTGTGCAGATAAAAAAAAAACACAGTAAAGATTTATTTGCTGCACTTGTGAATTTTGCATGAAGCTTGAAATTAATTCATTAACTTTTCCAGTCTATTGCATGACTTAAAAATAACTGATTAATTTTCCTTTTAGGTTTGTGGAAAATATTACCTCCTTGTTTTAAAATAGAGAGTTATTCTTTTTTTTTTTTTTTATAAAGTCAAACTATAATATTTCCCTGTTTTTTTTTTGCAAAACTGCAAAAATTCCCTCTCTAATACACACCATTCACTTTTGCAGAACTTCAAAGGCACTGAAGGTGACTGTGGTCACTCAGTTGAACTGGGATGAACATTTCCCACAAGCTTAACTAGGCTGGCCTCACAGCCAAGTCACCATCATTGGTCCGAACACTGCCAGAGTGAGAGGGCTTCAAAGGGTGGGACATCTCTACAAAGCAACAGCTTGAGCCTCAGAAGCAGCTACAAACGAAGACACTAATGGCTACTGGCCACAGTGTGCCTTTTCGATGGGATGTGAATGTGTGATAGGATGGGGTCAGTCACTCTTAGCAAAACAGAGGTCATAATGTTGGATGAACGTTCAGCAAGGATCTTCAAACAGCAAGGACCCATTGGCTATTTGTCTGTCTTAGCAGCTTAGCAACAACATACATGTTGTTATACAGGCATTTAAGGACAGTTACAATCGATTGCATTTGTATGTTTGCACTCCAGGTATCTATGAGACAATTTTTACACTTTACTAGGCTTCAGTGAGCGTGGAGTTTGCTGTATAGTACTAGTCAAAAGTTTGGATACACCTTCCCATTCACTTGAATGAGAAAGTATATTCAAACTTTTGACTGGTACTATACGTGGGAGTCCAACCTGTGTCTTTTTACTATCCATGGATCAAGTCTGCAGGTAGACTAACAGATAAAATGTAGGAGAAAGAAGGATTTTTGTCATAGTTACTTCATCCACACAGAAGGTAAAGCATGTTACTATAAGCTGAATTTGATGTCCTGTGAGTTTTATTGCTATTGTATGATGATTTGTTTCCTAGCAAATGACAAAGGAAGAGGCTTAAGGGAAAGTGTTTCCCCACACAGTAACACTTTGTAATATTGATCAGTAATTTCTAAGACATTAGTTAATAATGAATGTAGCCTTTATGATTGGTTAATTAACCCTTCGTTACTATATCACAAATATGTTATAGCTCATCTATAAATTATATATTCATGAACAAATCATTAGCTGATGATAATTAATGAGTTGTTGATATATTATGAATCACTTTCCCGTAAATGGTAAATGGATGGGCTGCACTTATATTGCACCTTTCTAGTCTTTCGACCACTCAAAGCGCATTGCACTATATGTCAACATTCACCCATTCACACACACATTCATACACTGATGGCAGAGGCTGCCATGCAAAGTGACAACCTCATCATCATCATCCAATGCTCATTCACACACACTCTGACACACACTGATGGCACAGCCTTTGGGAGCAATTTGGGGTTCAGTATCTTGCCCAGGGACACTTCGACATGGGGAATGAAGGAGCTGAAGATGGAACTGACAATCTTCTGATTAGTGGACAACCTACTGTACTTCTGAGCCACAGCCACCCCTCTTGTGTTTCCAGCACTGGCCAGGTGCTTCGTGGCAATGTTTGTGAGTCTGTGGGAGTGCGATCATTTGAAACTATGCACATTGTGACCTGCCAGTATAGCTCGTTATGCAGGTGAACAGGGGCTGGGGACTCCACATGTTAGCTCTATAGACTGAATCACTGTGACATTGGCAAAAATCGGCAAACTTGTTTATTTCTGTTGTCATTTTCAGCCATAACTGTAACTTTTAAAGATATATATTAGTTATATATCTTATGTACTGTGTTGCTCTGTTAGCATCTTAGATAAACCAAATCTACCCAATGGCAACATCTCACCACTGGTTGGACTAACTTATGGCTGACTTTGTAATGGAAAGCCACCTTACCACTGCTTTGCTTATTTATACTTACTAATGCATACATTGATTACTATTATTATTATATTACTTTTACTACTTACTTACTTATACTATACTACACTATACTTATTTACATGTGCTTTTTGTTTTTTTTCTTTACTAGCTTGAACTGACATGTATTTTTGCTCTGTGCCATTAAATTGTATGTATGTGACACAGGTTTTTTCTACCTGGAAGTTCATGTAAACCAACATTGTGATTGATTCTATACCATCCCCAAGTACTTTCATCATCCTCATCAGTTATAAATGATGCATAGATGTATGATCAAATCATTTACAAGTGCTTTTGCATCCCCCTAATCTAAAGTATAAACAGCTCATTATACGTAAATATGTAACCTATCACTTTCAGATACCTGCGAAAAGGCTTATGCATGCACACAAGGCTTTTACAAACCTTTTTTGTATTCCCCTAATCTGAAGTGTAAACAAGTAAACTGAGTAAAGCCTAAGTGAAAAATAGAGAATGAAAATTAGTTCAGCCAACATTATTAAAGTCAACATATGAATTATCAGACTTGATTAAATTGAGTAAAACTAGCAATAAACAACTGTAACAGTCAATTTTAAACATTTTTACCAACTTTTCTTTTTTTGGAATGATAAATAAAATATAATAAAAATATAATAAGATATAATAAAATAAACTTTAATAAACTTTGAATAATTAGTTAGCAATAACAGTTAGTTAACAACACAATTCACATTTTAACCAACATTATAATCAACATTCATGCACAATTATTTTTTTTATGTTTGATAACCAGTGCTTGCAGTTCAAATTTAAACACCGTTTAAAAATGGAAACCAACAGACAATATAAATCACAGACTACAGACAACAAACAGAAACAAGAATGCTTACGGTATCAAAATTTTGTTCTGTTGCCTACAGATTCTGTATTCATTTGCAGATATCTGTTTATAGAAATTAAAGCAGAGGTCAATCATTTCTGACAGTCAGATGAACAGACCTGATGTTCCCCCTACAGAAATTATAATTTGACTCTGCAGTGTGTTTAGTTGCCACAAATCAGCTTCCAAAATGACAGACAGTTTTAAAGTGCTGCTAAATGTCACATTTATTAATAAAGAACATTAAACTAGGAACTTCAAAATGTTCCACACAGTGCCAAACATACTGAAATACAATAAAAAGTTTGAAAAGTTTAGGAGAATATTTCTGAATATTTCGGTCAGTCAGGATGAGGGGAATGCAGCATTCACCAGCCACATATTTAGGACCAATCAGCACTGAGGTTCCCACCATAGTGACAGTGATACAAATGACTCTCTGCTATTCCATTATTATTATTATTGTTGTTATGATTGTTATTGTTATTAGAAACAACACACTGTCACAATTTTGCACTTACATTTCATAGTTATAAGCATCTATAGATAACTTACATATTTGATATGTTAACATAGCATAAATTAATATTTACAATGGTATCTTAATGTTTTGTTCATGATTAGACTAGTTCATCACTAACTAATGTCTTATAAACGACTTATTGTTATTAGTGTTACCCATCACTCTTAAAGCTTGAGTCAAAAAGGGGGGTAAGGGGGCTGCTTTTAGTTGATTCAAATAACTGTTTGTTTGCTGGTTTTCTATAGAAATTACTGACTTGGTCTTACAAATGTATTATTAATGTAGACTAGTCTTGCCATAAAAAAATAAAAACAAATGATCCTTGTATACTTTAATGCTCTTTAAACATACCAGGGGGTTAGATATCTTCATTTAGCATCCTACATTGACCGTGATATAGAGCCATTAACCATCATTTGATCTCTTTGTTTTCCATGCCACCACTACAGAAGACAACATACAGTCTAATAAATAGCTTTTGAGGATTTGTTTATTTTTTCCTTAGAGGAAAAGTCTTCAGAGACATGCTTTATGATGATGCTATTGCAGGCTATCATCATTATCTCACTGTTTGACAGGGTGAGACATTTTATAATTGTCAGGCACCGTCTTTCTTCTCTCTATGCAGTACATCAGGGCATTTACTTTACTTTATTTATAAAAGGCAGGCCAGTCTAAAATGTTGTGGGATCAGTCAGTATCTCATTCTGTGAGGGACCTATGGTATTTACACATATTGAGCCAGAATTTTACACAATAACTGTCCATCCAAGTTAGATCAGTAAGTAGTCATTGCAGGTGACAAACTTCACCTGCAGCTCAGCAAGCTAGGGAACCAGTAACACCTGCACACGTGTGAGAGATATTATTAGCAGCAGCTTATTAGAGATATTATTTAGTAGCAGATCACAGGTAAATATTACATGTGATGTCTGTTCAAAGATGTCAAAGATGAATGATTTTTTTTAACCAATTAGCATTTACTGCTAATGCTGTAGATAGTTTTATCACATTGGAGAATTTAAACAATGTATTTTAAACCCCATTCCAGCTATAAAAGATTGTTCCCACTACTAGGAGGTCCACTTCTCAACATCATCAAGTCACAGCTCACAAAACAGTTGTAGTCACATCTGTACTGCAAGTCCAAACCTTAATGTGCCTACAGTAAGCAATTATACACCAATTTCTAATCATCCATTCATGTAAAAAATGTTAGAAAAAGTGGTTGCCAGCTTCAGCTAACAGCCCATCTGTCCAATCCTTTTGATTTTCAGTCTGAGTTCAGATGTAAACACTCTACTGAAATTGCACTCACTAGGGCAGTAAATGATTTTATAATTGCTCTGGCTTGTCATCCAACATCTGGTCTGCATGTGACACTGCCCCCTCAGATCTTCTTGAGATCGTCTTGTTGGTCCTGAGCGGTGGGTACTTGTTCTGTTTCAGCATGATGTATGCAATTCTATTCTAGAGTTAAATGTGGTGTTCCACAGGGATCTGCATTACCACCAGCCTTCAACCTACTCTGAAGCGACACAAAAGCACTGAAACAAAACTTCAAATGTTCTTCAGCTATATTAACTCAAATGCATGGATAAATAATAAGTTCAGCACACTCCCTTCTAGTAAATTAGTTTTTAATTAGATTTTTTCAAATAAATGTGTGACCAAATTGTCTCAAAAGCTGTGTCTTATACAAGCAACCAGTATTCCCTTCAAATTGTTTGAACTAACTGAAAGAACAACCCTACAACCGATAAATTAAGCTGTTGACTTGGCCTTCTTGCTCAAGTAATCATTCTAATCATCTAAGCTAAATAACGTTAGATAACGTTAGCGAATGTGAGTTTTTATAAAGTAAATCATTAGCTGCCTTCTGACCTAGCAAACATAAAGTAACATTGACGTAACGTTACAAACCCATATAAAACCTTCAAGAAAGTTTTTACTCCCTGACTAGAATGAATTCTGTGAACATGCTTATCTCAAGAAGAAATGTTGAGTCTCCAGGAATCAGGATTTTGTGTGTAGTCTCTGCGGAAGTTCAGTGCTTCACACAGAAGTAGCAGCAAACCAGATTCAAAATTTCAGTGCTCGTTAAGGTGTGTCTGCCTGACGGAGGCTTAGCTCTCTGGGCCCTATTTTATAATCTAATGCGCAGGGTCTGAAGCGCATAGCGCAATTGCATTTAGGGAGTGTCCAAAACCACTTTTGCTATTTTAACGGCAGAAAAATGGTTGATGCACCAGGCACATGGTTCAAAGGGGTTGTACTTAGACTCCTCATTAATCATGGGTGTGTTTTCGGCGTAACATGCAATCAACCAATCAACTCCCGTTCCCTTTAAGAGCCAGGTGTGCTTGGATCTTGGTGGATGGCTATTATGACAGCACATTTGCCAAATAGTATGTATGTATGTTTTTCCTTGAAATGAACATTAAATGTATAGATAAAAAAAACATACCGTATATTTAACATCTTTCTGTAGAAATTAAGGTATGATTTTGCTGAATGGTTAGCGGTCTTATACCATAAATTTAAATTATGTACTCATCAGCAAAATCTGTAATTCTGTTAATTTTAAGGTATTTCCATGCTTGTGACATTACTTTATTTTGCCATGAATTTTACAATTTAAAAAAATTTAATTAAATTAAATTAAATTAAATTTTCACAGTAAAATCCTGTGACTTATTATGACTGTAAAAAGTCACAGGATGTACTGTTATGTACGGTTGCTTGATTTACCATAATTCACTGTATTTACTACAGTGATAAACTATTTTGGATTTTACGGTATTTTACTGTTGCTATTTGTTAGTTTTTTACTGTGATTTCCACAGCCAATTTTTGCAGTGCAGTTTTATCAAATCTTATTATCTCTACATACTCTTGATACCACTACTTGCTCTCTGCTGGTGAAATTTTAAAATCTTGAGTAAATGGCAAGCAACAGGCCAGCTGGTCAAAGATGCCTGTTGTTTTGGTTAGTAGTACTTGCAGAAAAAAAGCTTTCTAGGAGTAAATGGGCTAAGGGAGAAATGTCTGACATGGTGTAAGCGTATTTTTCTGGAATTATTTTCAATCAAAGATATATTGACCCTTAGAGAAGTTCAATAAAGAACAGCTGGTTATGAGTATAGCTAGACCAGACCACAGAGGGTCTTAAGGGTTGCACATAAATTGGATTCATCAGAACGTCTTTGTGGCTTCTAAAGATTTTCACCGACCACTGAGAAACATTTTTCTAAAAATAGAAATTTAATTTAGGTTCTCATTAAGGCTTTAATTTAGCTATACAAAATACTCAAAACATTTTTTTTCACATGGCAGACATATATGAAGCTGAATTTTGTTTGTATTATTGTTTTGGGTTGATTTTGTTGGTTTGTATACTTTGTGTTATTATTTTGTACTTGTTTGTAATTTGATTTACCCAGTATTTTGGTTTGCCTTACATTTCATTTGCATGAATTGTTGCGTTGATCTGCCCTGCTCGCCTGTGATTACAGATTGTCTGCACCTGTGCACTTTTTCATTAAACCTTTAGGCACTGATCCCCGAATGGTTAACAGGCCTTTTGAGCAGCTGGGGAGGCTGACCTGTTGTCCCCTGGCACAACATGGAGGAACAGGATGACAGTGATGGCAGAGATGTAACGCCACATCAAGAGGGACTGAACGAGCTGGGGAGCAAGCGCTACACTCTGTCCTGCAGTTCAGGTGAGGATCAGGTGTGTTTGATGACTGATAGCTTTGTGTGTGTTCCTAAGGGTGCACAGTGGTGAATCCATGCAGCTAAAGAAAGGGCTCAGCATTACTGTACAGTGCTGTGGAGGAGCCACAGGCCAGGCAGTGCTTCCCAGGTTCCACAACCTGTCAGAAAACAAAGTGGGACAGATGAGAGCAAAGGGCTGCATGGGCAGAGACTGGTAATAGAAGTGGGGGAACAGTAACAGGAGTCCACAAGAACTGTCTAATCCATACAGAAGACAGCCAGACAACAGTTGAATGTTTCATAAGCGTGACGACAGAGATGTTGGGCTTAGCACTGCCTGGTAACCGCCTCTGTTTTGAAGAACACTCTGCTGGGAGAGGCTGGGCTTGGGTGGTAGGGCGTTGCTGGCTGCACACTGGCTGGTGTTTTTTTTTTTTGTTTTCCCCTAGGCATCCTCCATGGCCTGATGGACCCACAGAGAGATGAAAAGCAAGGATCGGAGGGCCAATGGCAGAGAACCCGGCCAGGAGGATGAAAGAGGCTGGTGCCGTTGAACATTTTTAGTATCCCATTCCTGTTTTATGTGTACTTTTAAGACTCCCTCTGCTTGAGGACTTTTAGTAATTAGTGGGCAATATTTTATTTTATTTTTTAAAATTACTTTTATTTTTTGTGTGCATGAATGATGTAAGGTATGTATGTATGTATGTTTGGGAGAAAAATATTTTGTGATACAGCAACACTTAGCCCAAAAAAATCCCTAAGGATATCTTCTCTTACTTTAGTATTCATACCCCTACATTTTGAGTTATTTTAATTATTTTCAGCTTGCTCTTATTCTTTTATATAATGTTATTGAATCTGGTCTATTTGACAATGTTTTGTAATATTTTGTACTGAATATTCAACACTGACTGTGTTGTCCTTGGGTTCCAAGCTGCTCTCTCCTTGATTTTTAATAGAACTTTTGTGCTAGGTTGGAGTTCCTGGACTTCACAAAAATCTGGGTGGGTGGTGGTTTTATTCATTCTTATTTTACATTGATCTATTTTATTATTTTAAACTCTTTATACACTCTTTACTTACACTTCATTGTAAACTCACCCCTCAGACTACAATTACACTGCATTCATTTGGCAGATGCTTTGGTACAAAGTGACTCGCAATAAGTGCATTGATCCTATTGGTGCACAATTATATAATACAATAAATAAAGTTTAAGAAATTAATCTAGTTAAAAAAATTGGCAAGGTGATTTTAAACATGCACAGGTTCTGGTGTGAGTAAATGAATGTGCTGCCTTTTGTATGAGTATCATTCTCTTGTGTCAAACTGAAACATCATCATTATTGCAGGGTTGCAACAGGAGGAGAGCCTAAAGATTTTAGTAAATGATTTCGTAAGTGTATAATCACTATAGTTACCACTCCACCTTACCTGTAGAGGTTGATTATAAAGCAGCATGTCACATGGAGGAAGGGAAGAGACTTTTACTGTTCACCACTTCACCCTTTCTTTCCAACTTAACATAATCACAAATTAAACATTATCTTCAATGTAATAGCAAACACACACACACACACACACATATATAATGTGAAAGTCGTACAAATAAATAAGCTTTAAAGCTTTGTTTCATTTCCATTCAAAGCATGGAAATGCTAACAATCATCGTGTGCAGACTGTCTGGAGGCTTAAGAGCTTTTGTATTTCATTGAACCAGTGAAAGTCCCTCTTGTTTCACAATATCCATACACAACACACACAGCACCAAACTGACCAAACCATCTACACTGTGACTAAACTCAGCTAATGTGAATCAAAGGAAAAAAAAAAGAAAAAAAGTGCCAATCTGCTAGCTCTTGGTGTATGTCAAATATATGTCAAAAAGTAAATTTTCAGTATTTATACATCATACATTACACTCTTAGGATGAACTGATTTGCTGTCTGTGTTTCTTATTCCTGATCCATGACCGTGACATTTATTATGACGGTCAAGGATCACTATCCCCTGTAACTCACACTTCAGTCATTGAGCGGCCAATAAAATTTCTTACAGGAAGAATGAAAATACAAACTCAGCATATAGGAAATCTTCTTAGCAAATTATTAGGTGGTGAAAAAATATTGAGTATAGATATTGAGATATATAGATATTGAGTAAAAAAAGGTTTATTTTGAAAAATAAAGGTCTCCTCTATTAAAGTCAACACAAACCATGTTATATTGAACATGGTGGAGGATGTTTTCCTTACACATGGACTGGAGTGCTGCTCAGCATTAGTGCTACCACTGATGACCAGATGACATATAAAGACACCACCATTTTATTCATAAGTATATAATATAGTTCGTTCCCAGTAAAATGTTGAAATATTTATGTTGACTCGGACTTGGGGACTGTATACACAAATTTATTCAATTAAATGTGACCTCAGCTGACCTTGGTGAGTGATTTCATAGGTCAGAGGCGTGTGTCTGGATATCACTTGGCAAAACCATCTTGTTTACATTTCTAAAAGTTCTTTGTTAAAGGGAGGGTTCACACTTTTTCAAGTATGTCTTAGAGCAATATACAGGTGCCCAAATGAACATTGCTGTAAACATTCCTCTTGTTCATACTGCCTACTAAGAGACCCTGTCCTAATGTGCTTTCGGTGTAAGTGATGGGGGACAAAATCCACAGCACTCCTCCTGTGCAGGGATTTATTCAAAAGTTTATCTGAAGTTAACATGAAGCCTCAGTCGTCCAAATTAGTCAAATCTTTCAAAGTCTTTTTAGTGCCAAATTCCATCTTTTTGTGACTGTCCTTCCACAACAGAGGGAATTTTGAAAAGACTGTAACTGTGGAAGGTTTTATTCTAATTGACTAACTCTGACAGCTGAAGTATCACATTATTTTCAGATAAACTTTCATACATTTTTCACAAGGATTGTGGATTTTGTCCCCCATCACTTATATTGTACGTCCATTTGGAGGAGATCTTCTAAAATGAATCATTACAGCAAGCAAAAACTGTTTCAATGTTCATATGGGCACCTAACTATTGTTTTAAGACAGACTTTGAGCAGTTATTTCAAATCAAATCAAACAATTTGATCAAATCCCTCTGAAAAATATAGTCCACCTGTGTACTCCATTTCATAACAGTATAATACAATTTAATTAAACAATTGATAAAGCAATAATTCCAATCAATACTTGTCTGACACAATTTCAACAACAAATCGAATATCATAGGATCCACAATGCAAATACTTATTGCATTGTGCTGAATCTCATAACAGGTGTTATAGTGTCCATCCACTTTCATTCACTATTCAAACTTGAAATAAATCAGCTGAAAGGTACGTCCTTTCCTTTTAGGTTTTGGTACCAGGTAGACATGCAGTGAGGAGGACCGTAGACCGTTCTGTTTATGGAAGCCATTCCTGTTCACTTCCTTTATTTTAATGCATAAGGTGCTGGTGAAATATGACAGAGATGGGCGTGTGTGAATGTGTTTGTGTGCGTGTTTCTGTGTGTGTTATAACGGAGGGGAAGCAAGAGGAGAGGCAGAAGATGAACATGCTTTATGGCAGTAGTAAAATTCTCCATGGTCTGTCTGCTAGGGAAGAGCCAAGGGCAGAATGTTTATGGCTCCCAAACATTATAAACTACCTCTGTGCATTTACCTCAAGCTGCTGTGTTTGGCCAGCCATGTCCCTCTACAGCGGCACGGGCATCGGAGTGGCGTGTCTCTTCATGAATACTAACTATACTTCTGTTTCACTATCGTTAAATGTATCTTTACTATTTCCAGCTCCACCTCGTCTGCTGGTAAAGTCAGGAGCACTGAGGTGTGATTTCATGCAGTGAATATCAACTGGTACACTACACAGCCACATTGGTTGAACGCTTGCATGTCCCTCTCTATTATTAGACAGAAAACAGCCAGTGAGTTAGATCCTTCTTGAGTCAAAATTCAAAGATATGAAATCAGTGGTCATATCTGTGTCTGTTTATTCAGCTTTACTATTAGTCTACATGTAGCACAGAACCGATATACTGAATTCAGATTTTTACCTTGTTTTTTTGGTTTATTATATTCACTGCACCCTCAGAGATAAATAAAAAAAACCTGTTATGCCATGTGAAAACAGACAACACATTTCCATCTCCACATGTAGAGCCACACAAAAAAATCTGCAGCATCTTACCACAGAATATACTTTGGTTATGAATTTTATTAAGCACCCATGTTTCCTGAATCCTAACTAACTATGTTATGTTTTTATAGGTATGCTGCATGAAGAATAATAGCACCAGCAAGAATAGGACCTTTCTTCATAGTGTGTAGAGTACATCATGTACTCCTAAGTCCTGGTATACAGAAGCACTCCATCTGAATCCTAACACCATTTTACACTCAGACTCTGAAAGCTGCTGTCGAGGGATATGAGATTTATTTGCCTGTAATTGCCTAATTTTGCCTTTCCTGCAGGCTCAGAGGGAGCCGCAGCCCACCGATAGACAGCCTAACCTTGCCTACTGAGAAACAGTCCAAGGATGTAATACTGTCAGCTTCACATAGTCCTCGCTGGTGATTTATCATCACACCCTCCCTCCACCCACGCTTCTCCCCACCTTCTGCTTGAACAAACACTTAGTGACTTGTTATGGCTCCACTCATTGAATGTAAACTCCGGTGAGTGTTTGCGTTGAAACACAAAGGAGGGATCTGTTGATAGAGGTAACTTAGAACTACATGAGACAAGAGGAGGGATGTGTTGAATGACTGCAACACACCCTGGATGAGTTGTTTGTCAGGATCAATAGCCCAGTCTGAGCAAGCAAGCAAAGGAAGTGTCTCTGTTATGCCGAGGTGGATTCAGGTCGATGACGGAGGTTCACTGATTATGAGTGTTTACTCCTGCGGGGTGCTGAGAATGGCAGGAAGACACCTTTAAAAACTCTTATATTTTCAGTACCAGTTTTTGTGTGAAAACTTGCTCTTGCAGGTGCAGGAAAAATGCTGATGTACCTGTAGTTCAGTTCAGTTAAATCAGCCAAGGTAAAACAATGCTGTTGTCCTACTTTAAGTAATTCGATGAAGAAGATTGCCTGTTGGTAAGTCCTTTTTAATGGAATTTGTACCTAGGACATGTTAAAATAACATATTGACCAGGCAGTAGACAGCCATGTGATCACATAGGGATGATGTATAAGCTGGGGTACATGATGCGTGAAGCATATAGCCTATTTTCTACAGTGCTTGTGGCAGAGCATGCTCAATTTTACTACTTATCAACATTCACTGGCTTTAGCTAGGATGAAACTGGGCTTACTCTGTACACTGCTTATGCAGTTTTAAGACATTCTGAGGCTTATGGCTGAAGTGCAAAATTATGATAAACAATTCAGTCTCATGTTAAGTCTATAAATATTATTTTCCTTAAAGCAAGTTAAAAACAGTCCATAGTAGATGTAATTTTTCTCACTTTTTACACAGATTTTAAGTCTCACCACTTTTTCCCAAAGAGCCAGGGACTAAATAGTATGTTCAATGAGTCTGATTGGTGTTTTCAGTTCTATTTATCAGTTTGAAGAACTTTACTCACAGCCTGAATTTAAAGTATGTGTTCAAGTTTTGGACAGTAAGTTCAAACCAGATGGTTCAGTATTATCATATATAGTACATTGGGTCACATGGCAAAACCTTGTATTAAGTAGCAGAACCGGTAGCCCACAGTTTGACTTACAGCATAATTATGCATAAAGGTAGACAACATTCACCCCAGATAACACAAAACCAGCATTATGAACTGCCATAGCAGGAGTCATTAGTCACAAGATACTATATATACAACAAGCTGGTTATTATCACAAAATAAATCCTGACAGGATGAATCTGAATCTGATTGCATAATGAGGACCGTGTGTTCCTGTCACAGTTGCCTGCTTTAAATTATACCTATAAAATAAATTAACCATTTGGCACAAGATAACAGTTTAAAATGATTACACTACAAGCTAAAGTAACTTACAAGCATCCATCACAACAGGACTGGAGTTCTTGATTGCAACGTGGTACAATAAACCTTTTTCACAACAAACCTTTTTGATTTGTCACTGCAGGAAATCAGGATAGAGGGTTCAACAAGATGACACAATTTTAAAAAGTGCCTATCAAACCTCAACCAATGGAAAGCCATTTAGAAAAATCTTTGAAATATGGCATTTATGGTTATTAATTGTATTGATTTAAAGAACAAACAATCACTTACATGGTCAACACATACCTGATATTTTTATCTGCCACCATTTTATTTCTTCAGTGGAGTGATGTTTAACTCACATGCATTTTTTCCACTTTATTTTATTTATATATTTTAATTTTTTTTTTTAGAATTTCTGACATTTCCATTTCCATTTTTTTTTGCACTCAAATTGAAAATACTCATGACATTGCACTTGAGGCATGCCAGTGAGCAGTGAGCACACATACAGAATACCAAGGATCTGGAACTGGCATATCTGAATGGGATGTAGTAATAATTAATGTTATTAATTACACCTAAGTTTGCTTTGCCTTACAAGTGTACTCCAGGACCTTGTGACATCACTGTTGGGTGTGGTCAGTGATAAAGCAGGCTCGGGCAGCAAAACACTGCTTTTCAGACTGATCTTAAGTTACTCTTTAAACCTGCAATAACACAATTATGGCCACAGGGCAGTGTAAACAAACTCTGAACATAACACTGACTGACTACTATCATCTTTGAAGTTGTATACAGCAAATTTACACATCCAGCAAATTGTGAGCAACGTTAGCATAATTTGGAATCATGTTCTTCAGACTGAAATAGATCAATTTCAGTGAAAACGCCATGATCAGTTGATTCACTTGTGGAGGTGAAGTAAATTTGGTTAAGCTTACATGCAGAGTTCAGATTTCATGAACTTTGACACACCAATGCATAAATTTCTTGACAGTGCTGAGGTTTGAGGGAATGGAGAGGACATGAGAGTCCAAACTGAAGGAAAGCTTTCCACTTTTTCTCCCACAGGCTGTCTTAAAGCCTTTTCTGACAACTGGTTCCAATCTTCACGCAAATCTTAAGCAGATCACTGGAGTTGTGTGAAGTCCCCTCCTGCTTCAAACGCTCCATCATCATCCTGGTCCCCAAGGAACCCTCCATCACTGGACTAAATGACTACAGGTCTATCACTCTGACATCTGTGGTCATGAAGTCCTTTGAACGACTGGTGTTGGCCCACCTGAAGAACATCACAAGACACCTGCTGGACCCCCTGCAGTTTGCCTACCAGGCAAACAGGTCAGTGGATGATGCAGTCATCATAGGACTGCATTACATCCTGCAACACCTTGACTGCCCAGGGACATATGCAAGGATCCAGTTTGTGGACTTCAACCCAGCATTCAACTCCATCATTCCAGAAATCCTCTTCTCCAAACTCCCCCAGTTCACTGTATCCCCACCATCTGTGGATCACCAGCTTCCTACCATTTCTCAAAATCTGAAGTGGGAGACCACCATGAACTCCATCCTCAAAAAGGCCCAGTAGAGGATGTACTGTCTGTGGCAACTGAGGAAGTATGGTCTGCCAAAGGAGCTGTTGAGTGCTACACCGCAGTAATTGAATCCGTCCTGTGCACATCCATCATGGTCTGGTTCGGAGCAGCCACAGAACAGGATAGGAACAGACTGCAGTGAACAGTAAAGACAGTAGAAAAAAAACATTGGTGCTCCCAGTTCACCCTCCAGGACTTATACTCTTCAAGATCCAGGAAACAGACAGGGTAAAGATTCCTCACACCCTGGACACAGCCTTCACTCTCAATAACCCCTCCCCTTCAGCAGGCACTGCAGAGCCCTGTATACCAAACCTACCAGACACAAGAGCAGTTTCTTTCCTTATGCCATTACCCTCATAAATAGCTGACTAGTATCATCTGCCATAGCTATTCTTGTTTTTTCAGATAGTTACAACACCTGCTTAATATCTACATATACTGTATTGCACAAATACTCATACATCACATACATGATGCACATTATTTTTGTTTGCAGTACCACACACACTGGCACTTTATTTATATTATTTGTCTTTTATATAATCTGTATATTTCTTGTATATTGTGTATTGTCTGTAAATAATATGTACATTATATCTATATTTGCTGTATTGCTGTATTTGAGAGACACTAACATCCAGAACCAAATTCCTTGTGTGTGTTAACATACTTAGATAATAAATGTGATTCTGACTTTGTATCCATTTTGTGACAAATTAAACTATTTATAACCAACAGAAGCCACTGCATGACTGGCAAGTATGTACTAAATCCACATACTCCAAGCCCTGCCTATTCTTTGAGGAAGCTCAAATTAATTTCATTGTGCCACTTTCTTGTGTATCTGGCCACTTGCTAGTTCATGAACTTTGGTGACCTCATGTAATTCCTTGCTTAGGTCAGCCAACTTTGAACCAGAGCAGAGGTCTAATTAACCACAATAAGTGAAAACACCTGTGTGGGTCTGCAGGGCCTTGAATCCAGTCTTGAGTATATACAGTGTATGTGTAATTTTTCTTTGTCAGATATAAATACCTCCTTTTTTTTGTGTAGTCAGTGTTCCTCCAATAATTTTAAGTCCCTTTGACAGACGCCTTGTACTTTAAAGTGTATCTCTGAGTCATTCTGTTTAACGTCCTTGTCTAAAACAAACCCTATTCTGCAATTTGACAGTCACTAAAATGCCATCCGGACACTGCGGAGGAAAATGGCAAGCAGTTTCTATTACCCACTTCCCCCTGGAATATTAATCCTGTCTAAAGGGGGCTTTCTGTAACAGTTTGTTATGTGAAACAATGCTGTACTTGACCTTTATTAATAAAATTTGATATTGTTAATAACTGCTGATGGAGGTGAGAGATCATGTTCTAAGTGTTAGCATTTTTCCTTTATGGGAGGGTCCCTCTTCCCCAAGCTGCCACCTTAATTTGACCTTTCAATTTACCATTATGTTGATAATGGGTTCATTCATCAGTGTGAATTGACTAGGTTAATTTTTTCCTCACGGAATTAAATGGGAAGGTTGGCTTAGCAAATTACAACTGATGAACGACTCATTATGAAAATTAAGCATCTAGGCTGATGAGTGTGGGCTACCATGCTTGCTCATGCCCTGGTTATGTGGTCAGTCACTGAGCTGACCTTGTATCTGACACCTTATCTTGCAAGGCAGCTGGATTTGCGAGATCATGCAATCATGCAAAAATTCATCAAAAATCTTACCTGTAGTTTGGCCAAATCAGTGTCTTATGAGAATTCTCACAGGATCTCGGGATCTCACGATCTCACGAATCCAGCTGCCTCACAAGGTAAGACAGTGAAAGACAGATGGTTTATCCAATCACCTGCTAAGTATTTTTTGAAAGTGCCTGCCCTTTTCCAAGCTGTTTCCACAGACAACTTCTCTGGTTATCTGACACCAGCATTAGCCCTAAAACAGTTCCACTGGCATAGTTCCACATTTGCATAATTGTATTTGTAAAGAAAACTTGTATCACTTATATGTCTCATTTGGCAAACTAAAAAGGATAGCAAATAATAGTAGAGTATAAAGGTAAAACAATGATCAAATGTTTAATTTTGAAATTCATGGCTTAGGGCTTTGTTTTTATCATATTTATTGAAATAATTTTCTAATAATAATAGTTTCCTGGAAAGAAATATATTTGGTACTAATTACAAAGAACAATTGGAGGAACTGCTTCATACTCATGTAAATATCTGTTAATTATTAATTTGTTATTGTTTATTCTGGTTTATTACTTTTTGCATATTCAGCTGACTGCACTGACTGACTCACTGTTACACCAGCAGTTAGATTTAATTAATTAGTTGAGAGTTTACATACTGAACATTTTCTCCATTTAGTATCTCCATTTTTTTCTGAGAAATGTTCTACGAAATGATTTGTGTGATAAACATCACACACGTCTAGACTAGACTCACTCTCCTCCATCGAGACATTTTGTTTTGGACAGTAGCTTGAACAGAGCTGATGAAACATTGATGGGACTCTTGTGTGGTAACTATAGTGATTAGATGGTCATGAAATCACTTCTCACAATCTTGTGCACGCCCTCTTGTCACAGTCTTGCAATAATGACTCAGAAGTATATCTGCATCAAAGAATAAGACCCGAAGAAAAGACAGCAGTTTATATGCAAAGTCAGAGCCTTATTTCTTTACATTGAGTGATTAGAGATATTGTGTACGTCATTATACTTTTTAGACTGGTATCTGTATTCCATATAATAATCACAGTGTCACTCTCATCTGTATTCCACAACTTCTGTTTGCCTGCCTGATGCATCCAATTATGAATTATTGGTACAAACATACATTAAAAACAGGAAAAAGCCAGAAACTAGGAAGCTAGAAGGATACTATATACGGTGTGTATTTACCTGTTGTATCCACTGCACACTGCGGTTTCACTTTGTTTAGTTTTTTTTTTTTACTGAAAGTTGCTTGGAAATGAAATATTGGCAGTCACAGGGTTTGATTTTCTGGGCTTGTTCTCAAAATGAAATGCACTTGGTCTTTACAGCATTGTTTTAGTTCACCTGCTTTATACACTGAATACAAAACAGCCAGACAATCTCAGATAAAATACAAGCTGTCAGTCATTACCACCCGCTGCTTGGCTCTGATACCTTTACAAACTCTCTCTTTGTATTTGTGTGTTTCTCTCTCCTTTTCAAGGTAGAAGGCTAAAGAGAGAGTGTATTGATTTGAGAAATAGTGTAGACATTAATAACAATTAAACAGAAACTGTAGGCATCAGTGTTACCACAATAATATAATAAACATTTAATAATCACTATTCAATATTAATTAAATAGCACTATTAAATAGATTGTAATAGAAACACTTGGATGAAGCAGATGAAATCAAGTCAGGAAGCGGTTTAACTCACTTCACTGCCAAAATGAAAGGGATTTCTTAGAAGATTCTAAGAGTTATTTACCATGAACTCCTTACAGCATCTCCAAATTGGTAGAAATTTCTGATGTAAAAAGTACAGAAGATGTATATTTTTCCCAATATATACTGTATTGCCACTTCTACTGAGTCCAGGAGGTATCTGCTACATTATATTGATGCATTCTCACAAATTAACAGCTAAATTAACACAAAATTAATTTCACAACATGATGCTGACAATTCTGGCAAAAGGACCTCAAAAACTCCATAGATTTTAGTAGGTGCGGTTAATGATTTCTCACTGCCAAACTGCACTGGCAACATTGGTCCTAAAAATATAAAATTAATATATAACTACGATGCATTGGCTATTGGGGGGCAGTTATCCAGCTTTGGATTATGTAATAGGCTAGTAAACTTTTTGTCATCAACTTCCTTTCAGCATAGCCTTTTTGTACAACTAAAATATGGTAAGAAATGCATTCCCTCCTCTCACCAGGGTACCTCCAGATCAAAATGGTAGCAGCGGTGTTGGTGGTGCAGTAGTCTGCCAACAAGCAGCTAAAAAGGTTTGACTCAAAAGGAGTGTCCTGGCTCCTGTTGATACATATCCTTATGTTGTATAAAAGAGAATCAATTTTTTTTAAGAGAATCAAAATTTATACACAGTTAAAATGGAGTGTTTACATCCAATGTGTCTATTGATAGACAAATAGACGGCACTGCAGCAAAGCAAGGTTTAGTCCCCTAGGCTTACTTTCCAAAGTACTGAGTGCGCCTATCACCCCCAAAGCAAAAGCTACTTAACACTTTGTTCATGTCCAAGTCATCAGGTCTAACATGTTAGAGTAGGCTTACCGTAATACCTGGCTTAGATGTTACCACTTTATTGCCATAACATCTGAAGGTGGGGGGATAAAAAGTCTCATTGTCCCACCTATTCTGGTTCAAGTGGCTATTGTAGAACACATAATGCCACTCATAGTGAATTAGCTCTTACTTACCTTAAAGACACTCTAACAATTGATCTTTCTGGTGTCAAACACTTACTCCTTGTAGGCTTGAAAGATAGCTGGGTTGAAGAAAGGTTATTCCTCCTAAAAGAAATAATTTGTGTCATGTATTATTAGTTCCAGTGTTCAAAGTGATTTTTGCTGTGGTATCAAAACCATTCCCACAGCACAATGTCTCTGCTGTCCTCAGCTAAATACACATGTATCTACTATAGCTGTGCAGCTTCTGTTAGTTGCTCCTTCACAAGCATATGTGCACAAAAGCTACAAAGAGAAAGATTATATTTTAGGGCATTTTCAGACCTGTGCTTTTTAGTCCAGTTGAATCAGACTGGTTTGTTTTCCCTCTTGGTGTAATTTGTTTGGGCAGGTCTGAACACAGCAATTGTACATGAGTGTGGACTAACATAACCAGACCAAGGCCCTTTGAGGGCCAGTTGCACGGTTTTTTCATGGTGGGTATGTGACGCCACCTACTAGTTTGGGCTAAACTGCTTCTGTAGCCAAGTGTGCTTTGCTTTGCGATAAGTGGATGAGTGGATGAGTGAATTCAACAGCAGATAGGAACTTCTTCAGGACCTACATCCTGTGTTAATGTTCTTGCTCCTGCCCCAGACACATCTGACTAATGAGCGGAATGAACGTTCTTCTGTGGCTTATGGTAATGCATTTAGGTTTTTCTCAGATTTTTTACGCCAGGTTTACCAATTCATTGAGTGATTTTGAACAGAACAATCGAGCTATAGGTTTGAAAAAACATTCAATATTTCAGCTTGAGGAGTCATGAGTGATTGGTGTTAAGCTGCAAGTCTTTTTCGATTTTGTCTGAAGTCAACAGATCAAACCCTTTGCTGAAACCTTACTTTGTGGAGTAAACAAGCCTTAGGTTGGATGCAACATAGGTATCATTAGTTTAAAATGACATTTTTCCCCTACCCACTTGTAATTTCAGCCTCTAAATTTGGTAAACATATGTTTTGTGTTACACATAATTTGTCAAAATGCCTGCAGGAAATGGCTTATTAATTAGTCACCGATCTAACTAACTGACTGACTGATTGTGATCTAGTCTTGTTAACAATCAAGCAGTGCTCACTAGTGTTTGTCTTATCTAATGGATAATTATACTGTCTGTACTTCTTGTTCTTCTCATGATCTGAACTGGAAACAAATCACACTGATATAACCACCCATTGTTTATTATGAATATCTGACTGTTTGTGCCTTCTGTGAGTTCATCTGCTATACAAACATCGCTCATTTCCCTCCGTTTCTTCTCTGCCAAAACGGATGAGTGGTGTCAGAGGGGGCGGGATTGACGTTGTCAGGAAGTAACCTTTTCTGTTAATTCATTAGTTGGAAATAGATAGAGGTGGTGTTAAAATCATGAACAGAGACATGTGGGAGATATGTCCCACGTTATTATCACACTTAACACCTATCACAATAATCTGAAGATACCAAAGAAGTGACATTGACATACTTGGACATGTGTTGAGGAGAGAGTAACTTAAGATCTACATAAGGAAAATGCTTTAAACGTAAGGAAGAAAAATATAGAAATGAGTTACGTCAAACATTGCCTCCTATTTTTTTAAGTAATTTAAAACAGTCATTTTAGAAATCATTGTGCAGTTTCTCTCAGTGGCTCCCTGTTAATATTTGCCTCTGTTCTTTACACACCACCATGGTTTCATGTAATAACCAGACAAATAAGGTTTTCTTCTAAAACTGGGATAATTTCATCAGTATGTGCAGCGTGTACATGCAGTTACTGTGCTGGATAAAATTGGTCTGTATAAAAATGAGATTCCACGTGTGACAAATTTTGTTCATGCTTTATTATTACTTTTTGTTATAATTTTAATCATCTATTTATTTCAGTTAGTGGAAGGGCTTGTCAAGTTGTGCATGTTTTTTAAATAGTGTTTTTTACAATTGCAGGGGCAGCCAGTCCCTATTAGTTATAATTGATAAAATGCATAGAGAAACAATCATATGGAACTATTCTGCAATAACAATGATTTGGGGGGAATTCTGTTTTAAGTATCTAATCTTCCCCACCTTTACTTTAATTGTCATTTATGTATATTAATTAATTGAAAATGTTGGCCATCTTAAAGACAAAACTACTTTTGAAGGGGATGTATTATGCTTTCCTTATTTTCAGTCATATATAAAGTAGCCGATGTGTCAAATAATGGGGTAAACGCATGTAGCAGTAATCCCTGTGCACAAAAAGCAGTGGCTTCAGACTGCTCTGAACACTAAGTTTGTAATGGTTGTTTCTACTTTCAGCCTGAGCCAACGTCAGCTTGTGATGGATATCTTTATATGGAAATCTGCTACATGCCAGAACAGAACAGAACAGAATGGGCTCATTGGGAGGGGGGCCTTAAAGAGACAGGAACTAAAACAGATTGTGAAGAGAAACCTTTTTTTATTGAGGGGCTGCATAAAGGGACAGTATATATGATAAATAAGGAGGTTTTGAACTGTGAATGATGCAGAGCTACTCTAGTGAAGTCCAAAAATAAAAAAATTATAGCTGAAATGAGCACAATAGGTCCTCTTTAACTATCATCCCATACTGCACATTCTGTAGTAGGCTTACTGTATGAACTTTGTTTGAACTTAATTAGCATTAAAACTTGCAATTAGACAAGGTACTGCCACCACTGAGCAAACTTATTTGCAGGCAGGCACACAAGTGAAAGACCACCAACTGTAATTTGCATTCAAATGTGTGATTAGACAAGCTTTGACCGGCCGTCTTGTGTCTTGAGTGAGTGAGTAACCACCATTTACAACTGATGGCATGATAGCCCATGATGGAAATGTGCAACGCTCAGGAGAAAATCCATGTGAGGATAACTGCAGTTAACTTTTTAACTTTACTTTTCTTGTTCACGTTACCTGCTGAGATCCTTCCCTGTCCCCCACAAATGACATCTAATTAGTGCTGAGCCAGGTGTCAATCATTAATTTGCAAATGTGAGGATCTCAAGAACATGTTTTGTGTCACAATTGTTGGGATACACATTTGAGACTTGGCATGTCTTTTATCTGACATGACACATACTATTTTATAGTTTTTATTTTTTATTTTTATTTATGTATTTATTTATTTATTTTTTACAGTACTCCTCAGGTCTGTAGATGTACACTATTTACCACTGGATAATGCACCTGAGCTGTCACTATTAATTTGTTTCCATAGACTCAGTTCAAACACTGTCAAGGTCAGTTGACATTTACACCAAGAATAAATTTGATTGGCTGCAGCAGGTGCTGAAGAGGGTCAGCACTTAACAGCATCCCAGCACATCAACACTGATGTTGTACATTACACAATGTAAAATGTGAAATGTTTAATGCTATTTAACACAGAAGTTTCTAGAAATCCTTTCAAAGGTTGAAGCTGTATTTCATTTTCTTTCACTTTTAAGAATAAAGCGACACAAAACAGAGTATACAGCATAATGTTGGATGATAACATGTTTGGCAGAAAATTGTACTTTAAATGTTAATTCTTGTTCCAACTATTTTGAGAAGCAGACACAGTTTTTTAAAGTGTCCAGATTTGACAGAACTTGAATACATAATTAAATAAGACTTGTAGCAAATGACCCATGACTTGCTTTTGCTTACAACATGAGGACTTGCTGAGACCGCTGTTAATTCACTCTTTTATGGAGTTAGAATTTAAAGAATAATTGCCTGTTGCTTTAGCAGCAGTGTGTATATTGTATATAATTATCTGGATGCTGTTTTCATACCCTTTATATTTACTTTTGTAATTTTCTTCTAGTCTTTTATAATACCAGAACAGGACTGCATAAAAACATAAAATATTCAGAATAATACTTTCCTTTTGGTTGTAGATGTCAGTATATGGTTTAATATGTTGTATGCATATTTGTAACATTGCCTGTATGTGACAACAAAGGTTCACCAGCGTGTGATCCATGATTAGTGAATTAAATAACTGTAAAGGCCTGGTCACACCAGAAAGTGATACAATTAGATGAATGCACGCTTTCTTTGCGAAATATCTAGTTACAGTAGCTGTAGTTTTATGGATTTGGATAAAAACCAAGTTAAGATGAAGTTAGTACTGGCACTACCATGCTTTAAGTTTTTAAATGGAGGCTGTACTTTTTTCTGTGCTCACAAAGTAATCTTTGTTTAACTTTGTTAAAATTATGCCAGTTTCAACTTCTGTCTTAGAATATGGAAAGTAAACTCCAGGAATGCGCCTCATTTTTTTCAGAAAGACAGATGAAAGGAACAATGCATGAGATTGCATTCAGTTACAGAAGCTAGTGGAACAGTGGCTATCCCAGACATGACATCATGACTCTCTATAAGCTACGACTGATAGCTCAGAGGTCAGCACTGTAAAGACAGCTTGCTATTGGTCAATGGCACAAAGTCACAGGTCAGCATTTACCAAAGTCGACTGAAAAAATTGCATGGATTTACTTTGCAAGCCATTTTAAATTCTAGTGTGATCAGGCCTTAAGGTATTAAGGTATCCTCTCACAACTCACAGTTTCTGAAGTACTTAAGGTGCTGGCCTGATCGCCCTCATAACAGGCAAAAAAGTAATTGCACCTTTTGGGTGGAGGAATACTTTTGGGTAGAGGAATAAAATAAATCTTGCTCAGGGCCGCTAAAAGTCCAAAACCAGTGCAGTCTGGGAGCATTTATCATAAAAAACTCTCTGAGCTATGTTCAGTCACTCTAGGATTTTGGATTCAAATCCTTCAATACATATTACCTTACCCAGAATGAAATATGACATGCATCTATTGGACAGGAAGAAAGTGTTGTGTGATTGGGCACAGCATGTCTCTCCTCGTTCGCTACGAAGCAAGGCTATTCAAAGTGGTTATAATGACAGCTCAAACAGGGAGCCTTGTCTGGGAATAAAGATAAGGCAGAGCAAGTGTGTGTCTGTGTGTGTGTGACAGAAGTGCTGAGGTAATAGGAGGGGTTACGGGGGAACAGAAAGGAAGGCGAGGAAGATAGACAGATGGACAGAGAGGAGAGAAAGAGACAGATGGAGACAGAGAGGAAGAGGGATATTGCATAATACCACAGAAATGGGAATGATTGCTCACTCAGTATAATTTAAAGTATGGCACCCATTACAATTTGTCTATTGCCCTTTCTCTCTTTTATTAAACTTTTTTCTCATTCTCTGTCTGTTCTTCCTGTTTCGTAACCAGCAAAATCAAATTTATTTTCAATGCACCTTAAAGAGAATGTCACATTTTCCACATAAAGCAAACAATAAAAGTGGTACCTGAAAAGGTCAAAATGATAAACCAATAAATGAAACAAACAGACCTTATAAAACAGCATCATTCAGAACAGCCATTAAACAAAACAGGCATCAGCAACTGCAGCAGCATCTGACACAACACATGCAGTAGAAACATATTGTGAGGTGAGTGAGAACACTGTGAACTTAAAGATGTGCATCTGCCAATAGTCTATAATTGATCACAGTCCACATTATGTACTGTGTTACTGCTGTATTTATTTTATAGTGGTTGTGGAAAGAAGTTGTGGTCTGTGCTTACGTGACACAAAGCAATTAGGCTTTAAACTGAAGCTCTGTGTTCGACTGGACTGATATAAACCAGGGTACAAACTGTACAGAACAGGAATAGCACAGATGAGGACTCAGTGAGCAGCACAAAGGCAGATCAGATAAACAGGTAACAGGTTAACAGGTACAAAGGAACAGGTAAAAAAATAACTAAACAAATAGGAGTAATTAGGACAGTGGAGGCAAAAATATACTGCATACCCATACTGTATGTGTGGACTGTTTTTAGACCTGCGCTGTTTAGTGCGGTTGAATTAGAGACTGGTTTATAGCTCGAAACCTTTTGAGGATGTGGTTTCGGTCTGGTCCTATACAAACTCTGGAGTGCTTTGTTTGTAGTCAGACTATGATCCAGCCTTGATCTGACCCCATTACTAGGTGTACTCTGTACATTTGAGCTAAATGGCCCCTGTGTGCTTTGCATGATAGGATATGGATGAACAAAATCAACAGTTGCTGGCAACTAGCAACTAGAGAATAAGTTGAGGTCGAACCTGGACTAGCACAAGAAAGAATGTTGCATTTGGCCAGAGGACCTTTTTGGGACCTTCTTGTGTTTCTATTCTTGACCGATGAGTGCAGCGAACTTTCTTACGTAGCCTGTAATGATACATTTTGGTTCACTTGGATATTTCTCTGTGTGGAAAAATAACTGAACCAACGGTAAAGGGCACAAAGTTGCACACATCCACTGATTTGGAACAGATTAAATAACTACAGGTTTGAAAACACCCTAAGACAATGAGATAGAATAATGGTGTTAAGTTGGATGAGGAAAATCAAGTAATATATGTTACAAAACAGGATGGAAATGTATTGCTACCCTTCCACAACAAGCCTTTTTGCTTTCACTCTCAGTTGGGCCCAATAACAGGTGATGATATAATCTCTAATGATGACACCAGCATTACTATCTGGCACCAAATCCATTCGTGTACAGTTCCAGACAAGTTTGGGCACATCTTACCATTCATCTGAATGAGAAAGTGTGTCCAAACTTTTGAATGATACTGTATGTTATCAGTGAAAGTTGTACACCCCTCAGAGCACTGGGAATCTATGAAAATATGTGTGATGAAAGAGGTGACCGTGACATTTTGTGTGTGCTCATTGACAGTGGTTAAACATTGGAATACATTTTTGCATGGAACAAAACTTGTGGATTTTGTCCTTCAACTTTTACAGTGTAGTCGCAACAGGAAAATATTGATTCACAGCCAGTATGAAGAGGAGGGAAGATTACAGAGACCAACAACTCTTGTCGGTGTACATATGGTATGTGAGCAATGTATGAAGATGGATGTGAAAAAATCTGAACCTATCAATAAAACATTAACAACTTACTTATAATTGTAAGTAACTGCCAGTGGATTTTTCTCAGTTTAGTAATTATTGCAATGAGTTAATTTTGTACTTGGCAGATTTTGTGCAGCAGCAGTATCATCAAGTATCACTAAGAATTTCTTATTGTATCTTTCTCTCTGTATCTTGATACAGTGAAGAAGGCAGTAATAGAAATCATGTCTGCAACACTGCACAACCCACCACTCATCACCTCTGCAACCAAGTGTTGGAGATCCCCTAACCTCTGCATAGATATATCAGCTGTCTGAACAACTGAATAATCCAAACGAAGTCTAACATCTCCAATTCTCCCTCACAGCGAACTCACTCTAAATTAATAATATTTGCAATAAGAATGCATAGAAAAATTACCACCAGTTTGATCTATGATCCTTGTGCTCACTTTGTATTCAGGAATCAAGTGTCTTGACTGGCTGGGACTTCATACTTCAGTGGGCAGAGTTATACTGTGGTGAAAAGCTCCTGCCGGTCTTAGGCGAAGAGACACTGTGCGAGGCCCAGTGCTGTTTGGTCAGGGCAGAGGCTGTAGCTGGACCTATAGGTGGATATTATAATTCATGCAGCTTTGCACACTGGCCAGGGATAAGCTCACCTCAAGGTCATGGAGCTGTGAGTGGAATACTCATTGGGAAGTCTTGGCTTATTTTCACATCTCTCCAGATCCTTCCCCATCTCCTCGCAAATGAGGAAAGATTCTGCAACGAGTGGTGGAGCCAGTGTGTTAGAGGACTTGATAAGAATAAAAAGTCTCACAATAAAAACGCTATTGCTGTTGTAGATTATCTTATTCCATACTGAGAGTGTAGTTAACTGCAGTAGCTTTTTCTTTTGGATGCAACCACTCCTTGTGATTAGCTGTGAGTGAAAAGAGTGAAAAGTAGGTTGCAGCTTTACCACTAATGTGTACAAATATAGTGTTACTGTCCTTTAGCCATGCAGATTTTTAATGCAGATTACATGTTAAAGGATATGGAAGGGAAAAAGTGCAAGTGTGGGAGTCCCACATATAGTTTTCATTCAACATGTATATTCAAAAGATAGCACCATGCATACATAATGTACATGCTGTATACCCACCACACCCATGCTTATACATAAAAAAGAGAAATCCTCTATGAGCACTGCACACACATACGCAAAGACACAAACAAAAGGAGATCCCAAGGAACACTGACAAGTATGTTCTGTTTTACCCAAGGCAAAACAGAAAGCAGAAACAAAACGGAAACAGTCTGCACTCTAGATATCCGTGACAATAACAAATTGATGGAGTTTACTTCTCATATATTATTTATATTATTTGATAGGGTTGTAGGCGATCTACATGGGAGAGAAATTCTGGAGAGAATACAGAACATCTTGGATGTTTGGATGAAAGCAGATGCTTCCTCCAAGGCTTGTAGGATGTATGTTTTCATCTGTCACATTTAAATGTGAACAAGAGATGCTTGTTCCTATCCTCTGCAGTGCCGCAGCACTGACACAAAAAACATCTTGATCTGCTAAATCAGCGATGTCACTCAACAGAATAAGAAGTTGCAGCAAACAAATATGTGTTTTCTGCTAACCATATGTATCTACAGTATTTGTAGATGTACATGCTGTTTATCACAAAAAATGTACCTTGTAATGTTTATTGTATGTTGAAGTTGGATTTAATTATTTAATAATGTTTTTCCCCCCCTAATTTTCTTCTATATGGAAGGACTGTGATTGACTTATTTGATTTTGAATACTACACTTAATGTCTGGTGAGTGTGGTTCAGAACTAGTGTCCTGGACAAGAATTCAAGCCTAGTTTGAAACTTGCAGTAAGAACAACACTAGGTCAAAACCTTGTGTATGGCTGGACCATGTAGGATATGTTTGAAGGTATATGCTGTTTGTTTGTATTTCAATTTGCATTTTATGAATGTAGAATATGGCTAAAGATAATGAGCAAATTCATGTTCTTTAAGTAGAATTTCCTTACCAATATCCCACTGAAAATTAGCCGATAACATTGTCTTATGTACACACTGAATAAACAAGTCCTGGCATTTCCACCATATAATTACTAAAAGAACATTTGCCTTCTATATTAGGAATATATGTGATAAGCCCTGCGATAATAATCCCAGTTGACAGCGCATTAATTACAGTACTATATTCTCACTTTGGGAGACAGGAACACTATATTTCTCTATAATATCTTCATATGAACAAGAAAGCCTTCACATTAAAATAGCTGTTTTACAAGCAAAACGTTGTTAAACCAATTTTCAAAAACTAATGATTTGTTTCTGTACATGATACTGACATTATTCCATAAAAAAACATGTGTGAGGAGAATAGTTGGTCGCTTATATAGAAGGGACCAAGAAATAAGAGCTTGTCTATGAGAGTTGGAGAGTTGCATAGGAAGTTTACCTAAAACATTAGGGCATATTAATAAAAAAAATTTAAATAGTGACTTACATGAGGATGTTGTGTATTGCGAATGGAGTCAGATATGCACTAAGCTCCGAAACCTCTCGATAAATTCTAGACTTAAATTGATTCAATACAACTGGATAATGAGAAACGTACATAAATTTAATTCAGACATCCCTGACACCTGTGTTAAATCTCAAATTCATAAAAGAACCCATTTCCATGCATTTAAAGATGTAAACATTTTCGAAAGAAGAAATAAGGTTAATCTCCCACATACCCTGTAAACAAATCCCTTTTAGCCCCAAATTCTGTACCTTGGGCCAACACCCTGAACATCTATCTTTGAGAAGGTATGGAATTAAAATGGTTGATCTCTGCTTAATTAACACAAAACATCTGATTGCTATCTACTGGAAAAGTGTGTCAAGCCTTCACATCACCCATTGACTTAATGAACTATCATCCTGTCTTGCACTGAAAAAAACTGACAAGTCTCAAACATAAACTCTATGAATTTTACAAAATCTGCACCTGGCCAGTGGCTCCTCACATCTCCAAAAACGTCTAAGTATTTGGATAAATTGATCAATATTGGGAATCTAAATGGTTACTTTCTTACCTGAAAAAATATCAAAGCTTAATAAAATAACATACAAGCAGTCTTACAGTGAAATTACAACCTGTCTCCACCATCGCCAGCCATTTGGTACAAAATGCATTGTGGGATATTTGGCTGTCCCAAGCTCTGGCCTCCTTTGGCTGACCAATAGTGTAGCTTTATCACTCAGTCATGGAAAATTGCGCTTATAGGGTTGGCTCCGCTGCTGCAGCCAAGAACACAATGAACACTTTTGAATAGAACAAGGATTCATGTTCTGACATAATTATTACTGTATATTAGTGCTGTCTGTACAATCTTGCTGTAAGTGGATGAAAATGATAAAACGTTGCTTCTAGAGAACATGTCATGGCAATGTAACATGCCATATGGTATTAATTATAATGGCCTTCTTTCTGACAATAAAACAGGGATCATGACTGATACAGTAGTTTTGTAAAAATGTTCCCCATGTTTTTATGAACAAACAAGCAAACTTTTTCTTATATAGCACTTCTTTAAAAAACTAAATGAATAAAGTGCTTCAGAAGAGAAAACAAAAAGACAGAATAAAGAGGAAAGATAAGACGATATACATAAACACGAGAGGAATAAAGTGTATGGACCAGTACAAAGATAGTTACATAAAAAGCAGATTTACACTAATTTACAAAACAATTTCAGAAATGATACCTTAATGTAAAGAAAAAGTCGATTTTTAGTATATTGCATTTCAGTAAGCAAACATGAAGTAGAAATTGAACGAAAACACTTTTGAATAATCTTTTTATTATGTTTTATGGTGTGTTTTATTTTAAATGATCATGTCTGATTTGTGTTTAATACAGCAACACATAAAACCCTAAGGCTTCAATGCTTTAACCTTGCATGGGTTACAAGAAAAACTGTCAAATCGGAATATCACTATGATGGCAGGCAGACAGGCATGTGTCTATGAGAAGGATTCATCAAGATAGTGGCTGGAGTTTCTTATCTTCGTAAGTGAGGAGTGTTTATGTTTAGGGGAGTATAGAGCATGTTCCATTTGCTTCTTAAGCTTTGACATATGTCCAAGAAGATGATTATACTGTATATAATAGATATAACAATAAGTGAATGGCTTTTCATGCACTGTACTGTGCTGCTGTGGTGCACAGTATCACAATGTTGCATGTGAATGAATTCATTTTTTGTGTGCTACATGATTGTGACATGTATAAACTTAGTTGGTTGACTGTATGTTTGGGAATTGTTTGTGAAATCAGGAGTGGCACGAAAGTATTTTAGGGCTCCTAGATCTTGATTACTTGCAGGGATAACATGTAAGTGTGTGAATGTGTGATGTGTGTGAGAGATGGAGGAAAGAGAGAGAAAGGCCCCCTGCTGTTGTTATTGCTACCTACTTTGTATTTAATCCACTGCTGTAATATTTTGCCCCACTTTTTGTTTATAATTCCCTTCCTACAGTTTGGCTCTGGTGCAGGAGCAGATGTGATTAAAGCCTGAGCTGGGAGAATTTGTGTAATTTGGATTCTATTTCATCATTAGGGGTTTAAAGATTTGTACAGAAAATGTGAAAATGTAGCTCACAGAGTCGCTTTTGCTTTTTTTGGCATAAGAAAGCTTTTTTAGTCTAATTTTTGTATAACAAATTAGCTGCATTTCATTTACCATACCACAACTCTGCAGACTCCAAAAGGTATGAGAAAACACACATAAATAATTGCATAATATAGATGAAAACTGAAAAATAAAACTATACAGAGCAATCACACACAAGTATGAATAGTGGAGTACTCAATAAAAATAAAAGAAGTAAAACATAAAAGAGGAATCTGATAGTAAAAATAAAGAAGCACAGGGTTTGCTTGAGATGCTGGTAATGCATGAACTTGGCTTTATGGGCTATAAATCCTACTGTCACATCCTCTCTTACCATCTCTTGTCTCCTTCTCCTGTGTGAATGGTGTCCTTGAGTTTTACTTCTTGTGTGTATGAGTAGATGATCCTCTTTCAAGGGCTTTTGTGGGATTGAGGAGGTTAATTAGTTAATTCTACTACTGCTACTAATACTACTATGTATATACCAATACCAGTATAATATCTTCAAATATCTTCACTATCAACTTTTTCCTTGAATAGAGGGGGCTGTATGCAGTGCAGACTGTAAAGGCCACTGAGAAAAATTTGTGGTTTTGGACTATATAATTAAAACTGTCTCAACTTGAAGTGGTTGATGTAGCCTGTAAGTGCAAAAAAAAGATAATACACTACCGCTTCATCATCTATCTGTGAGGCAGCAGCTCTGACCACTGAGAAACTGCATTGCCCAGAAAAAAACTGTTCTGTACAAGCCCATAAAGTGTGGAAAACTTCAACCAGTAAATTTCCAAACTTTTTATTATTTTAGGTTATGAGATGTATGCAGTACATAATAAATATGGTAGAATAGAACAATGCACGTGTAGAAAGATTTCAGCCCTCATTTACAATGGCAGTGGATGGAAAAGGCAGTGAGAGTGATTTACTAATAAGTTAAAAGTCAGAACTGCAAAACCACGACCCTGTGGGTTTGATTTTTATGATTTCACAGAGAGGAGGCCCATGTGAGCATTTTGATGATGATATGTGCGTAAAGAGCAAGAGCTGTGGGACATAGAGCAATTTGAAATGTTTTTCTTGTCTTTAAAAAACACAACTCACTCAGTGGATTACATCATCCACTGAAGCAGACTACAAACACAACCATTATGAAGTCTGAAAACCTCTGAAAAAAGCAGTAAACATACTGTGATTTCTGAAAATCTATATGACAAATCAAAGAGCCAAATTGGAGTGATAAAGTAGAAAAGGCTGTAACCTGTTTAAAGTTTGAATGGAGTGTGTAGCCAAAAGTATGATCTGGTAGGCAAAGTCAACTCACATGAATGACAAGTAACAAGTGGTTGCGTAAATAATAGATGAATGAAGGTGACATCCAAACAGTAGTGGAATGAACGGGTGGTTACTACAATCACAATGAGACAAAAAAGTGAAACTTAATCACAGAACAACACAAAAAAACTCTTGTCTAAACGTCTAAGACATGAATAATTAAATGGATCAAAGAACAAAAAAAAAAATCTTCTACTAAGGGATGAAATTAAATACAAAACCAACCCACACATCCTTCTTTCTCCCCCATCCAACAGCCAAATTATCTGCTTTGTTTTTGCAGATTTATTTGCACCAGGGCCCCAGAATACAGAATAAAAATATAAATATAAAACATGAGATGAGACATCTGAAGGGTTGTTTCTGTGTGGTTTCCATTCCTCTGACTCCACATGAAATGAGTCACTCCATTATGTGCATGACTGTCTTGATGCTAATCCTGCAGCAAAATGATGGCTTAGTAAAGTCTACAGTGGTCAGCAGAGTTATTAAGATGTGACTATTTTCTTCTATCTTTTTCTTCTATTTTATTCTTTCTATATCTTACCATATTTGGTATCTAACTGCTATAAGACATCTATTAACACAAAGAGCAATTAGCTTAGAGCAGAGACAAGTTTAGTGTATAGAACTTGACTTCCTTAGGTTTTTGGCTTTGTTGTGAGAGCTATGAGAGAGAGATTACACATAATTAGTAGTCAACTGCATTAGCTTGCACACAGAAAATAATTAGATATAGAGTTCAGTTCAACTGGATCAAAATACTAATCAGAATCATCATAATTAACATAAAATCTGACTACCCACATTTTAGTATCTACATTATTTATTCTGCATTCTGGCAATTAAATACCAGTATCAAACTATATGCAATACTAAAAATAAGCGCAAACACAGTAACAAAACATTGTTTCATTCAGCATATATTTTAGTCAGACATATTTATAGGCATTAAAAGAGTAGATTCCATCTTCACACATACTGTGACCACAACTTTGACTTTCCTAATGTGAACAAATTAACTGTCTGAAACTCACACTATACTGTAAATCAAAACACACATATACCTTGACATATGTGAAAGTCTCACATACCAACTGTTATGATAATTAAGATTGCCGTGTGAACCACTAGCAGGTGAAGCAAGTAATTATTCTACAGTTTTCATTGTAGACGTTCCCCAAAGGGTTTAGTTCATTACGTTTGATTTGCCTTTATTGATAGTATTTGAGAGCTTACCGATTGTGGCTTCTTCGGCACCTTTTGTGCAGAATCTTCACAGGTCCAACATAAGAGGGTCTAGAAACCTCAGGAGCCATTGATTAATAGGAAGCATTTTTTTCTGCTGATGTAATTCTCAACAACTGAACTGTCTTGTGAGTTATAGTGAGCTTAAGCAATTAATTATTTAACATTAACCAGATGTAAAATATGTATGGGTTCCCACGATCTAGGATGTGGTTATCAGAGTGTCACATGAGTCATGTTACTGCACATTTTTTCAGTGCATATTATGCAAGTGGGAGTGAGCTGAAGTTGCCAATGTTACTTGTCTGGTAATATTCATTATAATTGATCATAAAGAATACATAATGATACTGGAATACTGGCCCACAGTCTTTTTCAGTTAATATGACACTGATTAAGTTTATCATCAATGTTCCTGAAACTGAAATAAGAGCCTGCAAACTGGACAAACCCAGTCACACCGTCATATATTAGGTTGATCAATTTATCAGTCAAAACCACCAACTAATCACCAAATAAGAACAAGCAATTTAAATAAAAAAAACAAAATAATCAGCACAAAAAAAAAAATCAAGTTTGACTCATACAAACATATGTACGATCAGGTTACACACACATACTTTTACAAAATAATGGAATCAACTTTAAAGCACATTTCATACAGACACTCTTATCAGTATGATGGTTACCTTATGCTCAATCAGAACTAGAAGCCATGAAGGAAATCTGTTGTTGTTCCTGAAGGGCCACTTGAAGGTAGCGTGAAAAGTCAGAGAGAGAGGAGGTAGATGTGGCGTTGTTTGAATGTGGGGATAATGGTGCACATTTTAAGACCTCCTCTCTTTGAAGGCATGGTCTTGCACTTGTTTTTTCACATGAAAACTGACAGAAGATATTGTGTTTTATGTTACTTGTTACATTTTTTTTGATTTTTTTTTCAGTGTCTGCGTTACATGTTAGATTTTTACTGAATATAACAGACTTTGTGTCTTTTGAAAGCTAAACTAAGGCAGATTCTTGCATTTCTACACTTGGCAAACAAATGATCCTTGAATACTGGAATCTTTGAATCCTTGGAGAATGAAAGAGAGAGAGAGAGAGAGAAAGAAATTCAACCTTCACACAGCAGGCATCCTGTGCACCACAATAAGCATCTGGCCTTTGACTTCTTTGTTAACCGATTAGCGTGAAGAGTGAGACAGTGTTTGGTTACCATATAAAATACTAGTCAAGGAAACACTTTTGGCTTAGCCTCATAAAGCCTCATTATTCAGTCTGACGTTGCTCATCTCAGCTGTTTTCTGTTTGGGAGGGGCTGTTAATTGGACTAGCAATCAGTAGTGACTGACATCGTATCAGCCTAATTATTAGTTAAAGCAAAAGCTACAGCAGCATCAGTTGCTAGAAGCCATTAACATTTACCACATCAATTAAGCAAATATGTTGACGTAAGTATTGGAAGTTGACTGTATATCTGAATGGGTCTTATACACATTGATCACCATTTTTGTTTGGAATGAAGTCTGGCTCCAGCACAGGAAAAGGATGTTTCCTTAAATGTTGCCTTTAAAGCTCTGAACCAGGCTGATTTAGACCCTTAGTATCTCTGAGTATCTATGGTATCTGAAAGACTGTTATATTCAAACCATAGAGGAGAGATAACTTGTTTCTCTCCTCTACAGTCAGTTGTTTCTGAAAATTGGTCCTGAGTGTGTTACAAACAGTTTATTTGCATATACATAGTTTGTTTCCATGCATATATTCAATGAGAGACAAAATGGACCCAGAATCTTTTTCCCAATTTTGTTTTTCTTTTTTCTCTTTGTAAGCAACACTGATTTCATTCCCTCCCACTACAACCATACCTCTGTCGTCTGATTACATACTATGTCAACTCTCCTCAACCTCTAAATTCACTGAGGATATTATCTCTGGCCTCTTACTCTTTCATCATTCAGTTTTGATTTATACAGAGCAGGATGTACCATAAATACACGTCAAGTGCTGAATGGATGACAAATTCTACTGCAAAGTGAAATGCTGGATTGTACAGACAGACAACACATAGATGTAAATTCGCACGGACTGCAATAAATCATGTGTCTTTGTGCAGTGCGTGTACAGAGCATGTGCTGAGTTGATATGGCTTAGACCTGCTCTTCAACATCAATTCCACTGACTAAAGAGGAAAATGACCCCTGATGTCCACTAGGGGACAGGATGTCTCCTGCAAGAGGTTGCACTAGAGCTCATCAAGTCTCGTTCTCGCTCTCGTCTCTTTTGTGACCCTCTCACAGTAAGGACGTTCCCAAAAGCCCAAGGGACTTGCTGTTCTGAAAAAATATTAGATATGCATTACAAATGCATTCAAGCTGACATTGCAAAAGAACCTTTAATTGCAGCCACTGTGTTGGATTACAAATGTAGAAACTCGGTTTCTCTCAGTCTAAAATCAGAAGAAACAAAGACCAGGACACTACTTCTTTCTTTCTGCACTTTTTGTACTTGTTAAATGTATCCTGAACAAGAAGATTTCTATATTTCCAGTTGTGTGGCACCATTTGCACTTTTGCATGGCTTGAGTTCAAATTGAATTCAAATTTAGACACACATACTGTGGATAAACACAGAATACTAGACAAAATTGTGTTTTTTGGTTCTCAGTTCTAATGATGACTTTACCTGTAATATAGGGAGAAAACACCATCCCATCTGTAGACTCTGGGCTGACTCTTCCACTGCAGAGCTGACTTTTTTTTAATAGGGAGCTTTCCCCTCATTATGAGGCTACACTATAGGTATGGCTGTATATTTTAGGACAATGGTATTGTATATTAATAAGACACACCTCTTTCCTCTAATTTGAATGCACAAGGTGCATACTGTGCTCTCATTTTCGCTACACCGTTTTCAGTTTCTAGGTGTCCAGCTTCTGAATGTTAATGAAATGTGCACATTTAAATATATTATACAATATCTGACTCTATCTGAGTCAGTAACTGATTTAAGCGTCTTGCCATATATAGTAGACATCAGCACCCATCAGGTATAAGTACAGTGTACATGTCTTATCTTGCTTCAAGCAAGTTACTACACCCTATATTTGAAACTCAAATTACCACACAATGCAACATAAAAATCTGTAATTATGTGCCAACTACCAACATGATGTGATAATGACTAACGAGACAGTAGCTGCATTGTTTACTTTTGCGTTTTATTTTCAGATATGCAAGACACAACTGTGCTCGCAGAAAAAAAAAAAATATAGACAGCAGCATCCAATTTTTCCAACATGTTTACTTTTTCCTGAGAAGGGTCAAATGTGACCATATGAATAATGACTGTTGTCTGTCTGTTGTTGGATGGTTACATCACACCAGAGACTGCTTACCAATAGTCAGATTTGGTTTATTTTAACCATGACCATGTTTTTTACTTAACCAAGTGGTTTTAGTCACCTTAACATAACCAACCCTTGACTATAGCAGGGGAAGATCAAAAAGCAAACAAATAACTATTAATGATATCATCCTGTCAAAAGCAGTGTCCAGTTTAGGAAGTGCTCATATGGGTTGTTTTGAAAGGCAATATCCATTTTTAACCTACTTTGTTTTTCAGGTTGGAAGACATGCCATGCAACATGTTCCTTACACAGCCCAGCATCAGGTGTTAATTAGTGATAGTGAATAAAAATTAACTTAACACAAGGCTGTGCCCATTCACATAAACAGCAGCAGACAGCGCAGTACAATTCTGGTGCTGGTTTTGGCATTAAATTGTGCCGTAATTTCTTCACACTCAGACCACCTTAAAAAGAAAAAAAAATGTCATGGTTTTATTTGGTTCATCACAAAGACATCTCAAACTTACCATAAGTGAACACTGAATCAGTTATCAATTTTGTCTGCGTTCTCATCTGCTCACCAGTGTGTTCCTCTGCTCTGCAAATTTGCTGCTAATTCCTTCATCAGCTCTCACATCCTTCTTCCTCACCTGTTTACTGTTGTCTCCTTATCCCTTGTCTATTTAAACCCCTGTCTCGACTGTCACTGCTGTTGTTTGTGTCTTCTGTGCTTTGAGTTCCTGACAGTAATTTTCTGTTAAAGAGTTTTGCTTGTGTGCTTCACTCTCAGTCTGTTGCTAGGTGTCTATAGTATATTTGGGTCCTGCTAACCAACTGTGACACAAGTTCACTTCATTGTTCTAATTTAATTAATTAGGCTGATGTTCTCAAATAGCAATATATTTGATTCAACGAGTCTTCTGATGAGGAATTATAGATTTATTAATTAAGTTATATTGAAGGTAACATAATGGGATGCATTATCAGTGATTTACCTGTTTCTTTTCAGGGCTTTATTCCTTAGAAGAATAGTGAGGAATAATGGGCCTGAACACAAATTGCATTAACATTCATATGAGTATTTTTATTCTGTATATTATGATCATCACTATATAAGCTAGCTGACAGTTGTAGTAATCAGTACAAGTGCATGTGCTGACTATGAAATGTCCTGTATGCTAATATGAATGGCGCATTGTATAGGCTGTTTATTGTTTGGTTGGTAAACAGTAATAATATGCAATGCTGCTTCCATGGAGTGATGTTAAAAATTTCAATTTATATTATTTTGCCAAGATAATTCACTCAGTATCTATTCTGCTTTCCATCTGTGTGACTACAGACAGTGGGATAATTATTTTATAGAGACTCTCGATATTAACAGATAAATTAACTCGTGACTGACTAAGTGACTGACGTCAGCCATGATGAAGATCATACAGTGTGTGTGCGCATGTGTGAAGGCGACATCTTACAAGTTTCCCTTTCTGTCTCCCTCTCCATACATCACTCTCTCTCTCTCTCAGTAAACTGCGTACAGCTTGTCAGAAGGGGAGTTGGGATCAGAGAGGCTTTAGCATCAAATCTGACAAAGCTAATACCAGTAATTAGCATTCACTAGAAGAGTGTGAAAAGATGGACATGATCAAAGGCAGCGCCAAAGAATTTTATGCCTGTGTGTGTACTTGTGCGTCAACAAAGCAAAATTTCTTTTGTAATCTGCAGTTTGAAATTATTAAATGTTCTAATATGCTGCCAAGAGTTTAGCCTGACAGTGGAACTACAAATCTAAGGTCAGGAAAAACAAAATGTTATCATGTAAAATGCCACAGAAAAGAAAGATCTGATGTTTTTCTTCACAATGTGAAAATTTAAGAAGTGTTATAATTCATACTTAACCTAATTTATGCTCCAAAGGTGTGGACTTTGACTGATATTTTCATTATTAGGAACATTACAGGTAATGGCTAATTTAGAGAGATTATAAAATCTTTGCAAAGCAGGAGAGTAATCAAAATGAATTTCATATTTAACCAAATGAGGTAAGCCATTAGTCTTCATTATTGTCTCATTTTGTTACATTAACTGAAAACAATTGCAAGAATGGATAGAACTCGATTTATTGGGCTCGTCTGGCACCACATTCGCATGGCCAACCCAACCTATGTTATTTAGATTGGAATAAAAATAGTCCTTTTTGAGAAAAGAACTGAGCTTTGTTTGAAAGCTACAGTAATAAAAGGTAGAGGGAAAAAGCATGTCCGGAGTGATGGAATTAGCAAGGTGAATTATAGAATTACAGAACGTGAGCTGCATCGCAAGTTCTCCATGTTTTTGCGCTGACTGAGCTCTAGTGTGTGTTTCAAGGCATTAGTGGCAAAATTACATGGAGCTAAATATACGGCCCAAGCCCTCATTTGTTAATCCGGTGTTTAGAGATGTGATTCAAGGACGCCAGTTTGATTTTCAAGACCACATTTCCAAGGCCATTTATGTTGATTTGTCGCACAAGTGCTGCAATTAAAGCACGCCCTTCATTGGCAGGTTGACTTACATCCACTTAACTGCAGTATCTGCTCTTCTGTCACCCCTCTGTTGCTTTAGATTTGTCAAAGCGAGGCCATCAGTGCCACAAAGAAGGAAAGGGATGAGGGAACAAGGCCTGTGAATTAAGGGTGTAATCATCAATATCCAGGAGCACTGCCTCGCCTGGAGCTGCACAGCCATAGTTCCTTCTCTCTATTGAATCTTGTTTGTACAACAACCCATTGTTTGCCAGGTGTGCATCCTGGTGTCATTCTGAACAAGAGCTTGTGAGATTGTATCTTTCTGGTTGTACATTGAAAAACGAGTTGCTTGTTTGTTGTGGGTGTTTTTAAAACCTAGATTTGTGAGATGAACAGGAAGTTATCCTTTCAGTTTTTGTCAACTGATTGAATGTGTCTGACACATGATATTCAAAGAGGATAAAAAATATTGGAAGGTGTGAGAGCGAGATCTAAAATATCAAACTACTGACTTGCATACAAGGAAAGAGAATTTTAAAAAATGAAAAATAGATACTACCTTCTTCAAATAAAATTTTTATAAAACAATTAGAGATCACAGTCTGAGTCTTCATGACTAGATGGTGTCTATATAAATACCTCTGTACTGCTGTTTAACATTTCCCTGACTAATGCAACACTGGAAGCCTCGTCAGCCCCTGTTGGGCAGCCTGCTGAGGTCAGCATCCACAACATGACAGGTCCTGCTGCCCATCTCCTTTTGGTGCACGGCATTACCATATAAACTTTGTTAATGACCTTGTCATTTACACAACTTAATTACCAGAGCTGAGTCCCCTGAACATCTTCCCATATGAATTATACATCAGGAATATGCCTTTGATGAGGTTTGGTAACAGTATGCCGACTAAAAGGGTTCAGTTTCAGTGAGTCTCATGTGTACCACATATACAAAATAAATAAATAGCCAATTGGGAACAACCATTTCAGGACGATGCGGGACACCTTTTATTTTAAATTAAATACAGCTCCTCGCTGTGATAAATGCAGCTTGCTTGGTTTCAGATGAAGATAAAAAGATATATAATAATTTATAGTAAGGAAAAGATCTAAAAGTTATATCTGGGAATATTCTCAGTCAATCCAGGTTATAGTTTATGCAAAAGCATTAACTTAAGAGCAACTGGACCTGTTGTAGGTTTCTTCAGTAAGGCATGTTCAAGAATCCACAACAAGTCCAGCTGCTCTTGACTCAATGCTTTTAGATATCTAAAAGTAACTTTTGGTAGGAACTGGAATAGTCCAGACAGACAAGTGAGTGTAATGAACTACCAAACACTTTGCTGGTGGTGTGTTATAATCAAAGTAGCGATAATGCAAAGTCATACAGTTGCTCCATTGCTGATTTGGTCCACCATATATTGAGTATCAAAGTATCTGTAACCCTTAAAATGTTGTATTATTGTAATATTGTTAAGTAGTTACTGAGGAATGAGTGAGGCATACACACCAAAAAAAAGAAAAAAAAAGAAAAAGAGAATCCACAATATGAAATTGATCAGGTATTTCATTGGGCTTATCCCTATCTTTATTCAAGAGCACAGCCTTTCAATTTGAGAGCATGATTTATTGATTCATGTTCAGATTTTGTTATTCTTTCCCTTAAAACCCTGTCCTCGCACTTTAATAGCCCCTGATTGCACTTAGATTTGCTTCTGCTTCTGCTCAAACTGTATGCTTGCACTCAGATATACTTTTGCTTGCACCCTTTCTCCTCGCAATCAGGTGGCTTCTGTGTGCTTGTCAAATGTCTGCTTTCAGATTTCTGCTCTGTTCTCAGATTTTTTGTGCATCAACCCTGTCAAAATTCCCCAATCTAAAGGATGCAAGGTATAGTGCTGACCAATGAAATGATCCCTGCCTCCTTGTGGGCGTGTTCACTTCACTTCTTAGAGCATGCTGTACATGCAGTTACTCTTTACCTGGGTTCATTCTCTTCCGCTCTCCAGAGCTTTCCTAAATGTACTTCCCTTGCTTTCTTGTAAGACTTTTGGCATAAAGGGACAGTTAATGTATATTTCCAGTAACCATACATTTTCTTTTACTATATTTAGGGAGCAAGCCCAAAAGGTCTTCCCTATTGTATTTTGTGTGTTTGTTTGTTTGTTTGTTTTTTCTTTATTTATTTATGATTACGCCACTTAAACCCTAAGTTTGACCCTTTAAACATACTTAAAAACTCAAATTTTGGCATTCACATCAGGTCTGGTGAAAAATTAACCCCCACAGTGCCAAAATGTGCTCACTAGCACCACCTATGTAACTAAAATGGCTGCCATGGCCCATAGGAATGTTATAGAGAGATCAAGTCAAAACTCAATTATTCGTCTCATCAATACCTACAAATCATACAATGACACCCTTGACCTAAATCTAACAGGAAGTCTGCAATCTTTCAAAATAAGACTTTGCCCCAATTTTGGACTCCAAACAAACGCTATCTCCTCCGAGGGTGTTAATGGTATTGGCTTCACAATTTAATACATGACTTATGAAACTGTGCTGAACAAAAGTTGTTGAAAACTTTGCGATAACTCGAATGGTTTAGATTTTGTAAGCCCTGAAAGTTGAAGTGCCACATTGCACCTTATGATGTAAACCAATGGGGAGGAAATCACTGGGCATGGACTTTGTGTCAAACTGAGGCTTCTGATATCTAACATTAAGTCTGACCACTTTCAAACCTATATCAATGTATTTTCAACAAAATTTCCTACAAAAATGATTTTTAAAGTTCAAATAATCTGTCTGTATCTAAAACTATGTGGTTTATATTTTCTTTGTTTAGTCAAATATATGAGTATTTTTCTGTGTCCAGCTGTAGTTACTTATTGTCTCCACACACCTGACAGTACACATTTCAATCAATCTTTCAAAATAAAAGCACACCACACTTGTAAGAAATATCCCTCATTTTTAAAAAGCAAAATGATCTGATCCCGACGGGCCAGAGTGCGAGTTCCCGACCAACGCTGCTTGCAGCTTTAATTTACTACTATAGCTGCATATAATAGTAGCTGTATAGCATACTGGCCTCCTGCCGGTGCACTAGAGGGGAAAATGACGTAACCTTCATGAAGCAGGAGTCTAGCAGACCACCAAAGTCAAAGACCTGAAGTGAGTTTTTTATTTCTTAGTGGTGCTACTGTAATACTTCCTTCAAATTGAACTGGTAAAGTCATATTTTCAGCACAAGATGATAATATGCTTGGCTTTCAAGTGTTGTACAATATGTGAAAACTGTTGCGAGGCAACTAACAACAGAATGGATGCTGTCAAAGTCTGCTCTATCAGAAAGGTTTCACATATTGCAAATATGGTAAACAGTTCCCCATTTTCAGGTATCATATCTGCATATCTACAATTAAATTAGTTACAAGTTTGCCAGTAACATTGCAGACACTAGCTTTCCAGATGAACAATGAGTCTGTTGATAAAGCTGATAAAGCTGAGGAAATCCTTAAATTGTGTCACAGATATTATTAAGTGCTGACCTGATGACTAGCAGTGCAGTCAAACCCAGGGAAATTATGAGTAGTTAAATGCTTATCTCAGTATCCAGTAATCACACTGACTAACTGAGATTGGAGTATACTGAAATAAATAAAATAAATTCCTGTAACACTAAAAAACAGTGTTCAAGTAACGTAGAACACTTTAAAGCCAACATATTACGAATGTATTCATGTGCTGCAAATATGATCTAACCAATTCAATCTGAAGGAAGTAATAACACCATTAATTTGAAAAACTTACTTGAGGTCCTTGACTTTGGTGGTCTGCTAGACTCCCACTCCTGAGTCATGCAGGTGCCCTCTAGCACATTGATGGGTAGCCGGTGTGCTATACAGCTACTATTATATTTGTCTATTTATATACTCTTTGTCTTAGTAAAAAATCAATCAGACAGTTGCAGCTCATCCAGAATTGAGCTGCCAGAGACCTCACTGACACCAAGAAAATGGAGCACATTACACCGGTCCTTAAATCACTGCGCCGGCTTCCTGTGTGTCAAAGGATAGATTTTAAAATCCTATTACTAGTCCATAAGTCACTAAATGATCTCAGGCCCAAATACATTTCTGATTTGCTCCCACAAGCACCCAGACACCTCAGGTCCTCTGGGACAGGTTTACTCAGTGTTCTCTGTTTCAAAACCAAGCAAGGTGAAGCTGCTTTTAGTTTCTATGATCTCCACCTGTAAAACAAGCTTCCTGAATACCTGAGGTCTACTAAAACTGTCCGCTCATTTAAAATAGGGCTTAAAAAAAATCCTGTTTACAGTGGCTTTCCAATCAATTAGCTCAAGTAACTTCTTTTAAACCTTTAACTTTTGATGTACTCGTTTTTGTTTTCATTGTCATTTCATGCGATATTAATGTCTTTTTCTCTTCTTCCTCTAAATGTCTTTTAAATCCAATCTTATTGTCTTATTTTCAATCTATTTCTATGCCTTTGTAAAACTTTTTGAATTGCCTTGTGTCTGAATGGTGCTATATAAATAAAATTGCCTTGCCTTCTAAATGTAGCTAAAAATACGGGCATTGGTATACATATATATATATATATATATATATATATATATATTAACTTCCTTTTATTCAAAAAGTTGTAAAGAAGCAAGGGAAGTTCATTTAATAAAGCTTACGAGGGCGGGTGTGGATGAACCTGGTTAAAGAGTAACTGCCCGCACAACATGCTCTAAGAAGAAAAGTGAATGCACCTACAAGAAGGCAGAGATCATTTCATTGATCAACACTACACCTGGCATTCTACTGGTCGGGGGATTTTGACAGGTTTGGTACACAAAAAACTGAAGGGAGAAGGGCTGAAGCTGGAGAGCAAGCAAAAACACATCTGAGTGCAAGCATACAGTTTAAGCAGATGCAGAGCAAATCTAAGTGCAAGCAGGGGCTATTAAAGTGTGAGGGCAGGGTTTTGAGGGAAAGAATTACAAAATCTGAACATGATATCAATAAATCATACTCTCAAATTGAAGGACCATGCTCTTGAATAAAGATAGGAAAAAAGCCCCACAGCACTTAAGTTTCCTAATCAGAATGAACATAGCACAGTCACCACTAATGATGGAGATCTGTCTGAATCAAAAATTCCTGGCTTAACTGATCAATATAAACCTTGACAAAACTCTATGCAACACGGTACATAATAGAACAGCGTAAAGCCTACTGTTTACAATGAATCTGTGCTATAGTGATTCAAGATATCAAAATGCTACAGAAACATTAGAGATAGCAGTAAATAACAAAAGAAGTGGAAAGAACGTGAAAAGAAGAATGGTTGCATCACAGAGTTAAGTTACAACTTAACTCAAAGTAACAACTAAATAGTTACAGACATGCCTCTAGGGTTGGTGCAAATCATAAAATGTCACAGAACTCACTGATGGTAAAACAGCAGTTTTCCTGCCACACAGCATCATTTTTCATTAATTGCATGCCATTTTGCAACACAGTAATACAGTAGAGACCTAATTTATTGATATGATGTTTCAGTATTGATCCAGTTTATGTGCTATGATGCCAAATGGCTCATGCCAGCTTTTACATAGCTGGTGCAACCCAGTGCAGTTCATCAGATCAGCTGACATGAACAACTGATGTCTCTCTCTGCCAGCACAGCAGCCAGCTGGTGCAATTTTCCAAATAGGCATTATTTGGATGAAATGACCACATATTGGGAATCTAAATGGTTACTAAAAATATACTGAAACTTTAAAAAGTGACATATTAACAGTCCTACAGCAAAAAATTCAACAAAATTCAGCCTGGTTCCATAGACATGCCCAAAAGCATATGCAGCTTTATCATCTATTTCACTCTAAATGGAGTCATGATTTACAAAATGAAAATCATGATGCATTGAAGAAGACTTGATACTAGTAATTGAGACCATACACTCATTAGGAAATGGTTTACTGAGGTAATAAATCAAGCCAGTGGAGTCGTCCACTGCTGGCCATTAGAAAGAATTCAGGTTTAATATGTAATTATTCAGTATTAAAATGTATAAAAACATCTAGACCTATGTTATATATGTTGTTGAGTTGTGTACTTATATTATCCCAAACGTTTCCAACAATTATCAAACCCAGAGAAATCTGTAATTTAATAAAAGTAACATGTCAATGAAATCATACCTCCTCTACCAAAGAGTAAACACGCAGGAGATGGATACGGTGGTGCTGTTCACACAAACTGTTATAAATTGACGTTCATTCAGTTTTAAGCCACATTTTCATGATAAATTTAAGTAGTTTTAACTGTATATTTTAGCTGAAAGAAGGATTTTAGTCACTGGATGTCTGGATCTTAAGTTATCAGAGAAATAAACTGAGCAAATGTTAGCAGCAGCTCAGCTAACAGCCCCTCTAGAGACTCCGATGGCCGCCGAACATGGTCAGAGCAATATGATTTTTTTAGAGTAATTGTATCCCGGTGAAACTGGTTATTTAACAACGAAGACAACAACTACCATGATCCCTTGCTACTTCACATTGTCATCACACTTCGTCTTTTGTTATTCTTTTGATTGAGAGACCCCTGACCTGACCCCCTGGCTGAAATTACATATTAAACATTTAAGGCACTTCTGTATTAGCTTCACTTTTTTGACCTGGAGCTACCTGCTTGGCCATTACTAAGGCAGCACTACTTCTTCTTCCTCTCATGTCTACTCTCAGTCCATTCATATAGACTGAACATAGACTGGACACTACAGTGACTCACTATTGCCCCTATGGTACAAATTGGTATTACCAGACAGCAAGGGCTGGACTAGGGCCGCGCTAGCTGGTTAGTTCAACTTCAGTAGCTATCTCTACAACACAATACATATCGGTCTTTGACATAATTTCAAAACTGTGATATCTTCACATTCTGTATAATTTCAGTTAATTTTGGAATGTTTTAAACTAAAATTCTGGCCAAATCTGACACATTACCTTATTACCATACCCTTAAACGCACAATATGTAATTTCAGCCACTAGGGGTCTCTCAATCAAAACAATAACAAAAGACGGCGTGTGATGACGGTGTGAAGTAGCAAGGGATCATGGGAGTTGTTGTCTTCGTTGTTAAATAATCAGCTTCACCGGGATACGATTACTACAAAGTTCATGGTTCAGGATGTTTTTACCAGGAGCCGAATTATCTGCAGAGGTCTCCTCCTCTACTGAACAAACGGACCCGCTGATTACAGGTAAAAATAATGAATAAAGCTGTTTCATCTAAGAGATCGGTGTTTCTCCGACGATGTACGGCGACCCACGGACGTCAGATACTGGCTCTTAGCTGAGCTGCTGCTAACACTTTTTCGGTTTATTTCTCTTATAACTTTACATTCAGATGTTCATCCGGTTTCTCCTGGCAGCCGCAGAAGTCTCCTCTTCTCCAAAAACAGACATACACGCAGAATAAAATTGTTAAAATATTAATTAAAGCTGTTTTACCTTAAAAACCAGTGTTTCTCCAACAATGTTTGGTGACCACCAGACGGCTGTTAGCTGAGCTGCTGCTAACACTTGTTTGGCTTTTTCCTATGACTTTTTCTCATATAACATAAGTTCCAGATGTTCTTCCGGCTTCTGCTGGGAGCCGAATTATCCACAGAAGTCTCCTCTTCTCCAAAATCAAATGTACACGCAGATTAAAATAGTTAGAAAAAATACTACTAAAAGCTGTTTCACCTAAAAAAATCAATATTTCTGCAGCTGTTTGTTTCCTGGAGGGGCTGTTAGCCGAGCTGTTGCTAACATTTGTTTATCTGAAATGGTCCGTTACTTTTATTAAATTATAGATTTCTCTGGGTTTGAAAATTGTTGGAAACATTTGGGATGATGTACACAAAATAAAGTACATAAAGTACACAACTCAACAACATATAGAACATAGGTCTAGTTGATTTTAAACATTTTAATGTGGAATAATTACATATTATACCTTTAATGGACTGAATACTTTATACTGGCTGCAACAACCTTGGTTTGAAAGTTACTTTGTGTGTTAGAGCCAATCAGGTCAGATGGCAGCAGTTCACAAGGTGATATTAATGATTTGTAAGAAAGAACTAAGTGGTCAAAACCTAAAAGATACCAAGAAAGTTTAATAACGGAATGAACACAGCTCAGTTAGAAAAATCTGCTTTGCTTGTTCTCTGCTATGCCTTATCTCAAGATTTAGTTTGTACTTTTCTTGTGTACTTGCATACACAAACAAAAGAAAACCGAAATGCATGTTTTCAAGTGCATGTTTCAGTTCAATGTTAACAGCTAGTGCATGTCAATGAGTGACCACAGATGGTGGGGTTATATAATCCATTTTGCTGTTTAGAGAGCAAACATTAGCCTGTGTAATTGTTGGAACTGCTGGTTTGTAATGGTTAGCAGTTAGCCTGCTGATCTGAATTGTTTTGTTCGGTTCAAAGATTTGTAGTCACTGACTAGGAGGGTCATTCGTACTGTGCTATATTGATAAATAATTATGTAAGGATTAGTTAATGAATATCTGCAGATCGACATACTGACCACTTTTTTCATGACATGTGCATTAACTCCATACTTTACCCCTTTTTATGCCACTCCAAATAGTAAAGTATCTTCCTATAGATCTGACATCACTGTGGGATCACTATGGGCCAAGTAAATGGTACAGTTGACCACTGCCAAGAAAAATGGCTCTTTTTTTTGGTTTGTTATTAGACTGCTAACCTACCATTCAAATCCACTATGAAATGGTAAATGCCCTTTTTTCATATCACTCTGAACTTCATTTTATTCTGGTCATTTCATGGTTACTTCTGAAGCCTGAAATGTGACATACATTCTGTTGCTTGGGGCTTTCAGATAAACAAGTGGAGATTCTTTGATCCTTGATTTTGAACTGTCAAACAGAGTGAGTTAAGTATTCATCACTCACCTAAAATTAAAATGCCCCTCCCTATTTTTAACAGCTACTCAGCGTTAAGAGTCAAGTTTTTATTTATATAGCCCAATATCACAAATCACATATTTGCCCCACGGAGCTTTCCAATATGTACAGTAAAAAACATCTTCTATCCTTAGACCCTTGATTTGAATAAATAAAAACTCTGCTGCAATACACACAGCATTATGAATAAAAATTGCCAGCATCATGCAGCAGAGGACAGGGGGAAGAAAAGAATGTCAAATGAGAAATACTTTTTTTTTATTTTCAGCTTCACAAACTTAAAATATTGGTGGTATTTTGCAATCTGGAAACATTTTTGGGGGAACAAATTTTACCACCACATGAAAGTCATGATTGCATGTTCTTAACTGTGACACAGCTTTTCTTTGAGTTGGACTGACAGATGCAGTTTGTACAATACATGGTGACGTCTCTGTCACAGAAAATATAAAAACTGCCCTTGCCAATATTATTGCTACAAAATAAAACAGAAAATCACAGCAGTACTTGATATGGTGTAAAAAATGATCTTTCTTAACACCACTTAAAGTATAGTGAATTATGCTGTTGCAGAAACTGTAACTGACAAGTCATATGTGGCTCTCAAAATCAAGAGACAACAAGAACTCAACTGTCACATTCTCAGCAGGCTAATAACAATCGGCTATCAATAAAACAATTGAGCAGAGTGTGCCATGCATTTGATATCCATAAGTGCTGCCACAGTTTTAAACCCAAGGTCTCATCTTTTTGTTTGAATAATGAAATGACCTTATTTAATGGTTAAAATTAATGAGGAAAAAGGCTGGATCCAATATGTTCTTTTAATGAGCTATAACCAAACAGTAATCCCTGGAAAGAATTAAAAGTTTTAGTGTTTTATTCAGTAATCACAAGGGCTGCTAAAATGCTACAGAGAAGCTCACTGTCATCGTCCATGTTTCACTCCATTCTTCACCCACTCACACTATCTCTTGCACGTTAAAATGAAGTGGAAAACATAACAGCTTAATATAAAGACATTTTTCTATTAGATTGACCTGCACCTGGGGGGACATTGAACATTTTACACCCTGCACCTCTCAACATGTCTGTTTTCTGCCCTTTTGTCTGTCAGTGCATCTTAAAATGCCATTGCTGGGGAAACTTGAATATATGTAGAGTTTTACAGTGGTGAAGGACGGTTACATTTCTTGTGTATTGTCTGTTCAAAGCTGGCATTGTGTTGCTGTGCTCTTGCCTTTGGTTGAATGCAGCTCTCTATGCACTCACTGCACCTTTCTCATGACAGTATGACAACAGTGTATTTTTTAAAAGTGATACTTTAAAGGGCTAGTATGTTGGAAAACAAGAAAAATGAGCTTTGTGATGGATTAGGGTGATGAGGAGGGGAGGGTGCTTCAAAAGTACTCAATTCTATCTCCTCTGTCTTTATTTGACATTTTGAAGCTAGCAGTGTTGAGGTGGAACCCGTTAGTACATCACACCAAAAAGTCAAATCAAATATTCATGAAGGCTAAGCATGAATTCACTGCGGCCCAATAATCTGCTCAGTGCGTACGTAACTTCTGTAGTCAGAGTTTGCATTTCAGCTGGATGGTGAGCAGAGCAGGAGGTGTGCTGTTGCTGGTTGTTCAGCAGCTAGCAATTCTTCATTGTCTCCCAAGGAATGGACTTTTATATCAGGAATGGCAATAATAAAGCAGCAATTAAAAAAAAAGTAAACTTTGTTTTAAAACATACTAGCTAAAGGAATATAATATATCTGTGCTAAAGCTAAGCTAGCCACCTCAGGCTACATTTGAAAAAAATACTTTGTTAGGAAACTTTGACACGATCTTACAGATCCAAAATATCCTTTTGAGATCTCAACTGTGCAGCAGCAGGTTCTTCCCCTTCCCATTCATAATCAGACTCCAGTTCATAGACCACTATATCCTGTTTTATGTCTCCAGCTGCAGGCATTACCCCAGGTAAAGATACGGCGTGAGGGAACTTGCATTATTCATTCGGTAGTAGTCCGATTGGAGGTGTGGCCCCCACCTTCTGAGCTGGAATCTGGGCTGTGAGGAAAGATGGATTTAGAGAAATCTAAACAACATTTGGTGAATAAAATATCACAGATATGTTTAAAATTAGACTCAGTGTTTATAAAAAATAAAAAGGCCAAAAGACTTAGTCCATATGCTGGTCAGTTGTTTGGCTCTAGGTGACACATGGGATCTAAGCACAGTAGTAAATCCCCTGCAGAGAGCGAACAAATGCTTTGCAGCTAGCAACAGAGACAACTCAGTAAACAATACAGTATGTCTCCTTGTGCATAACATACAGTCACAATATGTTCAGTGCAGCTTGGAGTTCATTACACTGTGGTAATGACATTCATGTTACAGCAGAGATTGGCTAGATTTGAATTGCAAATACCATATATTGATGAGTGCATAATGTTCAGTTTGACGGCCTTTCAGATTTTTGTTTCCTAGGAATTAAAGACACTGAAGATGTGAATATTCTGTTTTGTTGTTCGTGTGGATTTCCTGATGTGCAGGGAAAAGAAGAAACTAGAGAAGTTTCTCCTGTCTGCAGCAGTTAAGAGTCACTATTCATTGTCATTGTTAAAGAACTGTATAGACTATATGTGACCTTGCAGGAAAACACATCATTATAACAATGTGCATAAGGTGTCTGATTAGAAGGATTTAATTGGGACTAATTAGCCTTGATGTGACTATAACTTCCAGGCTCAGGAACAGAGTTAATGAAAATAGTCAAGCAAGTTTTTCTGCCTTTCTTTTAGACTCACTTTACATAAACTTATAATGAATTAATAAATAAACAAACAAACAAATCACCTCAGGTGGAAACATTGTTTGTCCACAGTCTTCTTTGCATATCAGTTGGATCTGAGGTAAACTCATCATAATTCCATAAATGTAAAACCTTTAAACAGGTCTGGGAGCATTTGACAGTGCTCCTGTGGGTTTGAATGAAAGGTTGACTATTCACCAGACGCATAGACCTTACTGGTGAAAAGGTCATTCCACTCTAAATAGTCAATGTGCCTTGAACCATTCCCATGATAGAACCGCTGATAACTCTCTAAAATGAAATCTATCTGTGCCTGTGATGCATTACTGTTTCACCACCATTGGCGTTAATTCATTACAGAAGAACCAGGCAGAGATTACAGCTTTGTATTCCTTGACAATGTCACGCAGGCCTGCGCCATCCAGATAATTATGAGTCGAGAGCTGCGGCATCAGAATGAGAAAGCTCTCTGAGCTCATCTCATTCTTCTGAATGGGCCTCTGTCAGATACTGACAATGAGTGACCTTGTGCTTGGAAAATCGCACTGAATTAACCATGGAGCAGATATCACTTATACACCCTGGCTGCATTCCCCTTGAGGGGCCTAGAGTCATCTTTCAAAAATGAATCAGCTCAACTGCCTAAATTACGTCACCCACAGCCCCCACCTCTGCTAATTTTTTCCAGATCATATCCTTTGGCTGTGTCTCTTAAGGCCTTTCCGCATGGGGGGCACTTTTTCGTGAGGTGAGAATTAATCACACGTCAATATATTTCTTTGAACTGTTGTTTTTGCCATAAGTACTTTCACACAGAACACAAATATTACATACCGAAAAAGCAACGTAATGTTTTTTCCAGCATGAGGTTGATTTTTCTGAGCTTTCCCACCACTAATAAAAGCCTCAACAAATCATGTTGTGCAGAAGAGACATCACGTCACAACTCCTAATGACAATGTTGATTGTTTGTGTTTCTCATCACCCTGACAATGAACTCAAGGACAACGTACGGAAGAGCTTTGCTGAACTACTAGGCTATCAAGATAGTGAGTAGCTTATGTTGTTTACTTTTGGATGTAGTAGAGTTGATAGCAAGGCAATAGTGTCATAGGTTTGGCTAATGTAAGATAGCTAGCTAACATTAGTGTCATATTAATCAAATATGGGAGGCATTATGTACAGCTTTTTACCTGGGAACTGAACATAGACAACTGGAACATACATGTTGGAGCATACATAGGCCTTATATGAGTGCTATAGTGTTGTAGTTCAGGTATTATTTGACTTGTTTCTTTGTGTTTGATGGCTGACATGATTTGTTTTAATATCCTATTTAACATACTGTTTATGATTTAGTTGAAGATGCTAAGAGACTCTGGAAGAACCTCAGGGACACGTGTCAGAAGGAAGAGGGAGGAGAGCTAGACAAAGAGTGGCAAGGCAGGGCAACAGAAGAAGACAAGGAAATATGGTATGTCTTTCCTTAAGATGTCAGCAGCTTTCAGGAGGTAGCTACGGTCTTTATGGTTTTTCTAAGTTTATATAGCTGTGGTGTACAGTCAAGGGAAAAGGAGAACAATTGAATGGATAATCAGTTAACAAACTATTTCAAGATAGGGCATAACATCCAATAAGGGTAACATTGGTGTAGAGGGGGTCCATTAATTTGACATAGGATGACTCATCAGCAGACCCGCACGGAATCTGTGCCCGCGGAATTCTGATGACAACCTGCAGATTTTCCTCAGATTTTAAACCAATAGAGATGCTACCTTTAATTTTCATGTTTGAATGTTTTTTTTTTGCCTCAAAAGGTTCTCAAAAGATATTTGGTGAAGGTCAAGGGCCAGTTATTAATTCATGTATTTGTTTGTTATGTGTTGAAGTTTTAATTGTTGGGAGATGATTAATGGTTAATGTTGCCCTCTGCTCCACATTGAGCAATCTGCATTTTATGCTGGTTGACTTTTCAAACAAATGTTCACACTTTGTTTTTAACTGTTTGTGATGAAATAAAATCTTAAATTCAATGGGTCTACTAAAATCTACTAAATATTTCTTTCTTTGTTATCTTAAATGAATATTATCTATCACATTACAAGCAAAAAAAAAACATTCTGCAGAATTCTGCAGATTTTCATTCTGAATCAACGCTGAAAACTGTAAAACAATCCAGAGATTCCGTTTGGGCCTGCTCATCAGACATTTTTGAACAGATATACAGCAATGTAGACCACCCAGAGCTGGACGAGGAGCAGGAGGAGGCAGGGCAAGAGCAGTCAGAGGAGAGTGAGAGAGAGATGACTGCAGCTCTACAGTCTACTGCTAAGGCACCCAAAAGGAAAAGCTAAAATGGATGTGATTGTCATAATTGTGGTGGATAATTGACTCTTAAACTATTCCACTTATTCGTTAAACATTAGAAGATAATTTTTTGTTCTAAATTCTGCCAACTGAAAATGTATGTATATGGCTTCATGAGCCTTACTCTTGCTGCCAATTTCTGATTTGTTTAATATGCAACACATTTTTAATGTTTTTGTTTGTAGTTTAAGCTGCTGTCAACTGTGGATCAGGAAAAAAACAACAATACTAAAAAACAACAGCGCTGTTGCTGAATATCAATATGTTGGAGTGATAAAACCCTGCCAGCAGAGTTCTCATAATTCTAACCTTCCTGTCAAACATCTGCGTGGGTGTAATCAACTCTTATCTTCTAAGATTCAGTTCCACTTTGAAATGATTTAATTTGTTGGTGAACCAGCTGTATAACCACGTGAAATAAAAACATGAACTAACTGTCTATAATCCATTTTTATAACGATTACACAAATGTACTACAGCAGTAAATATTCTGTATAATTTCCTGGGGGCCTGGAGGTTAAATGATCAGTTAACTCGAATCATGTAACAAACAAACAAAAAGATTGAATGAGATTATTCCATTTTCTGTGGTTTCTAGGTATGTGCATACATTTCAGTACAAAAGAGTGAATGGCATTTTGTGATTGATGTTGAAATAATAATAATAAATTGTAATTGTAAAACTCAGCAAGTGCCACTGCAAAAACAATCTCCCGGTCTTTCAGGAAATACCACAGACCTCACTCTTAACAGTTTCCATTTGGAAATATTTTCCACCGAAGATAAATATAGAGGATAGATACCACTGGGCATAATTTGGAAAACATATTTGGTTGAATTTGACATGAATCCTGTAGCACCTGGGTATTATTTTTGCTCTCTTTAGCAGTCTCCCACCTGTTTAATCCACTTTGCTCTAACTGATTGCATCAGAGTATTTCTTTCCCAGACACAGTCAGAGAAAATATAAACCCCCTCATTTCTTCCGTGCCTTGTTCTGCAATTAGTTGAGTCCACTTTCCGCTTGCTGGCCGTGCACCTTCGCATTGTACGACTGGCTGATTGAAGCTGCCAACTGAAACCTGCACGCTCTCACTGGAAAGAGCAAGTGCAAGTACAAATTGAGATGTTATTACTGCTCAATTGAACACTCAATAAGAGCTGTGGTCATTCATTTGTTGGCTCATTTGTTTATTTGTTTGTTCGGTTGTGTGTGATATTTTTGAAAATCTCTCAGTTAGTGAAGAAATTACTCTGAACACTGGCAGATTTGAACAACATTTCTTCTAATTCATTTGTGTGGCATATGGTTTCATTAACAATTGTGCGGGTGCATTGAGTTGCTTCAAGATAGCTGTGCTCACCTGCTTCACAGAATTGCCCATACAGATGTAAGTTAAGTTGAAACCTGTATTCAGTTTTGAAGTACATTAACTGCACACACAAAACCTCAGACATTGAATCCTTACATAATATAATATGCTTATGTTATTATCTCTAATGAAGATTTTGCTTTTATACTTCAAACATATTGTTATCAAATTATACAAGAACAAACAACCTTTATACAATTGTGTGCCATGTGTGTTGGACAGTAAAGCTGTAATAATATTCGGAAACTTGATGAATGCTTTGACTCTCAACCTGCCCCAAACTTAAAAAAATGCTAAAAAAAAAAGGCACAGTGCAATATAACCATGACAAGCTTTTACAGCTCTACCATTTAGACATAAATAAATAACATACTACACTATTTTTTTCCTGTTTTGCTGTACTCTTAGGAAGCCATCACATAGGCATCACATAGGAATCATTTATTTTAGGGCCACATGTGTTTCATTAGATCACATCAAATAGTACAGGTGTAACAGATAAATTGGTAAAGTGTAGTTTACTCAGTGCCACTAGATCTACAGAAATAGAAGCTTTTCCATCAAGACTTAGAAACAGACTAAACAGCAGACAAATAGTTAAAAATACATGAGACACATCTGCATCTCTCCTCAGAGTGTTTTTTTCATCCCGGAGAAGCAATGAAGATATTCATTCAAGTTTCAACTGAGACAGCTTGCATTCATCTGAGCAATTAATGATTCTTATTTTCTTGGATTTGCTGTAGAAGTCTTTGTTTGGCACTGTTCTTATTTGAGATATGGTGCCTGCCAGTGCTCATGAAAACTGCTGAGTTCTCTTGAGATAAAAAAAATAGCAGAAATTGTGCTCTGCACATGTGAAGTGCGTCACTTTTTTTATTTTCTGACATGCTAAATGTTACATACTAGGCATGAACTTAACTGTGCTCACTTAACTATGAGCACGTACACTTGCTAATGTTAGAATGCTAACATGCCACATATCAGGAGGCAGTTGATAACACGCATGTAACCATACTAATGTTGACATTCAGATCAAAGCACAGTGAGCCTAAGTGCTGCTGAAGCTGACAACTTCTGGGGAAATTTGAGGTAAGAGTGACAATGTGGAGCTGAGCCTGACATATTCAGCCTAAGGCCTGTTGTATCCTTCTCACTCCAGACTGTGCAAACACGTGTACACCCACATATCTATGACAGCACTGACTGAAATCATTGCTTCCTGTTGATGATTGACTTGTTGGTCTGTGGTAACCCTGATCCAATCACATCTTCTTCCGCCCACCACCTTCCTTTTTTTCTTCTTATTGTGAGAAATAACATAACATAAATTACAGGTGAATAAACAGGTGAACACAACAATATACAGACAATGACAAAAACACACTGTCACTAAGGACATTGAAAAGTAGGCCTAGATAAGATGACGGTGTGGTGTGAGTTTAGATAGATGCTGTGTGTGTGAGATAAAAGAAACAAGATACAGGGGTAGGAGGTGGAGGGATGGGGGAGTCAGGTTTTGGTGTTTGATGGGGTTGGAAGTTGATGGTTTAGGGAGAGGTGGACACTGAAAATGAGCAAAGGTTGACCCGAAGAGAGGGATAGGGGCTGGGACATGTAGGTCTTAGTATCGTCTTTGTTATCATCTTGTTTTTCGTCCCTCGCCTCCTTAAGATGACTTCTGGCTGTCCATATAAATGGCCGTGCAGATCCAGACGCTCTGGAAGGGGCTGGTCAGGAGGGATGCCAAGTGACTCACCTTGAACAGCCACCAGACTGACCCTCAGGAGGGGGACCCTTCTTTCAAAACACACTCATAATCAGATTTTTTTAAAAAAGTATTTAAGAAGACAAAAAGAACAAGGAAGGCAGAAAAAAAAGGAAATACACTATCTTTTTTTTCTAGTGGTCCTCCTGTGTGTTGGTGCTAGACTTGTCCACAGCGAATACTCCAGTTGTTAGAGAGCAATGGCAACTCCCGCATGGATGAGAAGAGATGACACACAGGTTTGCGCAAGGAGCTTTCTGAAAGGTTAAGATGGCCACATTGGACAGGATAAACTCTTTTGCATTTGAGGACAACATGACCTAACCTCAGATGCCACTATCAGACCAAACTTGACATTTTTTGCTGCACTAGTAAGGCTCGAATGAACAGCAATGTTGTTTTTCCATTACTCTCTATCCATCCAAACTTTCTGTTTTCTGATGTGTCATGAGCATTGCAGCCTAAATGGGCTGTCAGTCTGGCTAAAGACACTTAGTCTTGTTCACTTCACACGCTTAGAATGCAGGTATATTAGGTATGTGACCTTCCCTGTTAAATGCATTCCCTTCCTGGTGAATTAGATAATTATTGAGCTATGTCAGCTTTATTAGTTTCAAGGCAATGATCTGAGTGTCTTTCCTAAAAGCTGAAAAACAGATTGCAGCTGTGCACCCACTTGAGACCAAATAAGCGCATCAGGTATTATGCATTGAGATTCAACAGGTAAATAGCAACCTCACATCGCTCACTTCCTGTCATCTCTCATCTCTGCCCCATCCACCCCCAGTCCTGCTGTCTACCATGGTAATACATATCACTGCCTGGAGCACACTCCCACACTTGAGATGATACCATCTCATCAGATATCATGTATGGTAATCCAGATTCAATAGTTAAGCATCCTCACACACATTCAACAGACAAGAAACAGCCGCACATTATAGGATTTAGACAAAAGCACCGCTTGCTTGCTCGCTACTCGCTCACTCACTTCGTGCTCTGTGATCTAATTTTACCTGCTTTCAACAGGCAAAATTCATCCAATTCAGTCATTGCCACCACCAACACCGCCCCCACACCTCTCCTCTCACTCTGTTTCTGAGAGACAGGTATCCAGTCGGCATTAGCTGCATTAGATCCTTTATAATTCAAATTGGATTTACAGAATTGTGAAAATTGACAAGATGCAATGAAGCTTGAGCTGATGACATGGACCAGAGTTTCTCAGCTCTTTGACGATACCTGTTTCATTACATTTCACACACGCACTCACACACTGAACTGACATTTGTTTGGAGATACTCGAAACACACACCGCGCTACATTGAAATACGCTGTTGAAGACAGAAAAAAAAAACACTTTTTGTCACCTACAGCTATAGCGCGTAGAGTTACATTATGGAGTTCATTATGAAATATTTACATCTAGAGGACAAACTCATTAAATCTATTATTTTACTGGCAGTTTTCTCCACCAAACAACCATCAATATTAGTTGTAGCTTTGCAATGATTCTGCAGGAGAAAGCTGCTAAAAAACAAACAAACAAATTAATTAACAGACAAATAAATGAATAATTTACATTAAACGTCTGGAAACAAGAGAAACCTATGGTAATCTTCCCTATGAGTTCATTTAGTATATGAATTTAAAACCCATATCTTAGAGTAGACTAGACGTGTACGTGTTCATTTTACTGCCAGTATGCTCAGTAAACATGTGGATGCAGAAGGTAGAGGAGTCCAGGTGTTAACATCTGTTCTGTAAAGTTAAAAAACAGATTGCACTCCATGGAATAAGACAGGGCTGCCATCCTCTAAACAGCCCCTTCGCTCTATCACTTTCTGCTTTGTTGACTGCCTAACCAAACTGCTCAAGTTAAATCAAGTGGTGTATTCTTGTCAAAACGCTGTTGCTACAGTAAATTGTCAAGCTGAGTCTGGGAAATGTAAGCAGTCACACACGCTTAAGTGGGAGAGTTAACACACACATTATGAGAGCGTTTTTAACATTTACTCAAAGGATTAACAAAGAGCTATTAAAGTTGAAGGAATGAAGGGTTAGTCTGATAAAATAATCGCTGCAGCAATCTGGACCAAATGGCATCAATTTGGACTGCATGATGTTTTTGCACCCTGCTCTGTACTTAAGGTGGGTTCCTGTCAGAGTGCAGCACATACTGTATCTCTAGTGCGTTGATATTCAACATCAATAACTGAACACACAAGTCTTCTAGCTTGTTATCAGAGTCAATTATTAGGTTCAGGATGTCAGTCTGCTTTCTGTAAATGAAGATGTTCAATGCAATTGAGCACTCTGGGAATTTCATAAACCCAGAACAAAGGCCAAACAAAAGGAGTTCTTGTCTGAATGAAAAATGGGATTGCTTTGTGTGTGTCCCTAGGCTTGTGTACCAATACCTTCATAACATGAGACATACAGTAAATATAGCTGCTCCCAGAACTGCCTTTTTTGAGTAACCAAAGGGGAAAACTGTGCTTAAACACAGTAGCAGACATTCTGTGAGATGTTTTATTCATCCATTAAAGCCATCAATAGCTTAGCATGAAGACATCAGAGGAAGATACAGTATATATTATTAAAGAAAATAAAAAATCTGCCCCAAAATTTACCCAGTTATTTAAAGTGGAGTGTGCACTATGGATAACATATTTGTCTTTCTGTCTTTTTCTTAAAAAAAAAAAAGTAATCTCTGGCAAATGTGCAGGTGTGTAGCTGTGTTGTAATTGTGAACAGACCGTTGCTGGAATCACACTCCACTGTGGCTGCAAACATTACACCAGGTTTCTCACTCTCGGTTTTGCAGCTGCGTGCTGTTATTGCTTTGATGTTTCACATTAAAAACACTTGTTTCCTGAATAAGACACACTTCATGCTTGCACATGAATAAATATAACGCATTTAACATACTGTACATCCTTTCAGATTAACAGTTACTGTATTGTTTATGCATGCTGCCATGCTGCTGAAGTAAATCTCACAAACAAACACACAATTCCTGAAAAACAAGAATTTGACCGTCTGATTTAATTGGTTTCTGGTATAATAACACATGTCCATTGATTTGCCATTTATAAGCCCACAGTTTTAGTTAGCCGAGTGCCATGTTTTCCACTTGGAGCAAGGATTTTCTGTATAAGAAGTGTTGGCTGTCACACTTTGGAAATACATCCTTCTACCGCTGACCCCTGACTAGCTTACTAAAAACATTGGCCACCCAGCCCATATGTTTGCAGATAATGTTAATAATTCATTATACTTGGTTCTACAGTACCATAAGTGAACATAAACTCTTGTAACAGTAGCTAATGCAATTAACACAAATTTTGTGGCAAAGTGTAGCTTTAAGTCAGCATTTTACCGCTGATTAATAGATACACCATACTCCTTCATACATCTTCATAACATATCTTCTATGAAGGAGGACATAACATGCACATTGACCCGTCTATATTTTTTATTCTTTGGCTCAACTTTTTATTCTGTGGCTCTACTTGCATAATTAACTTACTCAAAAAACGCATTTATCTTATACTGGTGCTTTATGCAGACCCCAGTTCACCCTCTCTCTGAAACAGGCTTGTCTCTTTAAGGTCACGCTTGCAATGAGCTCACTCTGTTTGTTCTCATTGGTTACCCTCCAGAAGCTTTTCCTTGCCAGACTTCCACCAGCTCCAAAGGCTATATAAACAAATAATAGTGGTAGGTTTTCACTCCTTTTTCTTGTTCTTCATTTGAAATATAACGTTCTTAAATACATCTGTACGTTTGCCGAATCAAGATCCAAAATACAAGAATGGACAATGCGTACAACCTTAGTCACAACCTTAGCAACAAAGGCTGCAGAATGGGCAGCTGTTTGTGGGCATACATAAATGATCTAATATAACATCAATGAGGAAGTAGTTCATGAACAACATGAATGGTGTTCATCCCTCCAGAAGAGTTCCAGAGACTTTTCCCATAGGTGTTCTCTTGAGTTGAGGTCTGGTGACTGTGAAGGCCATAGCATATGGTTCATACTCATTATGATTTCATACTCATCAAACCATTCAGTGACTCTTTGCGCCCTGTGAAATGGGGTATTGTCATCCTGGAGGAAACCCTTCCCATCAGGATAGAAATGTTTCATCATAGGATAAAGGCGATGACTCCTTCTAAGGGGACAAGTGGACCCAAACCATGCCAGCAAAACGCCCCCCACAGCATAACAGAGCCACTAGTTCCCCTCACTGTAGGAGTCAAGCATTCAGACCTGTACCAGTTTTTCCTTTAATTTGTCACCTGTCTGTATTTGACTACCAACAGACAGAAAATCACAAAAATCATGTTATGTTCCCTTTAACTACATGTAGTTGCTGCAATCATTTCTTGAAGTGAATACATTTATGATGATTGACTCTGTGTTCTCATTCAATCAACAACCAAGACACAGTGTCAGTTAAGAGAAAAGCTTAAAATGTGTTGTCACACTGCTGAAGTGTATCTAACAAACAAAGAGTCTAAGAATTCCTGAAAAAAGAAGACTTCTCTGATTTGATCGTTCACCACACTCTAGCCACGCAGAATGCAAACCTGAACTTGGCCTAAAGGTATTCAGATTAGTGATGCCTCATATAAAGCTTAGATAAGCTCCTGTCCATAATAGAAATACTGTAATTACTATAATTGTTAACATCTCCACTTAACTGATGATGCCCTTTGTCAGACAGACAGACAGACAGACATCAAACCTAACATAACACCTTACTTTAACTGAGCTTGGTAGATGTAATGTAACTATGGCAGTGAACTGCAGCTCCTTGACTTTTTGCTTAAGGACCAATAAAGGATTAATTATTCAAGCCTGATGAGTAGCAATCTGGTTCTTTACTTTTTGAAGAGTGTGCCACTCATATAATTTTTAAAATAAGTGTTAACAATTGCATAATGTAAAAAAGGCTTAAAATTACATGTATAGAGAGAGTGGAGGTAAACTGGATAACAATGATGTTGTATTATAGATGCTTAGCCCTTTATGATAATATCAATAAAAAAAAGCCAAAAGGCAAATTCGGGCCATATTTCTGCACTTTTATATACAGTATAGAGTCAAGTGGTCATAATATTGGTTATATGGTACTTCTCCAGTAGCAATTGCTACAGTACATAATGTATAGTACATATATTATGCAAACTATATTCATATAGTTATATTCTATAGGCTTGTGTAAAAGAGCAGTTTGTGTGTTATCGATATTAACATTACGCTTTATACACTTTTTGGCTTTCAGTGTGAGGTAGAAGAGAGCTTTAGGATACGTAGGTTAATTTAGTTTCCTTACAAAATGTGAGCGCCTTAAGTCTTTAACATTTAATCCAAAGGGAGGTATTTTTCAAGAAGCCAAAAGGGTGTGTGAAGGGTAATAAATCCCCAGCTCGAATCTCCGGAGCCTTGCAGAGGTTTCAACACATGCTAAAAACCTGGGCCCAGGGCTATATTGTGAGAGAAATGGTAGGTATACTACTCAACTGAATAATGCACAAGGTTAAAAGGTCATGATGGAATTTCCATTTCTATAAAATTTAAGAGAGAGGCAAGGTGGGAAAGAGGTCCAACGCAATTACTTTCATTCATAACACTACGGATCCATGCTAATTACTTGATGTATTAATAACTGCCCTTGCTGCTGTAACTCAAGGCCTCTACTGCATTTCCATCTTTAAAATTCAAGCTATTAAAAATGTGATGAATTACTTAAGTTGTTTTTCCACTTGGACAAACCATCTCCATGAGAGTCATGGTGTTTTGATGAATTGAGATAACACCTTGTTACAAGGAGCAGAGCAGGTGGACCCAAAGCAGGAGATTCCAGGCAACAGAAACTGAAGTATTAATTTTTATTCAGGACTCAGGAACACAGGCAAAGCAAAACAGAACAGATGATCTGACAAAGACTGAACCAAATAACAATAGAACCGTTGTGTATGATTTACTAGCATTTATCTGTGAGGTTGCAGATTGCAACCAACTGAATACCCCTTCCCTTTCCCCTCCTCTTCCAAGCACGTATGAAAACTTACAGCTTACAGCTGTGAAAAACCCTCTCTAGAGCCAGTGTTTGGTTTACCCGTTCTGTGCTACTGTAGAAAAAAACACTAGAGAGGGAAGGATACAGGCACAAGTGAAACTAATAGGGGCAGGGTAGACAATCATACAGGCGGGAAACACATAAGAGCAGGAAGTGAAGCATCTGAAATGAGAGGACAGGTGAGTATTTCAAAATTAATCAGGAAACTATGAATGAATAACACGAAACAATGAAAACCAACTTAGGGAGCAGGATGGGACGTCACACACCTCTTTCAGGCCAGTAGCAGTAAAGACATTTCCTGCACTGAACATAACATCTCTTTTTCTTGATTTTACAAACACATCACTGGCAATTGTCCTCAGACTCCAGATTCATGGACAAAAGATTTAACCTTCATATCGTTATATTCCTTATTTCAGTTCTTTGAAGATTTTCGAATCAGCTAATTTAATAAATACTCACCTAAACAAACATTTAGATGTTTTTCTATGGCTTGAAATCTGAATAAATAAAAGTTGTTGGTCCATTTGTAGAGGAGATGATAGGTTTTGCTCTGTGTTTTGTTTCTATTCACCTACCCAGGGACTACAGATGGAAATTAGCTAGTAGCTAAATGTGGTACAAAGCATCTTTTCTCTTTGTTTGAGATTAATGTATTTTGTACATGGTCCCTGATATAAATAAATTTAATAAACTAAACAAAAATTTCCATGTTGAATAATTTATGATTGAGCTTTGAGTCAGATGTTGTGCACCACAACCCATGCAATCCCAGTATAAACCACATACAGTATATAAATACCCATTGTGCATAGTGTTATGCACCATTATCAAGACAGTGCTTCTGGTGAGTAATATCCCTTTAGTATAATACCATCCATAGAGTACCATCCTCCACCTCCATGCCTTACTCTCTGTAGGCCCGCTCAAACAGTGGGGCAGCCACTGAAAACATGACACAAGGGAGAAGTTTTACATGTACTGTCAAGCTTTGAATGATAGCATGATATATGACAAGAGAAATATGAATATCTGGTAAAAAGACATTTCCACTAATTCTCTTGAGAATCCTTCTTTATTGTTATTATGTAAGATGCAATGCCAGGAAAGATGTAGAGATAGGATCAATAATTTTAATGACATGTTTGCTGGGGATTCATTGCTATAACTTCCTATCTAAAAGATGGTGTATGTATGGACATAGGAAAATTCTTCATTTACTTAATAGGGAGATAAAAAAGTTCAAGGACATGTTGCTGATAAAAGATATTAATTATTTAAATGATGTAATTTCTCCTAAACATGTTTTCTCATTGAGCCTCCACTGCTTCTTCGAGCTTTTTTCAGCACACAGAGACGCAAATCAGACGTTTTTTGAAGTTTATTATGTTATTAGGGCACACAGATTGACCTTGATATTTCCTTGGAACATTTAACCAACCCCAAGGTGGCCATTATTGTGATGAATATTCGGCACTGCTGACAGCACCATGGCTTATTTATTTACGCAGCGAGAGGTAGCTCGCTACCTCGCCATGACCTCACGCTGTGTCTTCCTCCCTCATTTGTCAACCAGCCCCTCCTCTGGTGGCCATGCAGCTCCAACAAAGTGAGGGGTGTGAACACAACGTGCAGCTGAGCAAGGCAGCTGAAAATTAAACAAAACAAACAAACAAAGGGAGCGTGCTGACGCAGCACATTTCTCTTAGACATCTTAATATTGTTCAGTTTTTCACGCGAGCAAAAGACTGAGGTGTTAAAAGATTTAGATCCTCATGTCTGGATTTCCCTACATGAAAAACAGCTTATAAATAGCAGACTCGTTGACAAGCTTTCCACATGGGAGTCTTGGTGTGAACAATGAAGTTGTAATGTAATACTGTATGTTTTTTATGTCCAGGCTATTATTCTATAAACTGATTTTGGAAACAATTTATTTCTGTTCATTGATGGAACTCAGGTTAAAAAGATAGATATTTAATTGATAACCACAGCCCATACACTGACTATCTAAAGACTACTTTTTACACAATTTCTCACAGTGTCCCCTAAAAACTAATCAAACTAATCACACATTAGTGAGTTAATACAAAACAATAATGTTACAACTTGATAACTGAAGTTCAAGCAAAAGTAATTCTTCAAAGTAAAAAGTGTATGGCAGCAATATAGCGTCTTTGCTCTCACATACAGAACACACAATTTTAATGAAGTACTGGCAGACTTTGTCAAAAGATCAAAACAACATGGCACATCTTCAGAGAACATATCACTAATGGTTCGCTGAAACATTTTTTTTTCTGCAGACATCAGTTTGTTCTGTCCTCTGAAGATGTGCTACATTTTTTTTTTATCTTTTGACAAAGTCTGCCATTACTTCATTAAGCAGAGAAGCTCTTTTTCTTTTTTCCTTTTTTAAAGCTTTGAAGCTTTACTTTACTTTTCCACATTTTTGTTTGTATTCCAAGAATTATATAAAAAAAAACATACAGTACAATGAGGAGGAACCAATGTGAGGAACCAATAAAATCTATACCAGATAGTATCTAGAAAGATTGACACTGAGATATTATGGTCACTCAATTTGTAAAATTCAAAATTTATAATATAACCAACAATCTGTAATTTGAAATGTGGAATTCTTATCAGCTAAGCTGCATGTTAGGACTTTCAACTAGAAACTAAATGTCCTCTAGCCTCCCTAACTTTATTGCCAAATCTCCTCTTGGCTTGCTTTTCTGAGTGTGTTCAGTACAACATTAGAATATTTTCACAAACACAGAGTGAGAGAAAAATCTAAAAAACTACTGTAGTTTGATTATCCATTTTAACAGAGACACCTGACAACAAATGCACAATGCTTCAGCAATTTAAACTTTAAAAATCGAACATCAAACTGATCATTGATCAACATTACACAAACACTTTAAATTAAAAAAAAAATCTGAACAACTGCACAAAACAATTGCTGCAAAAGAAATGGCTTGAAGTGTAGTACAAACAACTAATTAAAAAAAGAAAACAAGTATAAAAGCCTAACTGAAGATAATTTGGCTGTGTGGTGAAAAAAAAAAGAGGCTGCTGGTGTAAAACTGCAAACATTTTTAAATATACACCAAAGGAGGAGAGGCTGTATCTGAAGACTTCCCCTTTGCTGTGATCTCTTCCCTCAGCCTAGTCTTACAAACAGTTTTCACTCAAAAAGACCAAATGAGACACTGAAGAACGAGATACATTTGACCACTTACGCGTTTAAACTATTGTTTTGTGCTATGTTTTAGAGGAAAGATGCGTTGCTTCTTCTAGTCTGACCATATACGGTAATGTACAGCACTGCATGCTTTTCTTCTAATTTCTTCTTCAAAGTGAGTTCACACGTACACTTCATCCCAGATACATTTCTCAGCCTGAACTCCTTTTCCGTTCATTTTGGCCACTGACCTCTCAAATTTTTGGAGCATTTTCATCACACACACAAAAGAAACCTCAATCTTATTCTGCATGTTAAAGACAACCCTAAATCTTAATGCTAGTCGGAAATGTTGAAGTTGGAGTGTGCATTCACATGAAAGGGTGAAAGATCTGAAGGATGCCATAAGCTGGGCTCCAGGGCCTGAACAGAGAGACCCTGAAGACATGCTTGGAATATTAGAGAATGATTGATACACACAGCTGGGGAACAGAGGAGAGCAAAGGAATGTTGAGGAGTTTTTTTTTATCTTGCTCAGTTCCTTTGAAATATGGTTTACAATCCTCTGCTCATCCCCTTTTCCTCTAAGAAGCTATAGATTATAACACAGGACTGCCAACTGTCTCCCCTAATTCTCATGAAAAGCTACATGATACTCACGCATTCCTATCTACTCAGAAACTTGCACCCAAATTCAGACAGGCATGCTGTCTCTTTCATGTACTTTCTCTCTCTCGCTGTATCTCTCTAATTAAAATAATATCTACAACATGTACAGCAATTTTGCAAAGTGAATTTATCTTATAAAGCTAATGTTTATTTATTATGGTGGCATTTCCATGAGTCCAGTACTTTCACCTGTGATGTTTGTCATATGTTTTGAAGACTTTTAGCTTTTAGCTGATGTTGGGCTGTGATTGACAGTTCGCTCCCCTGCTGCTCTCTCAGGCTCCGGGACTCACATTGACTTGGACTATATTTCTGTTTCATTTAATGTTAATTATGAAATCTGCTTATGACATCTTACGATTGCACAATTTAGCAAAATTAGCTAATGTTAGCCCGAGTATGTGCCACTCTGTGTTCCCAGTAAGCTAGCGGTCGCTTTGGTCCGAGGTAGCGGGCCGTGTTTCTGGAGAGTGAATGGCACAATGCCGCACTCCTTATTTGGAGGATTCTGGCTCCAAACAGAGAAGATTACAGCTGATCATAAGCAGCAACTAAATAGTATATAGCTAGCCTAGACAATTAACCAAAACAACAGTACTAAAAAACACAATATATTCAAAATAAATTAAAAAACTCTTTAATCTATTAATTTATCCTTTATCCTTCTGTAATTGACAGTGCTGCTTCTTGAGATGCATCTTTCAGGCATGTCTGACAAGATGCCCCTTCAGCAGCAGAAACCAGTAGTGGCAAACTGAGTGCTGGTAGCTTAAAAGAGAAATCGTTTGGCTCAGCTCAAGACAACTAAACTAGTGTTGAGTGTACAAAACTAACTAAACGTGTAAAATAGAACTAACGCACTGTTCAAAATGCTTAATACATAAAACATGTATAGGATATATACAACAAAAGCACATGTGTGAGAGGTTATTTAGTGGTTTCCTGATGTATGTACATTGTGAATGTGTCATGCATAAGGTCAAAGTAAACCAAATGAAGAGAAAATAAACTGTAAAGTGTGCAAACTTTAAAGAAAAACTAATGCATGCAAGTGCAGGAGGGCTGCCAAGATTTAAATCTGTGGGGCTGCAGCTGTGGCCATCAAAATTACTGTACACACTAATGTACCTATATTGTAAACAAATGATATTTAATAATTTAATTAGCCTATAAAGTTTCAGGATAAATTTGAAATGTGCTAATGAATAAATAACACGTGGTAAAGCATTAATAACAGATTTGTGGGACAGCTGGCAGGCTGTTTGACTGACCTTTGTAACCTTGAGCAGATCTCCTCTCACTAAGGTACTCATTCATGATCAATAAGCAATCAGGGAACTTGTCTCTGCATGCTTTGGCCATCGAAAGTGTTTACGAAGCAAGCAATCACTTTTGCAAATCACTGTTTTATTTGCTGTCATATAACCTTACCTTCACCCATATCAAGCAATCAGGCTGTATGCATAATATCCATTCGCTAATGCAGTAATTGACCTTACAGCACATTATGTATTTTCACCGGGCTTAGGGAGGTTCATTATGCTCATTATTTTGCTTTAACACAGGCTGCACCTGTAATTCACCAGACAGAGGTGTTGTTTGTAGACAGGATGAAGGTTCAGAGCAATGTAACAGTGCTGTACTTAAAACAGGTCTTTCATGAACATATTTCCAGCTTGTCAGCAGCAGAATCTCAGAGGACGCAGTGCGACAAAGACCTGTCAGGAAATCTTATAATGATGAACCTTGTATCGTAGATATTTTAATATTTGGCATTCACATTCAGAATCCAGCAGTAGATGACATTCTGCTCTAATCTTGCTGCTGTAGTGCAGGATTCTAGGTTTGCTAAATCAAAAAGTGCCTGAGTTGAAATCAGGCTCAAAATGTCATGTTCCTGTAGAGGAAACTTAATAAAGAGATCCAGTGTTTGTCTAAGCTGTTCTGTACATGTTATGTGTCTACCCCAAACCTCCATGTATTGTGGTATTCACCACTTTTATAAATTACCATATAGAATAAGCTACCTTGTCTCTTTGTCTCTGTTATGTATTGCTGAATGGATCATTGTAGGGAGTGTTAAATTAAAGTACTGCATAGAAAAAGGAGATGTTCAGGGAGGTGGGAGGAGCTTCCAGTGATTTGGCCGAATTTGCTTAGGTATAAGGGGTTAAAGGTTAACGTTTTAGGGAAAAAAAATATACATACATATATTTTTTGCATTTCTGTTGGAAAGTCACACATTATTGCATAGAAATGTTGTTATTGCACAAGAAGTCCTCCAAAACAACTGCGATCTCCTGTGCTTAAGTCAGACGTTTTGTTGACCCATCCATCCAGCTCAACCCCCTCCCTTCATTGACTTGGTCATGCTATAATAATGTGACTTGATTTGCTCCTGTGCTCCTCCAGCCATAGAGGGCTTCTGTTACTTGAATGTAAATATATGTTGTTTTAAGACTCAAACGACTGATCCTGTCTTTTTTTGCATTGTGGAGCAGCTTGTGAGAAAACTAATGGGTGTTATTATGAGTATTATATAATCACAACACCTTAGGAAACATCAAACATTAATAACTATTTACTTTTACTGACTGTCTAACTTTGTCTTTTTTGTAAGGTATCTCGACAGCATACAGAGTGAAAGTACTATACTTTCACAGCGACATGAAAGGCTGCAAAAAAGTAGTTCAGTAGCAAACCAGCTAATTCATTGACCAGACCTATTTAAATATTTTCTAGACAAAGCACAGACGGCTCCTTATTGAGTCTGTCGATTGATTCTTCTTTATAAGTTTAAACTTCAAGCCAACAGAGACCAGCATTTCTTGCTTTAAACCATTTGAAAACTGCAGGTCCATGAAGGCACTTGATTTTACATGGTCCAATGCACAAAAAACATACTGTACAAGCATGTATACAAACATCACTGTAGACATCACTATAGAAACACAAATATCTATGTAGAAACATAGATATTTTAATCACAAATTAAAAAAAACACTGTGTCCTGAAAATTAAATCTAGTAATCAGGATAAATCTTTCAGCCTTTAATTAAATTTCTTTAATACTTTGATTTAGGTTCAGCGATTTGCCTTCTGAAGGGGAGGGAAGATTCTTTGTGTTTTCAAGTTTGTAAGCATCCAATGTTTCATTGTTAGGACATTAAAAATATGTTTTGGTTAATGTAAGCCTCTTTGTAGAACATTCAAAGCAGTTTTTAATTTAAACTTATTCTGTTTAATGTTTTTGAGGTCGAAGTTTCCTCTCAATCATAATGACCTAAATATTCTGTTTATTCATGTGTATATAACAACACATAGAGTGTGTGACTGGGGTTTGCATATCCTGCATGTAACTTCAACCAGTCTGGTGAAATGTTTTCTCTGGTAAAAGTTTTTTGTAATTGTGATTATGATGAAAATTCCAAATTCATCTGTATGTTCAAAGAGTTTATTTCCTTCAGCACCAATATTTCTTATTTCTCTTATGACATGATATTACATGAGTTACAGAACAGGACTATGTGGAAGTTTTTATTTCTTCATTTTTTGTCTAACAAATTCAGAATGGTTCCAAACATAAGATGAAGAGACAGCGTTGCGCCATCACCTCACAATCTGTCATCATTGAATAACAAATTGGAGGATGCAGCTTAGATTTTTGCTATATATTTTCTCAATTGGTGTGACCCCCCTCTCACTTCTTGATAACAGTTCAGTGTGACTTGCTCCATTTATCAGAAACTCTTTACCAAGCTGCAGAAACTCAATAAATTATTCTGTCAGATTGCAGCATTTGAATTGCAGCTCTTTCTTCTTTCCCCTTTAGATATCTACTCTCACTGCAGAGCTTTCACTCTCTCCACTCAGCACTCATTCTCCTACCCCCCCTCTCTTACTTATATTCAAATTCACTCATTTTCTTACTTCACACAAACTCCTATTTCTCATGGTAGTAGGTATGGTATGAGGTAATATCCAAGGGTACTTTAACATAGTTTGATAGTTTGTGTGGCCAATAGAGAGGGCAGGAGTGCTCCAAAATAGCATCAAAAAACGTTAGTAATCGTAGGCAGAGGCAGTCACGATGCCTAATGTGAGCCGGTGTGGCAACTTATTGGCAAACACATTACTTTAAGTTTCTTTTTCTCAATCAATTCACTTGAAAGCTAAAAACCAATCTGGTGCACGGCAGCTCCCACGAGGCCTGATTGATGAGTCTGAGTGGGAATGTGCATATCCAAGCAAGGTTTGGTTTATGTGTCCTCAAATTCCATTGGGTGGAAAATGTGGATTGAGTGAGGCCGTCATGGATTTGGCATCACTAACTTTGGGGCAGATTGCGGCGAGTGGATTGATGCTCATTGGAGAGGATGTGACAGTTCATCTGAAGGAAGAATGGGACTGAGAAGGGAAAACAAACAGGCAGATCTATATAGAGATTGACAGCACCACGAGGCTGACAGCGTGCAAGAGTACATAGGAAAGTAGACCTGGAAAATAAAGTAACCCAGATGGAAGAATTGGAAACCTGCGCAGTTGCTAAATTAGTAATTAATTTCACTAATATACATTTCTTGATGTGCTCAATGGCTGTCAGTTAAACCGATACTTCCGGCCCTGACCAATTTAATGCCCTTGGCAAGATTTCAACTGCTGCTCCGTACATCTCAGCCAATTCCTCCCCCATTGTTTGTACACTCACACAGAAACTACATACCTTTGTGTCTTTAAGAGTTTCTTTATTTTAGAACCCCCCCACCTCTCAACAACAGAAAAACAGTATTAAAGAACCTAATGCTGCATTGCTGGAAGGTGCTGAGGTGGAGAAGGTGTCTGCAGGTGGTCCAGGATTTGCAGGGGTGGGATTAAAATATTTCAAAAGTGAATCTGAAGAGGAATATATGTGACAATTGGGTGTTACATTATATTAATGAAAAAGCTGCTGATGGTGAAACCCAACCAATAATAGCACCTAAGCTCCATTACAGCCTATAACATTGTAAACACAAACAGCAAGAGTACACCCGGGGCAACTGTAACATCTCAAATTGCACCAATCAGAAATGAGACAGAACCATGAACCTCATTATGCACATGGTCTGTGATGATCCCTCTCTGCTTGCCAAAGGACAAACTGATCTATATCAAAATGTTAATGATCATTAATGAATTCATTAATGACCTTAATGAAGGCTTACAACTAATAATTACAACAGGGGATGGAGAAAGAAAATAGGCTACTCTATATACTTGTAAAATGTAAAATTTAGATTTTTCTTCCCTCATTTGCGGTGCCCCAAGTATTGGATAGTGCCTATACCACGAGTTGAGTCTGTGCAGCAGTCTCACGTGTCAGTCCCTCTCAGTCCAAACAAGCTCCTACTGTCAGAGCTCAGTTAAGGAAGACCACATGAATCAAGTCACAATCATTCAGAAATCAATCCTATGATTAAACCACAGAGTGTAAACATCCAAGGGTTTGTTACTCCTTCAGTATCCTATTTGCCAGTGCTTCAGAGGTCTGTATGCAGTTAACCAGTGAAAAAGTATCTGTGGTGAGTGTTAGGTTACAACTAACATTAATCCATCATGGAATTCTTTGTATTTTAGGCATAAACAGTTGGTACTGCACAAAAATTGCTCTGGTACATGCTTGAATCAGCTGTAACAGCAGTAAAAACAGGTTTATAATGACTGTTTATTGAGGATGTACTGGGTATGTGGAGTATCTCACTTCTCTTGGAATTGAGCCATGTTTGTGTTGGAACTGCTCTGCTTTAGGAACCTTGCAGATTACCTGTGTTAACTGGGACCAGCGCCTGTGTTCGTACATCAGTATCTGGGCTTACAGCTGGTCTGTCTCTTAGCATTGTGCTGACGGTGCCAGTGGTGCTGCTACAGTGCTCACTGTAGCCAGTGAAATCCTGCCAAGTATCATGGGTGGCTGGCAAACTGGCAGATGTGGGCACAGAGAAAAAGGAACATGTCTGCTAGTGCTAACTACTGTATCTATCCAAGCGGTGTAGGTATAATAGAGGAGCAGGGTAAGGTTTGCTGAGCCACTTATAGAAGACAAATGGAGCTGGACAGGAACATGATTTCATGTGCTAACAATGTAGAACGTGTATAAAAGGGAAAAAAGGGTTTCAGGCTCAATGGCACTTGGACAGGTAGCTTAATTAAGATGTTAAGTGTTAAACTCACATTGAATTTCTAAACATCTAAGTCCTGAGGAATATATATATATACAAACATCCATATAAACTTTGAAATTTTATGCACATTATGCAAAAGCTTGAATTATAAAATTGTAATTGAAGAGTGGCTTTAGAGAGCATGTTTATGGAATATGGTGACAGGATATTGATGAAATTTTACAATTGACTATTGATCTGTTTTGTTGTATTTAGGTGTATTAATGTGATTATACATCATACTTCTTGCTTTAGTTTGAAATGATACCATTCTGGTTTTAAGATTCTTTTGTTACTTTTAATGTTACATGTTTTATGTCATTTGTAAATGTGGAAACAATTGTTCTCACTTGTTAGAAAATGTTAGGCCATGCATTGGTTAGTTTTGTCGCTTCATATATAAATCAAATCAAAAATCAAATACTTGTCAAAACAAAGCTTTGTCTTCTTTCATATTTTCTGCAATTCTCTATAATTGTGATTGAATTTAGTTTTAATTGCACATTTCCTTTGCATGATTTAAGAAACAAACACATTTGAGACCTTTTGCTTATTTTGTTAAATGAAAACATCAATGACATCAATGAAATGATTTCAGTATTTTAAAGTATGGATGATGATACTTTCCCCCGATTCAGTTGGTCTTATTTACTGATTTTATGCTGTTTCCTGTGGTGTCACTGAATGACACACTTACACCATTGCGTCTCTTCTTTTCTTTTATAAAGAAGTAAAGAGTGAGAAAATAACCCCGGGATAATAAATAATTTAAATAGTTGAAAAAAATACAATATGGGCAGGTAAGCTGGATGTGGAGAGAGGGAGAGGGCAAGATGACTGCACTAATCAGTTGGCTGCCCTTAGGGATCAGTCTGCAAAGGCAAGGACTTCTGAATGAGAGGAAGCCAGAGAAAAAGAGGGCAGACTGGAGGGGGGAGGAGAAAGAGAGAAGAAAGAACCAATTCAATACATTAAAAAAGACCAAAAAAAATTGCCTGCATGAACACCTAAATAATGAAATGATGATAGAGACAGAGGGACATAGCAAGATAGAACGACAAAGAGAAGTGCGGAGGCACAATTCAGGTATTGCATCTTAAGTGAGAAGAGAGAGCATGAGGACTGAATAATGAAACAAAGATTAGGTATTAGGTATGCCAGGTAGGTCTTTGTTGGAGAGCTCTTGGAAATATTTAAAAAGGTTAGTATATGAATAAACATAGCTTATCAAGGTCCTTTTACGCGTGGAAAAGAAAGAGATCCTAATGAATAATAAAGAGCTGATGTGACAGGGGAGCCAGCCTTGTACTCTGTAGCTACCCCCCTCTGTAACGCAGTAATGGAATGTTTCCTACAGGACTTTTTACCACAAAGGACAAAGGCATAATCATTAAAATGGGGGAGCAGGGAGGAGTCAATATTGCAAAGAGCTGTTGTTATTCATTGTGCAGGCTACAGATGGACCGTATATTAGGAGCATGGTGTTCCCATTAGAGATTCCACTGACACATGTTCACAGAACCTTATTCAACTGTTCCCAAGGTCTCTGTTACAGTTCTGTCACACACATGTAGGACACTGAAATGGCAAGAAGAACAGAGATAGGGATATAAAGGCGTCTCTGCTGACACTGGGAAGTGGTTCTTGCATAATTTCTTTATGAGCCATAGTTCGTATAATGAAACAGATTGTGACATGCATGTTAATTGTTCATTGTTGCGCTGTACAGTAAAACAAAAGTAATTTCCTCAGTGACAGTCAGTCTAAATTCTGTAGTATAATGCATGTGATATAATGCAGCCCATTAATGTAGCTACTTGGAACTTTGATTTTTGAAAGGGGGTTCAAATGTGGGGGGAAACATTTTGCTTACATTTGTATCAGCAATTGTGCTTTTAACACTTCCAAAAAATGCTAAATTCACCCTCAGTTGACATTATGTGGAACCCTCTTGAAAGGCAGCAAAGTGATGCAGGGTTTAAAGTCATCTGTTGGGTCTCTGCAGTCTATGAATCACTCACGGCCTGGAGGGCGATCTTTCTGTATATGTGGTTGTTTTATCCATCACAACACAGAGTGCCAGAGGTGCCCTTGACAGTCTTCAATGCTCATACAGTTATTCTTCCGCCTCTCACCTGGTCAGAGTGTTAAACTTGTAACTGAGGGAGAAAGAAGGGCTGAGGAGGATGTGCTGAATAAACTTGTGATGTTTAAAACATAAAAACTCTGATATGTGTGCGGATGGATTTCATGATTGTGCATAATATGATAGCTATATTATTCAGAATTATGATGGTTGACAATGACAGTGAGATTTCATTATATACTAATGTGCAATTCAATTCTCATTAATTAGAAAATGTTCTGTAGGCTATAGCAGATTTTATACTGGATGATTTGTTGAGCTACAGTGTAAGCATCCCCTCCCAGTCTCTCCGTGTTGTTGTGTGTCTCCACCACTCTCTGTCATGAATCTCATTCCCTCCTGCACCCACTTGGATTTCATGCAAATTTTTGTTCTTTCACGTCAAGAAAGGTGTGTTCTCTAAGCGACTGGGTCAGGCTGGGGGAATCACATTAACTGACTCAGATTTGCCACCGTAGCAAGTATAACTCTCACTGTCATTGCTTATCAATTTACAATGCTCCAAGTTTTATCGGAGAAAGAATGTTTTCTTAGACCATGCCACTGCTTGTACTCAATCCTTAGAGGTCCACCCTCTTTTGCATATTTGAGTATTTAAATATTACATATCCAGTAACCTGGCCAGCTGAAAGTATATTGTTCATTCAAATGGTTTATTGAGTGTAAGATTTTCCTACCTGGAAGCGCCACTTGAGCACCCTTCAGATATTCAAGTTGTTGAATTGTAGATCAGCACACATCGGCTATGTTCTCTTTTTTACCTGGCTGCTAAAAGGGCTGCATCACAACCTCTGCTCCATGGGGATAACTTCAGAAAATTAGATGCTGGCTGCATCAAAGATATAGCACATATGCAGTAACAGCTTGCTTAAGAAGAGAAAAAGAAAAAAGAATTCAACAATGTGTTGTTTTGCTTTTCACACTTAATCTGATGACAGTACCGAAAGCTAAATATAAATCAAACTGCATGTATTTCTAACATTCAAATGTGCACATATACACAACCAAAAAAGCACATGAAAAGTTGGAAGAATGAACAGGTGAGCTCTTTGAGTCACTGTAAAGAGGTTGAGATTTTTGTTAGCACGTGTATCCGAGCTGTAGTCATCCATTCTTTTCATCAGACTGTGAAGTAAAATCCACAGTCCTCATTCAGGTGAAGTTAATGTGAGTCTACAGCAGCTGAGTTAGCCAAATTGAGTGGATACCTTTCAAAGTTAAAGAGTCTATTGTGTAAAATCCCTTCTTGGCGTTTCCTCAGACTGTGTTTCCTTGTTGGGACAATACACAGGCGATAACTCTACACAGGACTTCCAGGATGAAGATGCCTCCTCAGCTTGGCTAACTCAGACTGCTGAAGCTTTACATTAGCTTCAGCTGGACTTAAGAATGTTTTTTTCACAGAACAAGAAGTGTGGATTTTGTCCCGTGGTACAATCACTTCCGAGCCACCAGTGGCGGCTGTCCAATAGGGGGCACATGCATCACCCTAATGACAACAAACCTTAATAAATTATTTTTAAATACTTAAAATGGGCAAACTAATTTGTTTTTTTACTTTTAGTATTACTTCAAATGAAGTTGTACAGTATGAAATTAACCAGCAAGAATGAATCTATGTTGTATCTAACCTAATTGCAAGCCATGCAATACACATTAATCAACACTTGCTTCCTCTTGATCCTGCCTCCATGTAATGCAAGTAAATAGCAGTGTCTCAATTCAGGGACCGCATCCTTTAAAGGCTGCATTTGAAGACTGAATGCATCACAGCAGCGCGACCAAGCCTCTTTCATTTCAAAGGCTCCTTCAAATGCAGCTGAGAAATGCAGCTCTCTTTTCCTGAATTTAGAGGACCCAATGGATGGATCCTTCATGGCCCAACCTATCCCAGAATGTATTTTGCTCCGATCAGCAGCGGTGGAGATTTTGAGCCAGGCTAAGCTGTTGTAATTTTTGCTGTAGGACTGTTAATATGTCACTTTACTAAGTTTTCATATTTTTTCAGATGAGAAAGTAACCATTTGGATTCCTAATATGTAGTCACTTTATCCAAATAACATCTGTTTGTAAATCTGCTCAGACATTGTGACATCGGAGATGTGAGGAGCTGGTGACCAGGTGAGACCAGCTGGTCATCTCACAGCAGCAGCCTGACTCCTGCATCGTCATCCTGGGGAGAAAATGATCCAGTGAACTGATCTGTGCAGCTCTTTGGTAATTTACTGCTGGCTGTAACATCTCTGTAGCATTTTGATATATGATATAATTCCTATTGTAAGATAAATGTTGGTCTCATAGATGTTAGTTTGTTTGAATGTAAAGTGAAGCTACATAACAGTTTGGATTTTTTATAGCTACATTACAGACCGAATAACATTATTTACTGCATCTCTCTGTCAATGAGTTTATTTTTTTGTGAGAAAAAAAAGTGTTAGTGGAGCTCAGAGTTGAGATTATTTTGTCACAGTACAGTCTGGTAGTTGAGTTGAAGCTAAGCTGCTGCTGTCAGCAAGTACACTGCTGCAGAGAGAGAGGCAGAGGAGAGGAGAGCAGAGAGAGAATGGACAGACTCTTCTCTCTACTTGAGAGATTAGTTGAAAAATAAAACATATGAAATGAATGAATTAAAATAAAGAAATAGTTAAATACATTGTTTATTTCATTTAAAGTGGTCTTTAAACTAGCGAAAACATGAATAAAAGTACAGAAATAAATAACAGGGTGTCTACGGGTCCTTCAAAAGTCTTAAATTCAATTTTATAAAACTTCAGAAAATGTATTTATGTATATTTTGGTTGAACTGAGCAGGGAGTCTCTGGTGGTGCTGCTGGACCTGGTTGGGCTGCCACGATAATGAAATTAAATTTTTTTGGCTCACTCTCTACTAGCTATGTCCTGACTGGCCTCTGCACTCAGAAGGGCATGCCTTTGTAGACTGTGTCCTTTGAAGAATGCGGTCCCTGAATTGGGACTATTGATTGAATGTAAACATGGACGACTTGACAGCTCCCCAAAAGTGAAGCCAAAAATCGCCCCTTGGTGGTTGGCTGCAGTATAGGTAATAAGTCCCACCCCCTACATGTTAGTAGATGGGACATTGGCCAAACCAAAAAATCAAAGTATGCATCCAATATTTTTTTTTACAAAGATGATTTCTGTCATTTCAAGTAATTCTGATCATACAGATGTTTGTCCAAGTGCTCATTTTTCTGATAAGTTTGTTTTTTATTAGTTTTTTGGCAATGTGGGGGATGTGACATCATGATTGACAGCTCTCAAACCTCCATCAGGTGGTGGGGCGGCTGAGATGGCAGGTCATCATCCTGACTCTACTGCATAGAGTCAGGCTTCAAATGACATCACACAAGAAAGATAGCAGCCCCCAGGAATGAGATATTTTGGCTTCACTTTTGCATAGCGGTAGGAAGTGGAGACGCGTCATCCATATTCATATACAGTCAATGATTGAGACACAACTGATGGGTGCAAAAATGGCGCAGAGGCCAACACCCTCACCAATCAAACAATGGGATTCATGTATGAGTGACTAAGTGGCCAATCAAGAGCCAAAGTGTTTCTCATACTATCAGTAATTGTGGCTTATCATTACAGAAGACTTTTGTGAAATAGTTTTAAATTATTCCAATATTAGTGTTATCAATACGAGGAGGACACATTGTGATAGTTTCAGTCTGTTTCCTGTTTACATCTAGCTGAAGTACAGCAGCCTGGTAGGACAAACCTACATAAATATTTTAGTTTACTGTTTGTTTGCTTTCTAAGAGATCATTCTACCTCGTGAGAGAAGAGATGATGAGTTAGATGAAGTTAGTAGCCAAGCTGGAGTGTGTTGGCTTTTCTGATTTAATTGTTGAGTGAATGCAACAATTTTCTATAATTGGAGTCAAAGAGTAGCACACCAAGCCAGGCGACAAATTTGCTGGTGGGAAAACAGAGATCAGTCAGCTTGTAATGAGCAGAGAAATACTCACAGAAACCACCTAGACATGGCAATAATGTGACTAATGTGTACTATTGTATTAAGATAGAAATAAAATATCCAAACCAATCCTTTGATGAGAGCTGATATCTGGTATTATTTTTGTGCCTTTCTAAAACACACACATTGAACTGTCTACTGCTCCGCCCAAACACTCAGACACTTGTAAAGAGCGGAGAACTCATCCAAGAGATTGTTAGTTTTATTAATACTGCTTGAGGTGAGACAAAAGGTTGTGTATAAAACTGTTCAAGAACCTGGAAGGAGCAAACCACATTTACTCCAGAGCTGATTTAATCACAAACAAAATGTAAGTTCAATACATGATGTATTAATCAGTTTTATGGCTAGTATTGTAAGATTTGAAGATGTACTGTATGTTGATGAGAGTATTTAGTTAGTTAGTTTCTCCTAGTTATTGGAGGTAGAAACCACAGAGTGATTAGTTATGCATCACAGTGGGGAAGTCAGTGAAGTGTATTTTAACTGGTTTTTGGTACAGTAGGTGTGCTAGTAATAGTGTCTTTTTAATTGTGCTCCTGCTTCTGTGTGTGAACAGGTGAGGGGGAGGCTAGTGTGTGTGTGTGTGTGTGTGTTTTTTTTCAAGTGTGTGTGATTGGATTATACTTTGATGAAGTGTGGGTGTGTGGGCACATGTTTATGTGTTTTCGAGTTGTCAATGCAGATTTACAGAAAGTCGTGATGTGATATGTGGAAAGCCCATTTTTATGCTGAGCGCAAAATGAAATGTGTTTGATGTCGCACACAGTTTATGTCCTATGCCAAGATGAAAATGCTCTTCTGTAGGAAAGAGGATGAATACCATTTCATGGGTGACCTTGCAGGGAATTTTCAAAATATGTTACTGTGGTATGATTTTAAGAGATAGTAAACATCTTTTAAGTGTGTCCAAGACGTTTTACTGCTCCAAGTTTTCCCCTACTCTTCTTATTTACAATCAAAACAGTCCAAATTAATTCCTGAAGACTGAGAGCTCAAACATGCCTGGAGCAGAATTTGTAATGGGACCGAAAACATATTACACAAACAAACACACCCTCACAGACTTTTCGATCCCTCATGCAGGATAAAGTTTAATACTCAACAGACAGATTCATGAGTGTTAACGGTAAATCAAATGCTCTGACTTAAGAAAGAGTTGACCAAAAACAACAAACAAAAGAAAAACTAATCTACACCTCACAATTACTTGTGAAACTGGTACCATATGTTGTATAACAACAACTGCACTTTCTGGATTACACATCATTGGCCATGTTTATGTGTATGGATTAACTTTGCTATTGTCCATCCTTCAGTTAACGGTGCCCTGTGGCCACTAGTAGCACTATGGAGCAATATTTTAAAGAGTGGGTCCTTGTTTTTGTTTGTATCTCAAGCATGGCATGAAGACGCATATGATTGGGTACAAGTATGTGGACAACGTGACACACATTCCTTCTGACATTTTCACGCTATTCCACAGATGGACAGTTAGGAGCGGTTAAGTGCCAAGAAACGTAATAATGTGCCAGCAAAAGCAAGTAAGGAAGATGATTGCTAGTCAGCAAATATAAACATAAATAATACTAGCTCCAAATATCCAAAGAATCAGCTTGTTAATGTTTTATGAGGAAGGAAACACATTTGTTAGAGCTCAAGGATGCACACAATGTACTGTACCTTGAAGTTCTCATTTGGACTAAAATGATAAAATCATTTATAGAGTTATGAAGTTCTTTAAACAATATCCTCAGTGTTGCTTAACAAAGAAACACAGGACTCTCCTGGATAATATAACAACCCTACAGTTTTATGTTATGATCACCATCATCATTTTGAATTATGTCACCTTTGTTTTCTGAGAAGCCATGTTTTATCTGTCATTTTACACAGTGGACATCTAAAAAATACTACAATACCCATGAGCCTTGGTCACCTTTGCCATAAAGAATTAATGAAAGTGCTTTGTCGTTGCAGTTGTAAACAAAATGCGACACCATAGATGACTGATGCCATAGATTGTAAAATTTCCTCAACATTGTAATCTTTAGCTTCCATTCGCCGTTATTGGCCACATGACAGAATTTTAAACTCGGTGATTAGCTGTTTCTTGCACCTTATGCACCTTGGAAGTTGTAGTTAAGTTCTATTCCCTGAAGTTTTTATATACATAGGCTTGTACCTTCAACCATGAGAGTTTCAGTTCTATTTGTAAAAGATCTCCAACTGTGAGTCATGTAACATAACAGGAAAAATGAATGGGATTTTTACTTTCGGAACCAGCAGTGTTCAAAATAGCTCCTCCCATTTTACAACCCTATAATGCACAACAGAGTCACACTGATATCTGACTAAACCTGCAGATATAATACACAAGTTACTGCAAAGAGATGCATTTGTTTGAAACAGCAAAAATAAGATACATCGAATATGTAACTCCAGGCTATTTCCTGGTATTCTCTTAATTCACTCCCTTTCTGTAAGGCAACTTTTCAGAAAACCACAGGAGTTGAGGAAAAGCTTTTATTGAACCCCATGTAACAGTCTTTGAACCATACACACAGCTGGAGGACAACAGCAAGAACACACTCTGACCAAATTCTTCTTCTACTCTTTTTTCCCCCCATTATCATTTCATCAACTGCAGCAAATGACATAAGCCTCTAATACAGTGATTATGTCTCAAAGTGATGTTTCTATCATCTTACAAATACATTGAAAATAAATAATGAAACCAGAAGTAATCTTTGTGAAGATCCTGTGGTGGCCTGATGTAAATACTTGCATATACGCTAAGATTATGAGTGTATGTTTTAGTTAGGTTGCTCCTAAATGAAATAAAATAAAATAAAATAAAAATAGGAAAAATGTGGATTTCTTATATTTCTCAGAGAAATAGGGCATTTCTTGTTCTCATACACTTTTGTCTGCTCTGGGAATTATTCGGTCTTATTATTGTGTTTACTAATTTAACATTAGTGAGGTCAATTGTTTTGCTTTGTTCCCATCCCAGTAGGTTTGCTTCTCTGCTTGGCTGATCAATTGACTAGACAAAAACACCATTTGACTTAGGGAAATTTCAGTCGGTACTGTACTGTTTATTCTTCTCATACTAAAGCAGGTTTAGAATTGTCTTAATTAATACACAATAACTTGCAGAACCACTGCTGAAATCTGAAGTTATCTGTAAGATCTTACAGATCCCTTGCTCACTTATTCCTACATGACTTTTGTGTTGCCTGACTGATTGAAGACAAACAAATTCAAATACGAACATCAGTGTATGTGCACACGCTTATTTTGACACGTTACAGTTAAATAGTCATTACATCACAGCCAGGGGAAAACTTATTTCTAATTGGTTTGAATATGTCAATTAAAATAAAATAAGAGGACATCTCAAAAATATGCTTTGTGCTTTGTTACAAGTTAACTCTCACTGGTGAAGGTGTATTAAACTGAATACAAACTTACATTAAAAACTAATGACATTTTTATCCAGCAGTAAGAGGCCATGATACAATAATAACCTCTTGGGTATCATGATACAGAAAAAAAAACTTCTCCCAAGTAAGATTCAGGTGGTACTATAAGTCTGAGAGTTGTCTGTATTTGATGGCAGTGTTCCAAAAATACCAAACACCAAATACCAAATTCTTAGTAGCATCTTTAAACAGTGCCACTGACTGATCACATCAGTTAACATGCTGCCACTTAGCTGGTTGAGTTGTGCTAATTAGAAACACAAATTTAGCACTTAGAAATTTTAAAATTCAGGCAATTGTGAATCTATAACCTTTCCTGCTGAGCAGATTAGTCCTGTGTTTGATGTTTTGGCTGTGACAATTTAAGTTGTAATCAGTATGGTATAAAAGTATGAGGGGATGATGGGGAGCTGGTAACTATTAAGAGTTAAATATGATTTGGAAGTGAATGTGAAAATGAGGTGGGATGTATTTTCAGCACTGTGCATAAAAACAAAAATAGATTTAATTAGGAAGCAAGAGCAATACAATACACATCTGTCATGGGAATTTTTGCATCGTTGCTCAAAAACACAGAAAGACATAAAGAAAGAATTAAACATTGTTAATTGTTGAAGCAGTTGTAAACACTGTACACTACATTACACAATCAGTAACTCTCATACAAATGTCATGTATATTTGTTGAGAGAAACTCTCTCCATGGATCCTTGGCACACATTGAAGCCAGACGCAAAAACACAATTATCTTGTATTTTTTGATAGAAAGGATGTTGTTCAGCTGGCCCTTTCTCTAAAGCTTGTAAACACGAATCAGGCAGCTTTAGATCTCTCCAGAAGCAATGTCAGTCAGGTTCCTAAATGGACATTTCCACAAACTAGTATGCCTTCTTGCAATCAGGTATGGTCACAGGAAGATCTCACAGAGACTTATTGGTCAGTCAGCAACTTCAAACAAGGACATCCTTCAAATTAGCTCCTCTAGGTACCTCATGATCCACACAGTTTCTGATATATAGATAAGATAGCTAACCCCAAAGGTCAGCAAACAATGCTCAGATAGAAATAATTTCAGCTAGCCTAAGAGTAGGATTTACATACATACATCAAATGATGATGAAACCACTGTTCAAACCACTCTTACACATCACATGTTGACAAGAATGGTTTAGGCAAATAAAATGCAGTTAGATTATTTATTATCATTTTCACAAATCTTACTCGAGATTTCAGAAAACTAACACCTATTAATTTTATAACTTGGCCAAGCATTGCAATACATCATTTGGATATACACAAATATATTCAAAATAAATTAATGATTTTTAAAAAAAGATAATATGAGTGATAATATTGAAATGACCCATTTTGCATGCAATTTGATGGCACACAATGAAACCAAATACAAATACAGACTTTTGGCAGGTGACAGAAAAACAAATAATTGCTGTGTATTACGCACGTTCTTAAACAAAGGACAATGTGTACTCAATATTATTTACTCTATGTAAATGCTGAAATGTCTCAGTGTCAGATGGCAATGTGTGTGAACCAGAATCTCTTGTGACTACAGGGCACAGCTTATCTAGTCAATGATAGAGATGAACAAAACACTTTTATTTCTTTATGTCACAATCCTTGCATGCAATGCACATCTCACGCAAGCCTACATCGATGTTATACACCATTGCAATGTTCCAGTCTCAATGTGATCCTAACACTGGTGGTGGTAATGCTATTATTTGATGCTCTTCACTCATTGTTTCCCTTTTCTGGGTGTTTTATCAAGTACTCTCTGAATGTGTAAGTCCTTTTACTCCTCATAACCCTTTTTTTCCCCACTGGATAGTCTCCCCTTCTTTCTTTTTCTGAGCCTATTATTCTGAAAACAAACCATCCGTTATAATCTAACCTTTAACTCGTAGAGAAAACCTGAAAACATTAGAGGTTGGAAGTTGCCAAGACATATGAGCTCACTGTCTCAACACAACTCGGTAAAGTCCTCAGATCTAAAAGTATAGTATAAAAGCCTTCAAAAGTTCAATGCCTCGGGTTTAACTTGATGATCAAAAACAAGAAGAAAACTGTGAGCACATGATAGACAGACAGACACACACACACACACACACACACACACACACACACACACACACACACACACACACACACACACAAGATAATTCACGTTCTATCTGTTATAACATTGTGTGAAATTGCATCAAGGGTAAACATTGGAAATGAAAGTTCGGACAATACAGAGTACAATAAAGTCTTAATATAGCACAGTCATATTTTTACCAGCATCAACACAGATTAAATGACTCATTTAGAGCCACCAGGACCATCAGTAGTGAGCTGCGGGAACTGTGACCATATGGCGATGATAGGTCACAGAGACACACTAGACAGAGGTCCAGAGAGAGCGCCTGAACAAACCTAAGCTGGCAGTTGAAATTAAAAACACCCTGTCAAAACGCAAACACAATTAACTGCCTGCTTTAATCCCACAGGATGCTACCTTGCAGGTGCATATCTGTCTGCATTTTTGGCCCCTGGCCCTGGTCTGGCAGAGGGGCGAAGCATAAGGTAAATGAAGTGGAGAACATGGTCAGGCCTGGTGGGTGGCAGGCACAGGGCAGAGGGGTGCCAGCCTGCCAGTCCCCTCCTTGGACAGGGAGGGTTAGGGGGCAATGGAGACAGTGTCTGAGCTGGATGAAACAATCCTAGACATCAAACAGCGTGAGGTCTTACAAGGCTCATTAGGAAAGAGGCTGCAAGTCTTTTAGCCCTCCCTTTATTGTGTTAAATAGGCACACACATTTTTGTTCCCATGGTGAACCAAACTGCTCATCTTTAGGGTGTAAGATGTCAGAAAGATAAAGGGGGGTAGACACAAAAAAGCAACACAATTCAGTACATTAGCCTTAAAATATTATCTTTGTGGGGCTCAAAATTCCATTTTGGGGTTTTATATTGTGCCAGAGCGACACTTGCATCTCTGCAGTATTTGTTGAGGTTGTCATTTTATTGTTACGTATTTGTACTTATTTTGTTAATACTTTATGTGCACCTTTGCACAGGTATTGTGGAATAATTAAAAATAAAAGATCCATGATCGCAATATGCAAAATGTAAACATGTAATAAGTGTAATATTTTATGGCCATCAACGTTAGAAAATATAGTGCCGACACCTCTCTTTCAAAGGTGTGCTACATTAGATTAGATGGCAGTTAACAGCTTACAAAACAGGAGCACTTGTCAAAAAACTTGCCAAATATGTAATGTATCAGGGAGAAAAACATTTTGCCACCAAATGGAAAATACAGACAAGCTGCACTTAGAAGAAGAAGTTTGAAACTAGCTAACATTAATATGAAGGACACATAAAAGGTCTTGACAAATTCTGCTAACTGGCATTCAAGCTAATATGACTTCAGAATCAGAAACAGGTTTATTGCCAAGCAGGTTTTCACACACAAGGAATTTGCTTTGCCATACAATAAACATAGGATTAATACTGCAAAATACGAGAAACATAAGGAACTAATTAACAATAGAAGATATAAAAAAGTGTTGTAAGAATAAGTATGATATGCCTGTTTTTTTGTTGTTGTTTTTGTTTTTTTAAGAAATTATAGAATTGTGCAATTTTGTGAAGGACAATGCAAAATATTGTCAGGGAATGTGCAAAACAGTATCAAGTATAAGGATATATGCATTACAAAATATGTGTGTTAATGTACATGTGGTGCCAGTGGGGGTCAGGATAACAGTCACTGTCAATGGGGGTCCTGGGCCTCGTTGATGAGGCCAGCTGTAGTCAGGAAGAAACTGTTGTGCCGTGAGGTTTTGGTCCTGATCAACCACAGCCTCCTGCCAGAGGGGAGTGGTTTGAAGAATGTCTGTCCAAGGTAGGAGGGGTTGGCCACAATTTTTCCTGCCCGCATCAGGACCCTGGAGGCGTGCAGGTTCTGGAGAGGGTGACAGGCTGCAGCCATTCACCCTCTCAGCTGAGCCAATGATATACTGCAGTCTGCCCTTGTCCTTGGCTGTTGAAGCAGCATACCAGATGGTGATGGTGGACTCAATGATGGTAGAGTAGAAGTGCACCAACATTGGCTTTAGCTTGTTGAACTTCTTCAGTTTCTGCATGAAGTACATCCTCCACTGTGCTTTGTTTGTGAGGGACCTAATGTTCAGCTCCCACTTGTGGTCCTGGGTAATGATGGTGCCCAGTAGAGTGCATCTTGGGCTACATATTCCTGTTTGAACCCAACCCAAATCCAAGAGAGTGGCATCCAAGCCCAACCTGAACCCAAAAGGCTTTCTGTTTTTTATATCTGAACCTGACCTGATGCAGTTAAGGTAAGCTGAAGCAATGAGGTTGTGCTACCCTGTCATGCAATTGTTATTATTATTGTTATTATTAGACTATAGGTTGATTGTTTAAACAAGCACACACATCACACACAATATCATCAGCAGTAATAAATATAATAACATTAAAATAATCAAGTAGGCCAGCCCAGCTGACATGACTGAACCTGATCTGAATCCAAACTTCATTTCTAAATTGTCCAAACCCAGCCTGACCTATCATTTCCAAACTGGTCCAGTCAGGTATCCACCCTCGAGTGTCCAGGAAGCTGGACTCCACAGTGGACACCAGATGGTCAATCTGGTCCTGAGATGAGGGTGGTGTTGTCTGTAAACTTGAATTGACTGATGACTGGAAGGACACCGACTTGAGAAATCGGTGATGATGGTCTGGGAGTCAGAGATGTGTTTCCCCAGCTTCACATGCTGCTTCGTGGCAGAACAGGACATCAGTGATCCACCTGCAGGTGGAGTCAGGCTTGTAAAGCTGGGAGAATTTGTCTTGCAGAGGGGATGATGGTGTTACAGGCTGAGCTGAAATCCACAAACAGGATCCTGGCATAGGTTCCTGCAGGAGGTGCTGGAAGATGAAGTGGAAAGCCATGTCTACTGCATCATCCACAAACCTGTTGGATCTGTAGGCAAACTGCAGGGGGTCCAGGAGTGGGTCTGTGATGGTTTTAAGGTGGGACAGTGATGGGTAGTGACAGGTCTGTAGTCAGTGAATCCTGTGGTCTTTGTTTTTTTTGGATGAGGATGATGGTAGAGTTATTGAAGCAGGCTGGTAAGTGGCATGTCTCCAGTGACGTTTTAAAAATGTCTGTGAACAATGGAGACAGCTGATCAGCACAGTGCTGATGGGTGGGGATGGGTTGAGGGTTGTTTTCTGAGAACTACTGTCAAATTTTCTCAGAGTACAGTCATTTAGGATCTCTCTCTGCCTTGCTAAACCTGTATTTAGACTTTTAATCCAGTCCTTACTTCCACTCCTAAAAACTTTGTCCTTTTTCAAAAGTCTTGGGAGGACAATAATGAAAGACTCTGGTTTGTCTGCTCCTCGTACAGTATCTGGTTGGGGAGCATGTGCTGTGCCTCGTGCATGTGGGCCTGCAGTGGAAAGCAGGAAGAATGAATAGTTTACGATATTTTGTTGTTATTCTGTCTTCTCCATGTAAGTCAAAGACTCTGAGAGTCTATAGAGAAGAAGCATATGGGAATTATGGCCCATTTTTTTGTCTTGACAGTTTACAACATTAGTTCATCCTCATTTGGCAAATGGGAATAATGACAGCCAGTATGTTCCATATATTCACAACAATGCCTCTAACTGTGGGCCAATTTCCCATGTTTTTTACCAAAAACATTTGTCATATTTTTGCACCTATATGAAGAGCAGAGATGGAAAATGGTAAATTGTTGCAAATGTATGGACATGTGCATCATACTCACTATTTTTTGATGACTCTCCATCAAATTTGACAGTTTAAAGGATAGTTGACTGTGATTTTGATTACAAGCCTTGCTTTGGTTGTAAATGAGCAGTTTGAACAATAACAGAGGAGGGAAATGTGGAAAAAGGAAAGTTTTCCACAATGGAAAAGGACAAATGAACTGAAGGGTGAATTTTACCCCACACTTAGGCTAGGATACACAGTTATGGTGTGTAGTAGTAGTTTGGATGTCATGCTGGGTAAATTAATAGTTGCATTTGTCTGTTTTCAGCACTGTCCACTATTGTTCCATTTCTTCTCAAAATTGTAACTCTAAAACTACTGACTTTATTCACAGTGCCATGTTTTAGCAAACCTATAGTTTTGGGAGAATTTCTATTAAAACTCGCCAGCTTTCTGTCTACCTGGTGCATGAGAATCCAGCTTTTTATAATAAAAGTGAAAATATCAAGCAACAGGTAATGTTCCAGCATCAGTTTGAAGACTTGGTTAAAGTCAAAGTGAATTGCTTTCCCTGTTTTACATGACTTACTTGCATAACTATTACAAAGACTTCATGCCCAAACTTCCATTAGCACCACGTTCCCTGTGGAGAGTGTTGTCAGTATGAGAAAATAGCCTTTAACTTTTAGACATATTGGCATTTTCAAACTGCTGATTGCTGATTGATGTCACACAGAGAGATTGTTTTATAATAACACATTCCTTTTGCTACACAGTTCTATGGACTATACATTTAAAGTAATTTTCATGGTTGCATACAAATCTTTTTCCTGTTTTGTTTTTTTCAGGGATACTTTCAAGGTTCTGAAGTTGAACATACATTATGTACCAACTACAACAGATAGGGGTGATAGCACTGATTCTCTGAAAAGATATTTATTGTTCACTTTATGAAGAAAGACAAGTGGCAGAAAGGTAGAAAATAAGTGTAATCAATAACTAGAAATACTGCTTCATGGTCATATGCCTCCATAAACCAATCAAGTTACAGTTACATCCATGTCTGTCCAGACTCATGTAATATTTGTTGTGAAGACTTTGAAGGAATTTAATAAAAGGTATTATGTATTTTTATGTTATGCATTTTCCTTGTATGTGCTGACATACTTGGCCAATAAAGCTGCTTCTGATAGAACACAAAGTTGTGGAAGACGATTCATCTCATATAGATGTTGCTGCAAAGAAGCTACAAATTCTACAATATGGATGCTTCACACACATCTTCAACCTAGCAGCACAAGATCTATGCAATCACCACAGTTTCAAGATGAGTTCCCAGAATTGGTGTGACTAATTCAATAGCCGACCAAATGGGAAATATGGTCACAATCTCCTCTTCTGAGTTATGGTGTTGAATAATGGCCAGAAAAGGTTTTTCACAGAACATTATCATGTTACAGTGAAGTTGACCTTTGACCTTTTGGATATGAAATGTCATCACTTCATCGTCTTATCCTATTAGACATTTGTGTGAGACTGTCATAATTAGCACATCAATTCTTGAAACATGTTTTGTGATGTCACAGTGACCTTGACCCTTGACCACTAAATTCTAATCAGTTCATCCTTCAGTCTGAGTAGACATTTGTGCTAGATGTAATGAAATTCCCTTCAGGCTTTCCTGAGATATTGCGTTCAAGACATTGGGACGGATGTGATGTCACAGTGTCCTTGACCTTTGACAGTTGAACTCTAATCAGTTCATCACTGAGTCCAAGTGGACATGTGTGCCAAATTTGAAGAAATTCCTTCAAGATGTTCTTAAGGTATCACATTCATGAGAATGGGACAGACGGACATACATACAGACAGATGGACAACCTGAAAACATAATGCCTCCATGCTGGCGACAGCTGGGGCCGGCGACATTATTATAAGTGAAAAACCGACTGGTGCATTTAATATTGGGCTAGGATGATGTTTCTATTAAACTCAGTCTTATAAAGATCCTGCTCTCAGAGATTCACCATTTCCAAATAGATGTGATTTCACAAAAGATGTGAAAAAGCCAACTATTCCGTACATTGTCCCTACTGAGCCAATCAAAAAAAATGTGATACTTCTCTATTACACAGCATTTAATACTGTTGACTTCTTATTGTACTCTTATTGTATTTTAAATGGCTCTATAGGTCTAATAATGCTTTTGCCACTGTACTATATAATAGACCCCTATTTGTCTGTCCTCAAGATGACAGAGGTCTAAAGGTCCTTAATCTTCCTTCCTAATTTGGCTTGTCATTATCTCTAACTGCAGACTGTTTTTGACTTTAAAATGGATAATATTCTATTTTATCCACAGATTTAAATAACACAGCTTAATTTTTAAACAACAATGGAATAAAAAGAAATATTTGTCTATTTTATACACATAAAACTAAGACGAATGAAAATAACAAATTTATTGAATGCAGTGGTTTTCCAATATAGCAGAATCATTTTTCTTCTACTTTAGCAATACATCCAGGTTGAGGTCTTCTTATTTAGTGATACAGAAGAGAGGATTGATGCTATTTCCTTTCCTCCAGAGATGATGATTATTGATTTATTACTTCAAATGTAGTGAAATACATTGTTCCTTTGCACAATGTAACTCTACTGGCAGTAAACTATGATCTAATATATAATCTGTCTGACAGAGAGACAGATAGCTAAATCGATTGATCGATAGATAGATAGACAGATAGATAGATAGATAGATAGATAGATAGATAGATAGATAGATAGATAGATAGATAGATAGATAGATAGATAGATGTTTTCATTTGTTATTGAGAATGGCACACCTAATGCTCTTCATACTTAATTATGTTACCAGAGGAGTATAATCATATTTGGATTAATGCCCTAGGGACATTATAAATTTGGTCCTGGTACTGGGAAAGAACTAATGCTGGTTAAAATATCAGCATTTAGGGATGTATGAAATTCATTTGCCACTTGATAGAAAATCAAAATACTGCCTGTGTCCTCTTGGGTATGATTTCTCATTTGTGAAAATTAAATGGAAATTTGGAACAAAGACATGCAAGATCACTAATGGTCAAATGTTCGCTAACAAATCCTCTTTTCCATATAAAGAAATATCTTGTATCTTTCAAAATACCTCTTTTTAAACTTGTAAATGGCATTATGTGCCTAAACAAGAATGCCATTTGTCTGACCATTTTGTTTCAGACTAAATGGACATACTGCTGACAGTTTAAGTTGGTGTAAAATTCAGTTTTTTGGCCTCCTTTGACTGACTACCAACTACCAATCTCCACAGGCAAAATAGTGTTCATCATGAATATCTAAATACGCAAAATAATGATAGACTTCATTGTATCTGTTTTGCACAACTATCCCCCCACTGCTGTGTCTCCTGATGGCTGTACAATGAATGAATGAATGAATGGAAATGTAGTTTCAGACCTGTTAATTAGACTGTAGATTTCAAGTGGAAATTAATAACCAATAATTCATTCGTAAAAAGGAAATGACCCTTTATTTTGATGTAGTTTCATACCTGTTAATTAGACTGTAGATTTCAAATGGAAATTAATGACTGATAGTTCATTGGAAAAGGAAAAATGACACTTTATCAACAGTGGTGATGACCACTGTTTTATTAATAGAACATGCCTTTCGCAGAGTCTGCACACAAAGCCAAGGCAAAGATGGATGTCTTGGCTTTAATTAACCAGAATTATTTACTGACTTGGGCTGGCTTATGGGAGCATCACTCATGTAATGGATATATTAGCAAAAGACTGAAGGGATTAGCTTCTGTGGAATTAACAGACTGTGGGCAGTTCATCATGTGAAGTGAAAGGACTATATAATATTTATACTATATTTACAAACAAAAAATCATAGTGAATTCTGCATATACCTAAATGTGTGAGTATGCATGTGCACATGTGCTTATTTTTATGTTTTTTTTTTCCAACAAAAAATACTTTGCATCTTTGACAAGATGAATAACAGAATGATGCCATCTGTTGTTCATTATGGAGCCTATGCCAAGTGCATTTTCATAAATCCTAAATCAATTTTATATATGCTGTTATATGTGCACTGGAGTTGCACATCCAATGGGACTAAGATGCTGTTACTATAATGTGGTTTTCAAAACTTTCTCACAATTCGTGTGCTCTTTTTATTATTGTCACAAACTTTATGATTTTGGAGCTGGAATCTGAGCCACTGTTGAGGCCTTGCTCTTTCAGCTGCCAAGTCAACAGCTATATAATAAGTTCCATTGATGTCATCTGACCTCCAGCTCCTCCAGGGCTTTGCTTATTCTGAGTGTACGTCTCACTATTTCAACTGTTTGGCCCTCAATCCCAGCATGACAACAGCAGTATAGTAAAGTTCCTGCTGTGTATTTCTTGATATTGTATGTATTTTCATGCAAGACCAGAAATGCAGACTATGTATTTCACAATCTCTATGAATATTTTCCATACATTGTCATGTGGCATACCCTTTCCCACCATAACAGGGACCGTCTAAAATAGCATTATACTTTTGAACTGATCTTCATGGTTAAAATGTTGCCATTTTTTTCAGAACAGGACCACATTTTGAAAATCCTTTCATTGTAGCTTCCACTGTTTGTGTGAAGGTAATATTATGTATTGTACTGAGGTAAAGTTATTGATTATGTTGCAGAGTCGAACAGGCAGCCCCTTTACCTTTACTTGCAAATGTTCCTTCATAGTGAAGAAACGTGATTTACAACACAGACTACCACAATGTGCTGGCTGTTTGTTGACATGTCTAATCCTGACACATAAATTGCATCATGTCATTGGACTATTGGACTGTACCTCTCTATTGGCTCAAGAATACTCACCAAAATAGTAAACTGGTTGACCTTCTAATGCTTACAAATAAGATGTGATTACCAGATCTGTCAGTACATGTCTCAATGGCTCTTTCCTTACTGATCATGATAACTACGTACAGATTTATCTTGCAAAAATGAATGCATGCTGCACATGTAGACACGGTGGTTTGTGCACTCATGCACCCTTTTGAAGGCTTAATGTCTTTATTTATAACCTATGTTCTTTTGATTCAGGATTAAGTTCAAATCAATAGTTTTGTTCATCTGAAACAAAAGTGATCCTCAATGTCTACAACATGTCTACATGTATGAATGCGATCAATGGTCTAACATATAGCAACGAAAGCTGAAAAGCAGTCGTCCTCACATTATGCTTACTTAGATCAGCCTTTGCCTCCAGTGCTGGTGGCCCTCAGTTATGTGGTCCGGTGTGGTCATATTTTAACTTGTGGTAAATGTCAGATGTTGTTGCTATGATTCATGTGAAATACGAACGTCTAGAAATGGTAAACAGAAAATGGCAAAATCAGCAGGAGATTGGCCTGTGTTTGCAGTTGTGCCGCTGGTCACCACTGGGTCCTGCATGGCGTTTATTTAACATGACACATTTCAACAGCACCTGGCGAGCAAGGTCATGGCTGCACAGTAACACAAACACACACACACACACATACGCAGGCAGGCACACACACATACACACAATTGCACACACACTCACACACACACACAAACCGAAATTCTCAGAATGATTCATTTCATATTGAACATCCCTGCTGGTTTTGAAAGAAAGCCACTTCTTTTCAAATCCAGAAGGGTGACACGTTTTTAATTATTGACATTCAGGTGAGGGTTAGCATTTTATGCTGTCTGACCCTGCAGACATGAGTGGCAGTGGGCTGGGAGTGGGTAGGGAAGACGGGAGGCTGGGGGCTGGCTGCATTTCAGGGACAAAGAGCCTACTGAGGAGGCAGACAGATCGGCTGAGGAGGTGGAGGTACAGTGATTCACATGCAGTGCAGGAGGCCTCTCTGTATCACTACCACCCCTCCCCCAAATCCCAGGAGGGCAGGGGTGGAATTGATGAAACGAGCAGGAAGGCCTAATTAAAGGCTCTCAGCTCAAACGCATTGATGTATTACATCTATTATGCCACAGTTCGATAGGTCTGCCACGCCGGGGCTGCCGTGGCTACTGAGTCCCGCCAAACAAACTGAATAAATAATAGCAGCTGAGAGGGAGAGAGAGAGAGGAAGAGATACAGAGAGAAGGGGAGATGAGTTCAACAGGAATAGTTGTGATGAAGCCTGTTGTAGCCATAGGAACGTCAAAGAGATTCATATTATGTATGTAAAACTCCATTTACAGTCTATACACCATGAGCTGCAAGCAGGGAGTGAAAGGAATATAAAAAGTATTGAGAGCCAAAGTCAGTGAGTGCCAATTTAGAGATTATTTCATTGATATTGTATTTCTGTGCATTGTAGTATGCATGATTTTTTATTTATTAAGAATAGCTATTGTTTTGTAGCATTCTTGGTATAATGTGGAATATAAAATGGTTATTATGGATAATTAATGAAAAACTTTAAAACATTAAGCAAAAATGTTTGAAATTTAACAGCATGATAGAAAATTTGCTACTGAATGAAATTAAGACACCCTCTGCTTGGAAATACAGACAACTCTTGCTATGTGTCATGCCTTTATTATTATTGTGTAGCCTCGATTCTTCACCTGGATGATACTTATTCTAAAACACATGACTAGCATTGAAATCAAAGGTCAAATCCATGAACAATCCAACTGCTCATGGATATTAGTTTGTCAGTCAGGGTACATGGGAAGAGTGGAGGTGGTAATGGGGTTGACTTATGCATCTATGTTCATTAGGGAGGCAGAGGGTGGGTTGATCCGGTCTGTGGAGGGGATGGGCAGAAGAATAATATGCATGTGTGCATATAGTGAAATATAGAATGAAGAGATGTGTGTTAAGGGGTGCAGTGAAGAAGAGACAGGAAAACAGCACATGGAATTATGTATGACTTTTGTCTTTCAATATCTTGGGTGAACATACAAACATAACAGTGCACTGAGTATCCTCATATCTCCCATCCCTTCCCACTACCCCAATACACCCAAGTAAACAAAACAAACCAAAATAAAACATAAACAAACAAACAAAAAAGTATATTTAGGTATATTTTCTGAAACCGCACTTTATATACCTTAGTGTCCCTTTTATCTATTCAGAAAGTACACTAAAGCTGTGTTAAATTGAAACTACTGAAGTTGTACTTAGTGTGTTAAACGTTGTGTTCAAGATGTGCTTAAATATAATGAAATAATACTATCAATGTGTTCTTGGATACTTTTGCTGACCAAAATACTACACTTTTAATAAATGTACTGAAGTAATTTTGTAAACATCTAATGTGTACTTAAGTATGATTAAATTACACCAACAGCAAATTGATGACTATCACATTATGCATATAATAAAGTATCAAATATACGTTGCAAGCATACCCTCAGAAAAGCACTTATTTGTAGAAATATACATTTAACACTTGTTATACCAACATTATACTTTCAGCATAGAAAAATGTATTTATTTGTTACTTTGACACACACATGCATGCTTGTAAACATGTACACATGCATGGATGCACATGGTGTGTATGAGAGAAAAAAAAATAACAACACAGTTAGTAACAATAACATAATATGTTATGATAATAATAATAAATATGATATGATATGATCATTTATGATGTACTTATATCCATAAAAGCTCAGGGCCAAAATTGCCGAAGTCCATTATCGATAACCTCTAGAAAAATTATCTGTGCAAGAAAATAATGGGAACCAGGGATCTTAAAAATATAACCACAGCTAGGTTTTTCTAGAATTAATCTCTCTAAAGGTAAAATTCTGATATTTGGTCCAGGAACAGCTTAAAAGTTGGAGTGGATTCATTTTTTTAAAATCTAAGTATGCATTTCTTGGTAAAATCTTATAGTAATTAATATTTTTTTATCTTATTAAAAATCTGGTATATCATTTAATAAAATAGAAACAAGGGTTTAAATCACAATATTTTTATATCTTCTACTTCAGATAATCCAAAACTCAATTTATTTTCTGTGTTAAATGAGTGGACAACATTCTGAATTTGTAGACAATCTTAAAAATCTGTGTTAGCAATGCAATATTCTCTTCTTAAATCAATTAATGATTTTAATTTTATTTTTAGTTTTTATGGAACAAGTTTTTTAATTGTATTATATAATTGGAGTTTGTCATTTGCATATATTGACTGATGTTAAGTGTTTGTTTAGGTCAGAATTTTGATGGATAGGAGAAAAGAATGAGGTACAATTCATAATACCAAATTTCTTGATACAATCCTTCCAGGCTAAAAGTGTGTTGAAAACAGTAAAGTATTTTTTTATTTTTTTTAATCTTATTTAGGTGTCATACGTAAGAAACAAACATTAGATTTGTTAAAATGTATCTTATATCCTGAATATCTTCCAAATTGCTCTATTGAACTATATAAATATGATATGAATTTTCTGGATCTGTTATATATAGAATTATGTCATCTGTATATACGGATACTTTGTGTTCATCATTATTAACCTTCAGCTAACAGTTGTCCAAATAATTTAAATCTCCTTATATCGTCAGCAGCATATCTCCTTTTTATAAAACCTGATTGGTCCGGATTGATTAATTTAGGCAACATAGATTCAAGTCTTTTAGCTAATAAGTAGTAATCTTCTTAGTAACAATTTAAAGGGTCCTTGCCACTTTAAGGGAGTATTCTAGTGACAAAAAATATTAATCATTAACATAAAGATAGGGTGAAGATCAGTCCAGAATTTTTTTTTAAATAAAATTTGGATGAAAAGCCTTCTGGCCCTGGACCTTTACTGTATTTGTAAGCATTAAATTAAATGTAGGCTTATTCAGATAACTTAGGTAAACTGATGCTTTGGAGGTCGTTATTCATTTCTTCTTGTGGATAGTTACTGGGGGATTTATAAAGTTTATTCTAAAAAATATAATAATTCATAAAAAGCCTGGTTAATCTCTTTTGGATGATGAGTTATGTTATTTATTTTTGAAGCAAATTGCTTTGATAACCCTTTCTGCATGCCCCTTCTTTAATTGGTGGGCAAGTAATTTACTTGATTTATTATCAAATTCATAATATTTTTGTCCGATATGTTTTTTTTTTTGTGGTTTCATTTGAAAGGTTGAGATTTAGTTTAATTCTGGATACAGTTAATTGTCTCCAATTATCCTCTGCAGATGCAGTCTTATGAAGTGCTTCACATCTTTCTACTTCTCTCTCAAGTTCTTGTCTTTGCTTCCGTTCAGGTTCTTTGTGTAACTTCAGAATTTCCTTTTCATTAGTGACAGAAGTGGCTGTTAAGTGAGCTGCAGTCAGCACCCTGTTGCTCGTGCTTGTGCCGCTTTACAGCTGATGTCTTTTTCTTCACTTACACTACACATAATGACAAAAGAGCTTGAGCTAAAAGATCACATTTTGTTTTGCACCATGTTTCTGAGTATCTCACTCCCGGTCAGTCAGCCCCTCCACCCATGCTGTACATTTACACACTCATACACAAACACACACACAGAACAAACACACAGAGACTCCCGGACAGTGAGAGCCAATCTGCACTGCCCAACCGCAAAAATATGTGTTAATCAACCACCTGAACCCAATCGGACCCGCAAACTGCCAGCTTTGTTTTCAAACCGTATTTACTAAACACCGGTAGGCTCAGTGAACTGTGGTCAGAGAGCAATGTATTGTGGTTTTGTTGTGAAATGTGTGCTTATTGGACTACCAAAGGTGTTATCGCAACTTTGGTAGTCCAAAGCTCTATAGCTTGTTTTCTGCTCCTTTGTTGAGGAAATAATGTATTAGCTGTGAGTGCTCAGGAGTGAGTGACTTGTCATTGTGGTGGTGTTTTGTTGTGAAATGTGTGGTGGTTGCTGGAGAAAGCTACTCATCTTATTAGTTGGAGAGCTTATATCTGCAGGGTGTTTGTAGTCAGATAGCACCATTTTTGTTGTGGTAGATGCTGGTTGTTTGTTGACATTACTTAGCGGGAGAGAGGCAAGACACTCAGGAGCACACAAAAACATTCTTCAGATTTTTGCAGAAAATCTTGCCCAAGTCCTTCACATGGGAATTAATCCACAGGCCGTTATGGACAACCAGGAAAGTCTGGGAGTCTCATTTTTTAAGTTACGTTACAACCTGTTCACTTATTGGCTATCAAAAATGATTAATACATGTAAATTGCTTCACAGTTCTTACATATAGAACCTTTAAATGATACTAAAGTGACATAAAATGGCTTTTGTGGCTCCCCAGATTTCGATCTATGAGAGGATCATTATTTTCCTTAATATTATTTGAAATCCACATGCATTTTAGATTTAAATTATTTGTCTTTAAGTAAGAAAGCATCAATTGTCCATTGCTTAGAGTTTCCCCTGTCCAAATGGATAGTTACATTAATTCTGACATGATCAGAAAGAATAACTGGATTAATTCAACAATCTTTTATTATGTGCATATATTTTGAGCGGATAAAAATAATCTATTCGAGAATACGAATTATGAACATTTGAAAAAAAGTATAATCTTTGACACCCTGATTTAATTCTCACCAAATATCCGTTAGGCCACATTCTGTGCATAACCCATGAAGGACCTTTGAAGATTTAGACCTCTGGCCCTTAGTGTGATTAGATTTATCTAAAATAGGCTTCAACGTGTTACTGAAATCTCCACCTATCACTGCAAATCCTTTAAAGTTTTCATTAAAGAGCAGCACCATGTCCAACATGAATGTCAGTTCATCTGTATTGGGATCATAAACATTTAGAAAGGTTATCAGTGTTCCGCAGATAGAACCTTGAATGAATGGGATGTTTTTATTCATCAAAATAGCTGTTCCTCTGCTATGATTTTTGTGAGAAGAAAAGTAAACCTGACCCACCCAGTCCCTTTTTAATTTTACATGTTCATTCTCTGAGACGTGTTTCTTGCCAAAAGGCAACATCTACTTTGTCTTTTTTGATAAGAAATATTGTTTTCCTGATATGATTGAAATTTAATATATATAAGGATAAACCCCTTGAGATGTATCATCTCATTTTCGAGGGGATCCAAAACAACACTCACAAAACAAATGGAAAAGGTGCAAGATACAATGATATATAAAACAACAACGAAACATCAAACAAAAACCAGCAAAAAACCTCAACAAAAATAAAAAGTGTTACAACCTTATAGAAAAAATTGATCAGTCTAAAAATGGAGGAAATAAAGGAACAGTGATGGCTTTACTGAAAACATAGGAAATCTGTTTCAAGATGAGAAAAACAAAACATTCTCAAATAAACAAAATGATGACAGAAGTGGGTATTTGCAAGTAATTTATTCCAATTGGAAGGAACATAAAAGCTTCTTTTTTTTTTACCAACTTCCTTAGATACAAAGGGGACCACAAAGAGGAACTGATTGGAGCGTCTTAGTGAATAATTTGACATGTAAGGAATAAATAACTGTATTAGATAATAAGGATAGTTAAAGTTAATACATATAAAAATAAATTGACACCAGCGAAATTGACGCTTTATCTCAGGAGAGAGCCATCTGAGTGTGTCCAACATTGTGCAATGATGTGTAAAAAAAAGAACAACCTAATGTGCAATCTGTTATATCAACACTGAGGGGGATGAAGATTCACTTTAGAAATGTTCTGGTAAACAATGTCAGCGTAATCCGTTATTGGTAACATAAGTTGTGAAACAAGTCTTGTTCTAACATTAAGAGTAAAACAATGTATTGAACGATACAGAACACCAACACCAAAATTTACTTTTTTCATGGCCTGATCAATGTGTGGTTTAAAGGTTCAGAGTCAATCCACATACCTAGATATTTATTTTCTGCTTTCTGAAGAGATCTATCATCATTACAAGTTTAAACCAAAGAGTTGGATTTGGAGTTGAGGTTCTGTCTCACACCAACAAGCACTGAATGGGTTTTTGATTTATTAAGCAGTAATTAGTTAGCTGTCAACCACGTTTGTGGAGTACTGAAATCATATTGCAGGGCCTATTGAATTTGTGATGTAGAGGCTTTTGATGTATATATTATAGTATCATCTGCATATAGCTATACACAAAAATCAGAAAAAGAGAGTGGGAGACCATTAATAAAAATTGAAAAAGAGGATTTCCCAAGCCTGTAATATTCCTTGAGTTTATTTTCATATCTGACATGGTACCTGCTGCACATTGGTAGGATTACCTTTTAATGTGTGCAGTTGGCTAAAAGAGTTGGCTAGAGTTGTCACTGTTTTTTTTTATTAATGAACATAATAAAGAAAAATAAAAAAAGAAAGAACAAAAGATAACATACATACAAAACACATCAACCCACCCAAGCTGTTTGGTTTCCCTCCTGACAGTTAGTTTGGAGGTTTGTTTGGCTTGTTTGGGGAAATTGGTGTTATGGAGGGATTTTCTTCACTTGGAGCGATGACAGTGGGTGTTTAACTGGTGGAATAATCAGTATAATCCTGTGTGAGAATAATATATAGACTAGTTAAAGCCATAATATGTAACTAGTTTTAAAATACAGAAAACAATGTAATGGTCCAAGTAATTTTGTTGCCTGTCAATGGTGTCATACCCCTCTACCAAAGAGTATATGCACACAATACGCAAGTTTCTGCATTGTGGTTTTCTGCTACAGTGGCATCTACCAAAGAGTATATGCCTACAAGGTAATACATTGGTGTTGTCATTGCCAACCACAGTGATGTCTACCAAAGAGTATATACCTACAAGATACTATGTTGGTGTTGTGGCTGTTTGTCACAATGGTGTCTACAAAAGAGTATACGCATACAAGATAATACATTGGTGCTGTGATTGTCCACTAGAAAAAGTCATAAATTGACTTTCATTCAGTTTTTACGATAAAAACTTTAGATCTTGGTTGTTTTTAACTATTAACTATTTTTAACTAAGGATTTTAGTCATTGGATGTCTGGATGTCGGGAAGTTATCAGTATCCTTCCAGATGTCCTGTGCTTGCTGAACAGCATCAGAGAAATACTGATTTTTCACGTGAAACTGCTTTATTCAGTGCTTTTTACTGATCTTAATACCTGTGTGCGCTTGTTTTGTAGAGGAGGACACCTCTGCAGATAATACAGCTCCCTGAATGATGAACCCTGGAGTAATCCTAACCCAGAGAAGCTGGTTATTTAACAATAAAGACAACAATTCCCATGATCCCACTTTACTTCACAGCGTCATCAAACTCTGTCTTTTCTTATTGTTTTGATTGAGAGGCCCTTAGCGACAGAAATTACATATCATTTAAAAGTCTAAATAGATATTGAGTTTGAAAAAAAAACTGTTTACAGATTGATTACTTGACTTTCAGCACCATTCAATAATATGTTATATAATATGATATTATGATAATATACTAGTAATATCTGACTATTGCAGCAGGGTCGCACAGCAGAGGCAGCCAACTTCTCCAACTTGTTGCTAAGGTTGTTCCATGGGTTATTCACGTTGTCCATTTTCATATTTTGGATCAGATTTGGAAATGTGTATGACACTTCTGCTTTAAAACGGTCAATCTCTGAAAAGACATTTTCCCAATTTGTTACTGTATGTTGTGTTGTTAATAATTTAACATGATAGCCTGAACCACACATATTTTCTTTTTTCTTGCATCTAGGTGAAACAAAGGTGCTCAGACTTGAACATGAGCCAAATAAAACACAATAAAATATACACACTGTATGTTTAAACCATGTTAGATCACATAAAATACAGTGTACATAAAAGAGACATCATTAACATAAAACCTGGAATACATCCAGCTATCTCCATCCTACTCAATTATCAATGTTTTTTTCTCCTTACTGTGTATAACAGTTTCCTTACTATAGTCACAAGATGTCATTGCATATTTTTTTTAAATTGTCCATGAACAAAGTCATTTGTATGTTACAGTATTAGTCTGTGATCTGTTTGTGTGTATCTGATAAATATTGAAAACTAGGAGCATTTTGTCTAAAAATGAAAAAGAGAAACAATTAACACACATTTTTTTTTTAACATGGACAAGTTTCCATCCAGTTAGTGTACATAATAGGGATGTAAAGGTACATGTATTTATCCTGAACCATCATGGTATGGTTTTGTGCATGCAGTTGTACAAAGAATACACTCCGTGACCCAAACAATTACTGTCACAATAGTTTAATAATCCATTTAGCCTAACCCCAAAACTGAAGTACATACTGAATGAACCCTGAATTTTGTTTACTGTTTCACCCCTAGTACATGAGGATGTGTTGCATGGTGAGCCCTTCACGTTCACATGAAGACAGTAAGCTCAGGAAACATGGAGAACATTAGGTGGATTCTGTCAGTGTAAATCCAGCAGCCAACTGCATAGAGAGAGGGATATAAAAAGCAGGACAGCAACAAATTCAGTAGGAGTGCTTTTCGGTCCTGGCAAAGTGATGGACAAATTTTCTGTGTGTTTGTCTATTTGTGTCTGTGCGTGTGTGTGTCTGTGTGTTGTTGTGACGGTGTGTAAATATATGTCTTTGCTTGCAGAGCACACGGAGGAGCAGATTTGTGAGACAAGCTTGAGCAGTTGCTTTCACAGCAGTGGTGAGATTGGAAGCAAGTGGTTCCTGAGCCAGTGTGACTGATGGCGTCTGTTAGCAGCGACGGCTGCAGAGAGGACGTCTTGTACTGGCGGCAGGGGGAAGCTGAGGCTTCCGGAAACAATGCTGTCCTCAGAGAGTCTGTCGAAATGACAAGACAAGCAGGGCCAGTGTTTCCATTCAGAAGCTTCTCAACCTTCTGCCACTTCTATCTCTCACTTATTATGATGCCCCTTAACAATCCTTGCTTTCCGTGTCTTCCCTCTGCTTTCATCTCTTTAGCGTACTGTATCCGTATCACAGTAGCTGAGCTGCCTCTGTCACAGGCTTCTCTCTTTACAGTCCAGCACTACTTCTGTTTTCCTCTTACAACAGGTAAGGTTCCTTTCTTTGTTTACCTGTGACTTTCAAAATACCAGTTACCACTCGAGCAAGCATTTCAAGTGATATTTTTGTAGTATTTTTTGTAATCTTTGTTCAAAGATACTGTGTCAAATCACACAAAGTCACACAAAGCACATGCATACAGTGTACATTGCAACCAATAAAATTGTTTCAGTGCTGTGTGTTATGTTGTTTAAGTCTATTTGAGCTGTTAACTTAAGTAGCTGAACTAACCTTTGCTATTTATATTGCAGATAGACTGCATGATTCTGCAAACATGTTAAAAGTACCAGTGCATAAGAAAGTAAAATACAGTCAAACAAAAGTGAACTTCAGTGTTAATAATGTTACATCCCTGATGTCCAGAACTCCATGGGAACCTGGCCCTTCAGCTTTTGAACCAGCACAGCTAGAAGGACCTCAAAGTAGCAGCTCTGTGCCCGCTGAGACTGTCGAAACTGCTGCATTGAACCGAAACAGGCTAGGGAGGCTGGAAAAAGTGTCCAAGCCTCCTAGACAGCTATGAAGTCTCACTTTCACAAAGAGTGTGTCCAAAAAAAGTCTGCTTATTTCAGTCAAACACCAGTCAATATTCATCTTGTCAAACAAGAGTGCACTGAGCAGGAGAGAAGACGGGATTGAATGATGGAGCAACTGCGCTGTCTGCAGTTTCTAACCCAACAGGGGCTTAAGATCAAGGGGCAAGTTTAGTGAGAGTCTCACACACACTTTTTGGCTCCTGCACTTCTGAAATGAATCCAGCGATTGTTTCTGTGGTTAGGTTTAGGTAACAAAAGCACTTTGTTTGAAGTTAGGGAAATATTGTAACTTTGGTGCTGTAGGAAAACAAATTATATTTGAAATATGTGATATGTGGAATATGTTGAGTGTCAACATTTTGCAACTTGGCACATTTTTGGCAACATTTTTTCCCCAAACGTTAACATAAAATGTTATAGTTCTCTTTCAACATATTTGATGTTGCATAGTAGTAGTATTTAACCATAATTTCTAAGAGACACAATGGCAACTTTACATATGGTGTAAGTTTGCAAATTTTGATCTCTCCTCTCACATCTGTTTTGCTTCAGATGTCTGTTTTTATGCTGTTTGCATGGTGCAAAATAAACAAAAACCTTAAGTCCTCCTCCACTCAAAAATGTGTTTTGCTCAGTGTTGCTTCATTTGGATGTTTGAGCTTCACTGTGCAGGATGTGCAGAGTTTTAAACTACAGAAGGCTGTTCTCACATTCACCTGCTGAAGGGGAAAAGTTTCTCCGTGCTCACTGAAAATCTGACTTTAAGGAGTGGGCTGACCTATGGGCATGATTTGTCACATTACAACTAGTTTGGATGTTAATCATATATCAGTATGCAACAAGTGTGATGTGGAAACTTAAAGCCTTCAGTACACATATACTGAAAATGGACTTTTCAGTGAAGGAGGAAACATCATCAACATTTCCAGCACTTAAACTTTTGAAACTAACAATATTAACACATTGCACATTCATCGATTCTGGATTTTTCAGTGAGGGAGAAGGAGTAAGTAGAATTTCAAGTTGTGAACAAGTTCATTTTATTTTTTGAGGAAAAAAGATAGGCTTACACTCTTACAAGCAGAGTATTTTTTATATATCTTACAACATGTCTGTGAAAGTGTAGCCAATTCCTACCAGTGTAAGATTGTTGAGCCGTAGATGAATTACTGGCTGAAACTAATGTAAAACTCTTTTTTTCCTTCATTGCCTTCAGCAATACAGGCAGCTCTGTCATTCTTTCTTAAACTTGTGTAATGTCCCTCACTTGAGGTGTGTGTCATCGCATGTTTACCTGCCACAACATTTTTGAAGGATACTGATGAAGCGGAAGAGTGGCAGTTATGGAAAACATCAAAACTATTTCCCATTGGGAAGCCAGTGCATCTGGTATCACAATACAACACATGCCACGTCCCGCCTGCTGAAGATTTGCTTCAGTGAAGTATCTGACATTTCCACAACTAGTTCCTTAATTGACGTAGTTAAGTATGCACCCTCAGTCTCTGAGTTGTAAATACCTGCTGTAATGTTGTGTAAAATTATTATCCCGGCATCGAGAAACAGTCATAATTTGCAGCTGTCAGTTTGGCTATTCATTTCTCAATGTACTGTTGTTTAGGAGCAAAAGGAAATATCGTGCGGTTTTGCCACTATAAGCTGTCCATGACCTCACAGGCACTTGCCTGAGTTCAGTATAAGAAAACTAGATGTTCCTAACTTTTAGTTGTCATATGACCCTCTGGTATTGTATTTAAACAGAGGTTATCCTGGATAAGTTATATATCTTTGCACATGGGCTTTTTAAGTTCTTTAACACAAGTGCCAGAACATTCATAGCACATTCAAATTCCTTTAGTCTTAAAATACTATGACTATGACCAGGACTTTATTCAATGTCAGTTTATTGATAGTATTTTAACCTTCAAAACAGCAGCCTTCTGTTACAGAGGACAGGTCTGGGAAGGGGATGATGGAGAGGGAGGGACTATTAAAAATAGGTTAAGCTTGTCTCTGCACTATTTCTAACAGGCTCAGTTTGTTCCCTCCGGGTTCTCAGTGATTTGGAGTGTGACCCTGACCCTTTGCTTCTACACATACACAAAGACGGACACACACACACACACACACACACACACACAAACACACATGCACACACACAGTTCTTCGCCCTGAAGATTGCTGTGCACTTCACTGGAACTAAATCACAGTGAATGTACTTGTCGGTTCCACTGGCCCTTAACAAGATCTGTGTAGCTGCTCTTGTCATACTGTAAAGCGCCGGGCTAGACATGATTTAGTCTCACAGAAGCATTAAAGACATTCAGAGGAAGGACAGGTGTCACCTCTCTGATCATGTTGATGTGACTTTGCTCTGCAGGCCCTCCTCACACATGTGATCCGACAACAAACTGGAGAAGTCACTGATTTGTTTGAGACATGGACATCTAATTAAGGATTTTTATCTATACTCTTTAATCACAAGGTGTATTAATGTATGAATGGATTACAAATGGAAGGTTAGCTTCACCTCATCATCCCTCAAATTACATTTCCCTCTCTCACTCTCCTGTAGGCAATAATAAAACACAAAAGTTTAGAATTTAGTGCTGTTACATTTATTTGACCCTTTGACAACTATCTTTGTGTGATCTGGTAAGAATAACACATCAGGCATTAATCCAACCATAGTTTCATCAGTTATGTCAACAAGAAGAGCATTAAGGATGAAATCTAGTTTAGTTTTTGGAATGACTTTAACACCAGAATACAGGCATGCACCATTACTGCTCACATCTAAGTGAATCTTGGCAGAGGAAACTCTTACTGCCATCAGACTACACTTACCACGGGCAATGGATCAGCTTAATTTGATGTATAAAGAGGAAAATTTTCTCAGAACCACTGGTAGATGACTAAAGATGGTCCACTGCACTTTCAGCTTTTAGAATTCATGCAGTGGACATTGCTGTTTGGAAATAACTCCCTTCTTCCCTCTTACTTTGTAGACATTCATTTTAACCCTAAACAAAGAATTAAGGGCATTTCTTTGTTGGTGAAAGCAATAGCATATCACTAATAGATTCTTTATAACTGACACAAGGCAGTTAAATAAAAATTCTTGTTTAATGAAGGAGGGAACAGAAACATGTTGTTAGTTTCAGCCCTTCTGGCAAAAAAGAGTGCTTGGTGAAGTGAAGTATTTCGTGTCTTATAAGTCAGAGCTACAAAGTTTTATTTTATTATTCTTTGTTGCCTGTAGAACAAGTTATTCGCTATGATTGCAGTGATACATTGTGTACTTTCATGTTTGTCCTTTCAGGGAACAAGAGGTTATTCATATTCTACCACTAATGTTAAAAAAGTGGAAAATAACAGTTTAGGGAACTATTAATTTGAGCTGTTTTCCTTTTTCTTGGAGTAGGTCAGTTTTATTTTTCACAGTCACGAGTGCCTTGGGAGGGAAAGGACTCCCTAAGCCACACTCAAATGTCAGAACAAGGCTAACATTAAAATTAGCATTTAATTTAAAAGCACAATTTGTGTGTGAATTGCTAGACTTAAGACTTGTTTTTCTTCTGACCTGACATAACAAACCTGTAATACTGACCTTTATTTTCAATAAAAGCTGAGCTTTTAATAGTGAGCATGACTGCAGGTTAAGACATACAGTTTTTTTCAAGACTTTTATTGTGTGACTGAGTTTCGTTTTGCACTACTTGTACAGTATATATGATGAAGTAGATTGCATGGGTGGTAAAAAAGGATTCATTTGGACCACATCTGAGACAGACCCAAGAAAAAATCTGCCAAACCCAGCATGCATAAATTCATTCTTAAAGAAAAAGAGACAAAAGATAATCAGACCCTATTCAAAATACATTTGACCTGTGCAGAGAGCTACAGTACGTTCATTATTCCTCCACTTAGAGGGACACTTTGCCAATTTTCAACCAGCATTGTATCATTACAGTGTGAGTAATATATACAAATGAACAATGTTTAACTTCCCTCCATGTTGCCTGCACACAGAGATCTCTGCTCATCTGCCAACAAAAGTCCGCCAAGTGACACAAAAGGCAGCATCTGGCGGACTTTGGAGATCTTCCTTAGACTACAAACTACGCTTTCTGATTTTCTGATGTAGTCGTGCTTTCAAGGACCGTCAAAGGTGTGTCTCCCAAAACATTCCACCTACCATGTTATACCAGCAATAGGAAAAGCACTAAAATTCATAATATGAGACTATTGCACTGCAGAATCAGATAACAGTGTGGAGGAAGAAGCTACTAGCACCAGAGCTACGTTACAGTGGTAGCTGAAAGACAAGTACTGCAGTCAGGGTGGCATCAACTGGTGAAGATCGCCAGAGGAAATGGAGACAGACTGAAAAGTGACAGAATATTATATTGGACTTTAAATCTATTACAGAACAGCAAACAGTGACTGTGTTAAATTACCTGTAAGTTAGCTTTTGCATATGAATCCAGCTTGAGCACAATCCAGAGTCTGACTCCTCGTCATCGAAGTGCTGTTTGTTTTATGATACTTGCACACCGGTATGAGGAAAAACATTTTGTAAATGAAAATAAGCTTCAGCAAAGAGTTCTAATGCTGCTCAGTCTTTGCTAAACAACTGCTCTGCTGATCTAACATTATCAGTGAGGTTAATGTATTTATTTTATCTATCATACCACAATTAACATCTGATGAGACAAAAAATAGCACTGCAAATTAGTTACACACCACTAAATTAGCTGTAAACTGACCTTTTCATGGGTTGGTGCACACAAACCCTCAGATGCAGCTGAAATACATCCTCCATCAGACCAAAGTCTATAACATGGATCTGTGCATGAGGAGGATTTTAAGGATCAGGTGTAGTTGACTTCAACTGGGATAGCAGCCTAGTTACTAATGTAATCCACAGTTGCTGGGACATACAGTAGCAATGGTTTATAAAACAAAAACAGAATCCCATCAATGTTCATCAAAAGCAAGGGAATAAAAAATAAACAAGAAAGACAGGAAGATGCTGTTTAAAATTTCTGTCACGTCTCTCTTCCAAATGCTAAACAGAAGATGGAAATTACATTTGTGAGTCGAACAATGAACATCAGTCATGTTCAATAACAATCAATTCATGTAATAGAAGCGAAGCCTAAAAGGGAAAGCTTGACATTTTGAATTTAAATGTTATTCTCCTATACAAGAGATTTGTAACTTGTAACTTGTTTCTGCTCTTATGTTTTAACTAGCTGCATGGCTTGAATTGTTAATATGATCCACACTGCTAGCATGCAAACACACAAGCGAGCATTTGGCTTGTGGCGTCCATTTCTTTGAATGAGAAATGCTCATAGTAACTGAAGAATCATCCTTATTTTTCCCAGTGACAGCTTGATGTAAGGGTGTATCTTTGACCGAAGCCATATGCTGCATGCAAGCCCTGATTAAAATGACATAATTCCCATATCTAATTGGAATACACCATTGGTGCATTCCCTATCAAGTTTATTCATCTCAAAAAAATATTATTTAACTCTGATATTAAAAACATGGTAAAACATGGTGCTGTCAAATTCCAAAGATCTGGTTGTTATTGGTGGCTGCGAGAGCTTCCAACTGTTAGAATACAGACCTTTCCAATAATGACAAGAAAAAAAGTTGTGTTGCATCAACACATATTTGTGTTTTTGTGCCAGGGTGATCAAAATGGCAAAGATGCAGTCACAAATCAATTAAGACTGAGTGAAATTCCACCAGCAGAAAAGACTGAGAGCAGCTCAGTAGACTGAAAGCAAGAGACAGATGGGAAACAAACAGCCTCTCTGTCAGTGTTGCTCTGCAGAGTGTAACATGCTCTTTGTGTGTGTGTCTGTGTCAGTATGTGTGTCCAGCACACGGGCACGGTCCCTGAATCATAATGTAATTTGCTGCCAAATCTTCTACACCCACTGATAGTCTGTGGAATTTGTGGCAAAAAACTGTAGAGTGATTGTTGATAACACATCTCTGTTCAAGTACCATGGTTTGGATTTAGTATTGGAATTACCCTAGTAATGTTTGTTGCATGGAATCATTATATCCTGATTACAAAAGCCTAATGCCTTATCCTGGGTCTGAGAAACTAATATGCAAGTAGTGTTAAAAGAAGGATACTGGGGCTTATAAACAACTCATTATGGTTTCTGATCAGTGTCTGTCATCTACAATGGCACATGAGTCATGTCATCGCCAAAACAACCCAACAAAAAACATGTTTGTTTGGTGGCTTGTTCAACAAGATAAGGACAAAAGCTAATAGAAAGCTCATGTGGGCTGTAGTTCAGAGTCTGTGGCTCTTTAGTTGTTGTTCTTGTGCTGCTATCAGGCTCTATCTGACTGTCTGCTCTGCCTATAATAGAACGCTTTGTTATTGCTTTATGCAAAGATTTGATTGATTTTATCTCCATTTACTTCATTCAGAAATACGGGCACCATCATGAAACCAAAAAATATCATTTTTCCCTTTTGGTTTCTGATATTTTTCTTGAAGGAGAATACATGACAGGTGATTTACAAAGCTGCATAAGTGGAGTGATCGCAGGATCAGAGGGGGTGACCACCCTAGGGCCCATGCTCAGTAGGGACCTGGCTAGAGATGTGGTGTGTGACCCAAATGGGTGAGTGAAGCGGGAATAGTAGAGCTCAACTCTCTTAACTTTTTTCTTTTCATTCTCTATGGTAGTTCTTATCACCACGGAAGTAATCCCTCTTTTGACCACAATGTGGGTTGCAATGGCAGAGTGGAGTGGCGCTGTCATGTTTCCGCTTGTTGACTCATTGGGAAGAGAAGTGTTTGTTAACTTGTTCAGATTATTTTGTTCTGTGGAGGGTGGTGGAATACACAAATAGAGTGCATCAATATACAGCAGGCTGAGCAGGGACAACTGGTGAGTGAAACATCCATAACTAGTCTTTATTAAGTTTAATTTGGTTATGAAGAAATCAATCAGAATATTAGATTGATCTGTTGTTTGCTTACTGCGTCTTGGTAGCTCTCTGTGTCCCTGCCTGTTCTGTCTACTTTGTATTTGAATAGGCCTTGTAGTGTTGTAGACAGCTGTATCTATTTTATGTTAATGTTAGTCCTGTGTAAGAAAGACATGCTACTGAGACAGTGCACATGGCCTGTCGCTGTCTATCAATCAATCAACTGATGCATGTAGAGGGCCACATGCTGTTCTTGGTGCTGAAACATTTGAAAACAACTGGCAACCTGTATTCTTTTTTCCTTCAGAAAAAGCTTGACTGACAAAGTGGCTTCACTGTATGTTTTCTTAGACATCGGCTTGCTTGGCTCAATAAGTGACCATTTGTGTTTATGGATAGGATAGGATATATCAGCTATTTTACAGTTGTGAATTTTAAAATGACTTTATCAGAAGGACCCCCCGAGAATGCTCTACCCTCTCTTTGCATAAAGTCTAGCTCAACCCATGTAGAGCAGATTTGTATGCCGTAGTAGAAAAAAATTCTATTTAATTGCAGTTGGATGTTAAGATTAGTTACAGGTAATATTATTTCTATGTGTATTGTATTTATTCTTGTCTTTAAAGACAGCAATGACAAAAAAAGAACAATGAATTAGCCTCTGCTTGCAGAACATCAACCTTAATATATTGTTGGTACAAATACACATATGTTCCACAGAGTGAAGCTTATTCAGTGTTGGAATTGGATTAGACATGGTGGCTCCTTTGTTACTTCCCCAGTTTGTGATATACATGGACAAGACTTCACAGCCTAGACACTGTATGGAGTGACTACAGTGGCAAAACTATTTTTTACAAGAGGACAATGTCCTTTTGGCTCGAGTGTCTGTCATAAACAAGAGAGGAATGCTGGAGAGAGCATCAGCTGCCCCAAGTGCAGAAATTCAGCTATTTTGACACTTCAGGCAATTAATGGGTTATGGTTAAAAAATTTTTTTTTAAAAATCAAGAGGACAATGAGGATCACAATCAGGGGCAGTGGCTGCAGTAACACACGTTTTGTTTTGACCATTGTGATGAAGAAACAATAGAACTATACAATATCTGAGAGAATGCATTTGAACTCCTTCACTTATCATGCTGCCATTCCAAGTGAATTAGCCTGCAAGCTAGGAGCTAACACCACTACCCACTGCTCATTTTTGAATCAGCAGTACCCTGCCAGACAACAGTGAACTAGACAAAGTAAGCTTGTCTTTTGAGATTTATTGTGGCATAAAATGTTTTTTCTAACATGACCTATGTGTTCAATATTATCCATGTATCAGTATCACTGGACAATTCAATAACTCATACCAGCTTTATCCGTTTAAGCAGGGGTGGAGCACTGATTTTAAATGTGTGGGGGTTCTAAAGGTGGGACATGGACATGGCAATCCCCCTCGCCTTCGAGCCTGTCCCAGTCTCAACATGCCAAATCAAAATGAATGCCTTTTTTCTACTATTGTAGTTGTAACCACTGCTTCAGCTTACCATACATTATTACTGAAACTATATGAGTGTAACAACTAAGGAGAATATATTTAGGGTCCGGTAGCAGTTTACTACTAACATCCAGTTATTTGTATGAATTGCTGTACTGGAGCATTGCCATCATTATTATACTTAAGATAATTACACAGTATCTTTATCCTACTTCCGTACATACCTTATACACATCAGTGGAGGCTGGTCCATGGAGGCAGAAGAGGTTGATCCTCCTCTTCAGAGGCAAGAGGGAGATCAAAATATAAAAAAAAATATTTGGTTGATTTGGTCCGATTTCATCAGGTGGGGGACAATAATACGTAGTTTGATGCAATTTGTTGTAAGATTCCATGTTGCTTTTCCTCCTGTCCTCCCCACTTTTTTGAGTCACAGCCACCACTGATACACATGAAATTAAAGGAAATGAAATAGTATAGATAGTTATAGATGAAATCTATAAAGAAATCAGCAAAGTGTCATTTCTGAGTCCATGGACTAGTACAAGCTAAACTGTCTTCAATATTTTTTAAAAGTGTTTCTTTTAGTAGGAATCCAAAGGGGACATTTCATTGCCTTTAATTTGGAAATTAAATATGAAAAGTTGTCCAGGAGGTTTTGTATCAGCAGGCGTCAGTTCCTCTCCAAAGGCCACAGGGAACAAGCTGTCCCTCTTCATCTGATGTCCACCTCAAAGCTAACAGGAGAAAATCACATAAGCAGGTGATTTGAGGCTATTGAGTGCAGAGTGAGTAACAACCTCTCACAGGCCACAGCTACTACCACCTGAACCCTTTTTAAGCTCAATAATAGTAATATTACTGTAGTCTAGCTTTAATACACAGTACAAACTATAGCTCATTCTAACTTATATTAAATGCAAAACACACATTGCACCCTAACATAAGGAGTAAAACTATGACGTCTAAAGCAACATATTTCTTTGACATTTAGCTTAAAATAGCATGCACTATGTGAGTTTACATTCTAGACACAGAGGTAATATTAATTTGTACATTTTATTGCCAAAGTCTGCCTAGCATGGTGGCTAATTAGCAATTAGCTTAACTCACAATTAGCGATTAGCATGCTAACATTAATCTGGTTAAGACTTTACTATAAGGCAGACAGATGTTACACATCTTAAATGTGAATATTCACCTTTGTATTTAAAACAACAATAGAAGCGACTTTAAAAACCAAATTTGCCATTAGACTTACATTTAGGATAGTCTATTTCATTTATGTTCAATGATGTTAGCTGAGCTATGTGTCTGTGAAAGTGTGGGTGTCACAACACCCATAATACCCACGGCTGCGACACCCATGCCTTTAAGTTATTATCTAACTCACTAACTAGCTACACTTTAATTTAAGTATGGTTCGATGGAAATTGAGAAATTATAGGTAACAAAATGCAGGCTGACTTTTCATACTTCCTTTCATTTGTGGATAGCTTGTAACTTCAAAATGGACAACAACAACAAAAACAATCTCTTTTAAGGCATGAGGTGCTATGCCATAAAAAGGCTCATTATTCACAGTTGCATTCACAACATGATTTATTTTGCATTTGAATACAATATTTATTTGCTCATAAGGGCACCAAAGTATTTCAAACAATTCTGAGACTGTTAAGGAAAGGACAGAAAGGAAATGGGAGGCAAATGGTTTGGCATGCATTTTCTGAGTTTAACAAGCTTCCTTGAAACAACCTTCATGCAAAAGTTATGCTCACTCAACTTCAAGTCATGGATGGGTGGTTGCTGACTTCCATAAAACACATTTGTATATTTGATCCAGGATATACTGTCATGTTCCTGGCCAGCAGTATTTATAGCTGGCATTCTCTGCTGTCAGGGAAAGGTTGCTGAGATAGACAATGCGTTGGAGGGTTCAGACAAGCCTTATGTAGGGAAGGAGTCAAGATATTGACCCCTATTACAAAGCTCTAGTGAAGTGCTATACTGTATATTTGCAAGCATACACACACTAGCATCCACAGTCTGTGGTATATTGTCTCCTTAATCCAAATTTAGGTGTTCTATTTAGTCTTTGCTGAGGCTTGTCTATCGACGGACACTCTAAGTTTATCCTTTATCGTAAATTTTTTAAGCAAGTATCCAAGTTCTCATTAAACCGTTTTAAGTGTCTCCTCAATACGACATCCTCACAACCTCTTTCCAATAATGGCTGTTCTGGGATGTACATTACAGCTACAGTCTGCCTATCTGTTGTGTAAGAGCTCTCTGAGGTATTGAAATGTGTGTCTGAGCCTTGTCCAGGGGCTGCTGATGAAAATGCATGAGGGTGGTTTTGCCCTTCACTTATCAAACTTAGTACATTAGGCTGTGTGCTGAATCACAGGGGTGCTAACTCAAGTGTTTATCAACTTTGGATTTAGTGCACCCACAGGAAGACATAGTTTGGCTTTGTCCTCACAGACACCACCTCTATTGGTTAAGACGGTGCCATGACTTTTATTTTGGTCAGTAAGGCTGTATCGTTATGCTTTATAAAGCCTTGCAAACCAACATCTGTCTAGTTTTGGTATATTGAATTTACAGTAATACGTGTATGCTCTGAACAATTATTGGAAGACGTGAAGTAAAATGCAATTTATTTAGTGACTGTTCAGATATCTTTTCCCATTTTCTCCTAATGCCTCTATAGGTCTTTAAGAGAGACGACATCATTCTAATACATCATACCATCACGATAATGATCTCCAATTAGCTCAAGTCCATTCAGGGAATTAAATGGTGAAAGGGGACAAAGATCAGCCTGTCCTTACGAGTGTGAAGCTGTCAAACCACGGTGCTAAGCACTCTGATGCCTTTGAAGTGAGTTCAAAAGGCAAGTACTGTGATTCGAAACTCTTTCCAGTCAACTCCTAATGAGTCCAAAAATTATGGCACCCCCTCTTATGTGAGTTTGACCTTTGGAGGAAAAGCGTCTTTTCATTTTGTAAGTCCGTTAGTGGTACCAGTTGGAACAAGTTATTCTCATATAATCATGTGGTTCTTAAACATTTCTGGAAACACAGACTTTTTGTTGATTTTCTAGAAAAACAGGCTCACAGGTGGCTGCATTCACGTAAAGTAAATATTTTATCATTGAAATGATCAATAATTAAATCTAAAACCCATTAATCAAAACACATTTCAGGTTTATAATCATGAAAGTGTTCATTAATTAATTGTAAGCCTATGTTCATACTCGATTCTTATGATGTATGAAGCTAATCTTTTGTAGCATCAATGTTATGAACTGACTGGGAATAGAAATAATTCAGTTTAATTTCAGACTAGATAAAACTGGTGTTTACTGTAGTAATGTACTGTACTAGAGTTGAATAGCTTCTTATTTATGCAGTCTCCTGAGGAAATACCAACAGCAGCGCAAGAAAACAAAGTGATAGAATGCTTTACTGAAATGTCATTTGAATGGAATTAATTTCCCCAGCTGCACTAAATCAAAGAGCAAGATAACAAATGAACTGATTATCATCTGCAATTTAAATTGTCATATTTAAACACAACAGTGATAAAGATAAGTGGCTAATAGTTTCAAGAGGTTGGAAGTATAGCAGGGGTGGCTAAATATGTTTCTCAAGTCACCCAGCTTTGATCACTGTGTAGCTTTGGCATCTTTATGTTGATACAGACATACTATATACATGGCAAGACTTTTTAAAATGAACCAAGTGAACGGCTATTTATTAATTTAATTATTTGAGAAGAGTGACACCATAAATCAGAATTCATGTCTGCCTTTGTGGATGGTGTTTATCAGATGTGCCTGCAAAAAGATTTTTATTCATTTATTTTCCTCCTAATTTTAATTTTCAATTTTAATTCCATTTCTCATTTTTGGTTTTTTTATGCAGTTTTGTCTATTATGAGTTACTTATTTATTTTAATTTTGAGATTCTTGCCGTACACGCATTTCATTTCACTGATTACCTGGTGTGCACTGCACGGAATACCAACAAATGAATAAACTTGACACACATGCCCAGTGTTACTATAGAGCTCAAACATGATCCTCATTATTTAATGACTATATTTGAGATGCTCAAAATTACAACATGCCTTTCTTATCTTGCCTTAGTAACAACTTATCTTAAAACCAGAGTAATGCTGTTATTAGTTAATAAAGGTTATTTATTAAAAACAAAAACAACTTTCCTACTGCTCTGTTTCACACACACACACACACACATACCCACACACACACACAGGCATCCCTCCAGTGTGACTGTGTAAAAAGAAGCTATGAAAATGCATTAATCCAATCAGCGTTGTGCTGTACATAACTAGAATAGATGAGAAGGGACAAAGGGATTGCTGAAGACTGGGAAAACCCATCAAGAACATCCAAACCACTTAATGAAGTCCTTGGCTGCTAAACAATTAATACTAGCCTACACATTATTAAATATGCAATATAGACTATTATTGCAAAGTGTGGAAATAACAGCCATTCTACCAAGCATTAAAATGTCTAGCTCCATTTGAGGCTCGTTTATGGAACCTCTCCCATTAAGGATACATTAATACTGCAGGCACAGTTGAAGGGCATTGGAAAGTACTCTTCTAAATATTAAAGATGGCTGTCACTGGAAAAATATGTTGTCAGCAGGCTGAAGAATTAGGGCTATGTAAATTTCATCACATCCCCTCACTTAATGACAAAGCAGAGATCAAAATGTCATGAAGGACAAAAAAGCTCTCCATATCTGATTTAAACAAAGTCAGACACAAGATGATTATTTAATGACCGCCTGCGTTCCAAGAACCACACGGACACACACACACACACACACACACACACACACACACACACACAGAGGGGACTCAACGATAACAGGTTTTAGTTGCGTCTGAATTTTTACATCAAGGTATAATCTTATATTTGTTACCAAACCTCATACTCCTGGAGCACTTCAGCTGATATCTTTCAGTTTTAAATGACTGACTTTTCAACTATTTCTTGGGCAAACATTAATTTCTTACCGCAAGCGTTTGGCTGTAATTACCCAGTATCACAGCAGACGGTCAAGTAGTGAGCAAAATGAAGAGCAACAACCTTATTAACGAATCTTTAACATGAAACTTCATCTACTCATTTGCAGTCAACATTAACAAGGAGCACAATCATTGATGCTTTGATATTCAAACAAGTGAAAGCAAGCACATCAATGGTAACAGGCTTGCCATGCGGGAATATATGTATGAATAATGCAGTATTGTTGTCATTAGGTTATGCCCGGGTTGTATTAAAAAAAAAAAAAAATCAAAAGAAAACATTTTTGCAATCCTCTTATAAACCAAATTAACATGTTGCCATATGCAATGAAAAGTATGTGAGTGTGTCTATACCAACTAAACCAACACGCTATTCTCTTACACACCCACACACCTTCCTGCTTTAATACGAAACATGAATATATAGTAGGCTGTTTTAAGCTGTTTCAACAAGCACCTAAAGCTGTCTGAGGTTTTTCTCGAGAGGACAGTCTAAGCTAGATGATGAGTGGTATTAAAACATCATCAGAATGATTTCACACATATTGCACAAGTTTAGAACAGTAGGAGGTGCACAGAGTTCCAGGATGAAAAGTGATATATCTGTGGATGAACTTAAAGCATCAATTTCTGTGGACTAAAAGATGATTAATTCTTTATATATGTGTGCATCTATTTAACAGCTATGTTAAATGCCAGCTATGTTAGTTATATATCAGATGTTGATATATAACTGAATATAATTATAGATCCACCAACCCCACTCTCCCAAAACAACAACTTCTGATCCACAAAATGTATGTTATGTAATCAATGTAGTGGCCATGTCTCCATTTTCCTCTCTATACCTCAATATTTTATGAATAAGATGATGAATGTTGATTTTTGGGTGTCCTATAAATTAAAAAGTTACGTTTCAAGTTAGGTTAGCTTTTTGGATTGCTGTGGATGCTGACATCAAAAGGATGTAGACATCAAAAGTTTTTTTTAATTTGTGCATGCCAACTCTTTTCAAGTTCACCAATGCTCTCTTCCTTTGGTCTGACGTTATCGTTAAAATGTAGCATGGACAGTAATCATCATTATCAGCACTTCATGTTCACCACAGCCCTACCCATGGAAATATATCACAGGGACTGCAATAAGTAATGACTGCAAAGTGTAATTGAATTTGATCATATTAATCTTCATCACATTAGCCTGTGCTCAGAGAAAGAGGGAAATGTGAGGGCCATCCTTCAATGTCCAAATGAAATTTCCCCAAAAGGAGGTCCATATTCACCTTGCTGACATTTGACAAGCCTAGATGGACGTAAGATCCTCAATGGAAATCCCCTGCCTAGAATTATGATTATATTTAATTTTGAAAATCATCAGATGAAATTAATAATGCATAAAAATGATTTTTTCTTGATGTATAACAAAGATCAAAATAGTCATGTCATTAGTTATGATTGTTGGGGTGTGTACTGCATACCAGTCTAAGATTCATTCCACCAACAGTGTGTAAAACTGTGTCACAATGTCCTGGTTTGAATCAAGAGTTTGACTATTATAGCCTGTCTTTGCCTTCTCATTATCCGCTGTTCACTCTGAAGAAAAAAAGGAAATCTACAGTAGGTAAGATGCCTATAAAATAAAGTCTTAACACAACATTGGTTCTTGGCCTCATGCATAAGCCAGAGAAACTATGATCTTTCCAAAGGTTATAAGATGAACTTGAAATGAGGAACCATTAGATTCCCTGAAAATAAGGCAGAGCCAACAGAGAGAGGAAGACTGCACCAAATCATGTGTTCTCCTTTAGGGGAGGTAAAATCTGCATAGTCTAATGAACAGTATCTTAGACTTTGACTATTATAGCTTGTCAAGAAAGTGGGTCTCTCACTTTGCAACTTAAGTTCTTTATCATTATTAAGAACTAGATCTCATATTCATACTCCACAATTTAATGACTGGATGTGTGGAAAGTTTTTTTTCAGTCACAACTACTGTAAATTTTCCTGGACTGTGAGGATTTCCATGGCTTTATGGCATAACTTTTTAAATTGTGCGGCTCAGTAAACAGATGGCTGGGAACGCAAACTTTATCAAGATCTAGCTATAATCTAATTCATGAAAGTATAGACTTGTAAGCATACACATTTAGTAAGCCATAGTTCACCTACAATGTAAAACATCAATAAAATTGTACCACTTCAAATGGCCTATCTAATTTGTGAACATGTCTTGCCAAGATAGACAGGTGCTTGAATTGGTTTGAAAAATTTAAATTGTGGTAATCTGCAGCATATGTTACTGGCTAAATTACATGTAAACTAAGCAGGGATTACCAAACAATGTTATGGAAAATAGGATCATTAACACGCCTGCACTAGAATCGTTTTTGCCCTGAATGTCTTAGAAGTGCACTTAAATCTGTTTTCTCTGCCACAGTTGGAAATGGAAGGGCAGGGAAAATGAGTCTTAGAGCCTGAAAATACCTCTGGTCAAAGAAGAACAAAGAAATTAGGTTAAACACTTAATCGCTGTAAGGGTATGTAAATTTGAGGTAATCAGCAGGAGATAAAGTAAATTATCAACCTAGTAGCCCTTGGTATGCCCCTGCTAGATCATAAGAAATACTATCTGAGGCAATGTTAGCTCAGATTTCAAGCATCCTTCAAAAGTGGATTTCCATCATTTCTGCATATGCCAAAACAGATCATTTTGTGTTAATATACTGAGTCTGCTCAGGGTCATCAAACGCTTGCTTCTTTGTTCAAAAAAAAGAAAAGATCATCATGCAAGATAAATAAATGAAGTCAAATTGATGCTCACATAGTTTTCCCCTGACATTTTTGCACAAAGCATCCACTGTGGTGGTACAACTTATCTCTAGCAGCGCGGCATTCTGAAAGAACAATAATTTGTTTGCATTAATCACTCTCTGCATATCTTTGTCACAACAGTGAGGGGCCAGCATGCGATTTAGCAATTTCATTACAAGTGGGTGTCAGAAAGCTTGGGGATGGTCTCTGCAAAAATGATGAAGAGATAGAAAAACACAAAATTTTCCTCAACGGTCAAGATGAACCTCTTGAATTTTGATAAGATTCTTCTTTAATCACTGTCAATTTATTTTAGCCAGTGGTGGTGCAGGCTTGCAGTTTTGACAGCAAAGCTACTGCTTCTGTGGTTCAAACCCTTTTACTCCAGTGGACTGACTTTTCTCTTTCAGGTTGAGTTGATTCTATCAAATGTATGTTAATGTAACAAGTGTCTATTCCAACATGAGCTGCTTTATTCAAATAAGATGGTAAAATACACATTGGCATCACACTCCTATTTTAAAGTTAGCAGCCACTCACCAGCTAGCTGGCCTCTTCTCACCCTCAGACTTGAGAAAAAAATCTACCTGAATGTGTGCAGCATCCACTTATTCAAGAAGCAGAAGCAGGTCACATTTAACAAAGACTTCATCGATTTTCAAGGTGATTCCTGTGGTTCTAATGTGGGAATTTCATATATATGAATGGCATTAAACTTTCCTGTCTTCCATGTATTAAAATATCCCTCTTCATCCAGCTGTCTTTGAAGATCTACCTTGGACTACAAACTACTTATGTTTATGTTGTGGTGCCTTCAAGGACTGTCAAAGGGGAGTCTCCAAAAAACACTGTCGGCCATGTTGCTTTCCTGCTAGTGAGAGGGGAAAGTAGACACAAACTTTCAAAGTGCTGGCAACGACCCAGAAAGATTTGAGCCTCTGGTGGACAGAAAAGCTGGACCTAAAATGTATTTCGCTTTTACAGTATAATGTTGGTGTTATATATCAGCTATGATGCTTTTGTTACAAGGCCAAATATTGTGCTGTGGAAACGGACAGAACAGAGTTTGGAGGAAGAAGCTCAGCAGCTTTGAGTGGTGCTCGGGGATGGCTGGTATGGTGTCTGTGGCAGATGTGCCACAATAGAGACAGAAAACTGCAACAAACATCATGGAGTTTTTTTTTTTGGATAAACTTAGGTAAGCCACAGGACAGAAAAGCTGAAACTAACACAAAAAACCAGACCAGCTTTACAATATAATGTCAGGTCAGTGTATCATCAGATAATCTGTTTTTTTTTTCATTTGAAACCAAGAACAATGTTTTTGTTGTGAAATAAATATATCAAAATAAAAGTCAAGAGGCTAGAATGGCCATTCTATAACATTATGCAAGCACACAATCTATAATAATGTAATGTTAGAAGATAGATGAAAATATAATATATAGGTTACATAAATAGGCTACATAAATAAATATATTTTCTCATGTTTTCCATGCTGACTTTGAGTACCCACATTTTTTTAACATATATAGTCTGTCTCTTTATATTTATCATAACATGTTTATGTCTATAATGGCCAATGAATTCAATCTAAGATGTTATTTCTCTTCCACTATTGGTCTACAGACACATCCCTTTATATGGAGTTTCTCCATTTACAGGTAATATTCTACTTAGTCAATTTAGACCAGGACTAAGCTGTGACACAGAAATTATCAGGCCAGTTTCATATTTGTATTTATTTAATGTTTGTTCATTTAAAAAATAAACATTTTTGTTATTTCTGTTCAAACTGGTTGTAGTCCTCCCTTTATGATGTGGTCAACACGAGCCTGGCCCTAACACCAGTAACTATAACTGCGACATGTTGCATGTCTGTGCTGTGCCACTTTAAGAATGTAGAGTTTATGAATAAACTGATTGTGTTTTTGGCTGTAACCAGAGTTCCCATGGGGCATGGGAAATCAAGAAAGTTATGGAATTTTAAAGCATGCATTCCAGACACAGACACAAATTTATTGATTTATTCTGGAATATCAGGGAATTTCATGTTTTGGTAACTTTTCTGTATTCTAATGTTCAGTAAAATATTACATGGGATACATACACCAAATTGCATTGCATTACACTTCTATGGAATGGCCATTCTATCCTCCAATAGGACATTTTACGAGCTATCAGAATCAGCAGAACTTGATTCCAATAGTGGCCGATGGCTAAACAGCTTCCACCAGTCACACTAGGACATACATCACCACTTGCATGGGGGCTCAATACACATAGTCAAGGTAATCAGGATTTTCCCTACCATTATAACACTCATAGTGCCTAAGTGTTTTTTCAGCAGCTACTCAGTGTTTAAAGTGAATGACACACACACACACACACACACACAGACACACACACAGTGAAGAGCAGAGCAGAGACATAGTAAAGTGAACCAGATGAAGTGAAAATAACTTGAAGATTACTTGATTATGCTCGTTACTGTAAATGCAATAAAACCTCTGCAAGTAAAAAGCTTATGAGTACTTTGTCAAAACACCTGTTCAACAAGAATGAAGAAGCATGAAGAAAAATGTTACTTCCACCTGCTTTGTCTGCAGTGTCCCGGCATGTTTTACAACCACAGTGCACTTCTCAAGGTAATAGTGGATTGCTATGAACAAGCTAAAACAAAAGCTGTCTGTATGTGTAACTGTTTAGCTTAGTTTGCCTCATATATTGAAATTTGGCAAATTCTTGTAAACGTGCTACTACTGAGACAGTATTTTACATACAATTTAAAATGGCGAAAAAACCCTAAAACAAAGCAATTATTATTATACAGTATTGTAGCTCTCTAGTGTGCTGACCTTTTACATGCTTCATCAAAGTAAAGCTATCTTTCTTCATGAAAATGTTGACGAAATACTAATTCCTTGGAAAGACATTTTTTCAAAGCAGGACAGCAGCTCAATTTCTTCATTTATGCCAACATGTTTCAGAGAAGCACCTCTTTCCTTAGGGCACAAAAAGCATGAATGAACCAAACTCACAATCCGTGTGCATATTGTGGCCAGGCAAAGTCAATCAGACAGATGTACTGTACCTGTGTGTGTAGAGATAGAGAGAACAATAGGCCTTTTTCGCAGCACACATTTTGACTTGTAGAAGAAAAAGCACGGGTGTTACTAATAACATTAACAATGGCTCTGATCTATTCTGATGTCCCAGCAAGCCACGACAGTCTGACAGTGAGCCAGCAAGCATAATACCAGGACTGTGAAACTGATCAGCTAAATGGAATTCAACTATCATTAATTTTATTATTTGCATTTAGTATTCCCGCCGTGACATGTCAAATGTCTTCCATGAAAAAGGCCTATTATGCTTGTAGGCAGTGCATAGAAATAGATATACTAGTACATTTGGCATGTGCCAGATTTAAGAGGGGATAAAAATCTCAAATTACTAATCTTTAAATTTCACAATTAAATATTCCCTCTTAATGTGCAGAAGATAAATGTGAATATATTTACAGTATTTCAGTCAGCCAAATCATGTGGAGTAAATTATTTAGAATACGTAGAATACGTGGAGCATTAGTGTTTGGCGTCTAGGCTCTGACCTCGTCACTCATCAAAAGGAAACATTTATCTCACACAGCAGGGAGTGGGGAGTAACAATACTAACTTCCTTCCTAGAGCAAGATAGAATCAGAGCCTACAGGTGGATGCTAGGGTGGAAGTGGGGCTTTTGAAAAGCCATATGAATGGCAGCAGCAATAGTGGCAGCAAGCAAGCATGCGAGTGGTGTGGCAGCAGCATCAAAGTGTGAGCAGAGCACTGATTGCTTAAATACACTTCCATGATTATAAGAGTGCATTGGACATATTTTCCAGTGAGGAGAGTAATGGCATGTGAGTGGAGTGGCAGCTCGAGTTGGGCTGCCTGAACTAGCTCGTAGGCGTCGCTTCATATAAGTAAACTCACAAATGTGCACATAAACATGTACACATATGTGCATGCATGAATATACTGTACATCACACAATACATGCACCCACACATCTACATACAGTACATACACGTGGAGAACAAATCAGATTCTGCGTTTGCAAAGAAATCAACATATTCTACAGTTTATATGTTCATTTACTTTTTCTCCACACAGACATATATTACAATATTACCACAAGAACGTTCCACTTTAGCAGTGTCCATAGGAATCACTAACTAACAAACTAAACATACAAATATACATTCACTGAACAAAGATTATGAAGATAAAATGCACGTTTCTTGCTAGAAATGTTATTAAAAGTCATTTTAATGCTGAAACTACTGAAATATTGCATTTTCCACTGAGATTAAAGGGAATGTCAGCCATTTTTCGCCGACAGAAACTTGACGTGGATGCAGACCAACAGAAAAGAATAGGCCAAAAAAAACAAAAAAAAAACACAAGCATCTCACAATTTTAGAGCAGTTATTATGTTAATATCTTTTGCGCTGTGGACCAGTGTAGCTATTACACATTTTTGATTTGAGAGTGGGTTGACTTTATAGAAAAGTTCTTCAGATAAAATATTTACTGACATGTAAGTGAAACTTTTGCTAGGATCTGTGGACCAAATGACAGACAGTCTCAATTTGCAACAAGGCTGATATATCCACATTCAAGGTGCTGGTGCAAAGTCTTATTTTCTTTAGAATTCTCTTAAGACTAGAACCTCAGATCAAACTATGTTAGTGTTTTATTTAAAGTGACAAAAAGGCAGATTTTAAATAAAAAAAATAGTATCTTTATCTTACTTGTAAAGCTGCATCCAATCCCTCTTTTTCACATGAAAAGGCAGTTTCACAGCTACAACAGGGACAGATGAGGTTAAAGAGAGGACTGCGATGCCAGATGATCAGTTCCTTCCTAATCTCCAGGGACACAGGCTTGAGATTGAAAAAGAAATGACATCCTTGAGAAGGATGCTAAATACTTGACTTGCTAGAATGGAGAGTGATGCAGACAGGACTGATCACCATAACTTTAAGGGCCATATTTTCATGGAGGCACAACAACCAGTACAAGCAGTGCTCCAGCTGGTATCCTATTGACCTTGAAAGTAGCTTTGTGCATCTGTGTGGTATTCTGGTGACCAGTGCGGATTGCACAGTGCACAGGTGGGAGGTTCATTCAAATGAAGCAGTGCAAAGATGGTTGTTGTATTTTGGTTGAAATTTGTTCCTAGATGCTAAAAACAATGTCTTTTTCTGGTGCAATGTCAATCCATGCTGATTTGGTGATATTATCAACAGGATAAAACTAAATTCTTCCTTCAGATATGATGCAACAGTGGATTAATGCATAAAATATATTGTGTAATGTATTTCAATTAAACTCTCCAACCAGAATCCGCACAGATAATAACATTTAATGTGGTTAAAGCAGGAAAATCAGTAAATCAGTCTGCATTGATAAATAAATGTAGGGGGATTCCTACAGTATCTGCTGTCTACCACTGTTTATACTGTATGAAAAGCTTCTCCTTTAGCACATTAAATCCCTGCAGCATCCGAAGAAAGCAGGACTGATATGTTGATGAGCCTCTGAGAAGAGCGCAGTGCCGTTACGCACAGCCGTTCACTATGTTTACCTTTATTAAATCACCTGAAAACAACACCAGGCTGCTACAGAATAACTACACACACCTCTACACACATCAGACTGGTCAGTTGTAACTCGATATCCTGGTTTTTATAAAGGAGGCGTCGGGTTAGCGGGGCTAATCTGCCTCTTTTCCACCTTTCTTTTTAGAAGAAGTAGTGTCTCATATTTTATCCTTGAAACACATTTCGATGCAAACACTGTTGTGTAACATTAATTACTAAACTATGTGGCCATATATAAAGCAAGATACATCATAATTATTATTATAATTATTGAAATAGTGTTGGTCCGATATAATCATATAAACTGCTTCAATTTCCTCATTTTTTTTATTTCTATCATTATTATAGTAACTAATTGAGGAAAACAACTACTCCATCTGTCTTTGGCTGCAGATCTGTGGTGATGTGTGTTCACATTATGACACTCTGAACTGCAGGTGCGCAAGGAGACGCCCAAACAGTCTATGCGCCTAAGATCTACCGGCTTGTGCATGTCATTGCACTTGCATGGTTAAAATAGGGCCCAAAATGCGACAAATTCTAGCGCTGTAAACTAAATGTTCTGGTGGCTGCCAGATCTGTGCAACTGTCTTCAGAAGACAGTGACTCTGGCCAGTCTTCTCCTAATGAGGGTGTTTAATATCCTGCAGTTCTTCATTACCCGCAGGATATATCCTCTTTCCATCTTGTTGTGGTTTACCTTATCCCCATTTCCCCTCGCCATGTCAGTATCCTGCCACAGTCCACCAGTCTCCAACTTTCTCTCCCCACTCATCTGCCAATCTTCTCCTGTGGCTTACCACCATCTGGTTTTCACTAGTCTTGAGCTTTACACTCTTCAATTGCCTACTGTCTTTCCAAGCAGTTTGCCCACTGCTTCTAGTATTCAGCCTGTGCCCCCTGCCGCCTGCTGACTTTCTCATGTTTAGCTCCAGTTACTCATTTCCTCTGAAATGATTCTGTGCCTGCAACTGAGTTTGAGATATGAAAACACAGAACAATGTTTCAAATAAGGTTGCCTTACTGGCAGTACAGATTTCAGTTTTACAACTTGCAGAAAATGTGGATATTTTAAAGAACATTAACAGCATGATACATTAATGATGACAGTGTACATCTTGTACTACTCTTGTACTGTTTGGTCTTTTTAGCTAGTAGTGTCAAAGGACTCCTCTCATCGGCTGAGTGCATCCTTCACTCTCGAGGAAGAAGAAGAATCTAACATTTATTACTACCACTAACACATTATATATTAATTATACCAACCGTCATTAATATAGATGAGGTGGACAAAATATTGGGGAAAAAAAGCAATATATACTCCAAAGACCATAAAGCTGCACATAAAACATTTTAAACAAAAACATTATGATATTTTAAGGTAAATTTGTAGGGCAGCTATTTTAGACAGCATTAGTTTTAGCTATGTAAACTGGCAACTACGTGTATATTAATCAAAACTGAAGTCTTTGATTATTTATTGTAATAAATGTAATAAGGTCAAGGTCAAATTCTAATGACTACTTAATGGATGTTAAATGGCCCAGATTATCTGAAGCTTTGCCCAGAATGAAGGGGGGCAAATGAGTTTCCTTCTGATGAATAATAATAATAAAAAGCTTTTAAAGTTAGCTGAAGATGTATCAGGCATCTATAGAACCTAAAGATCATTTTTAATTTTACATTGTGACAAATTATTACCAATTTGTAAAGCACTGAAAATAATAATTATCTAGTGCAAACTTAGAAACTCTATAATTATAACTTGTTGTGAACTAGTTGAGATGTTTTTTTTTTCTCCCCAGGAAGTCACTTACTAAGAGCAAAACCAGAGCCAAAGCCATTTTTCCCCCAGCAGTCAACTCCTGGCTTTCAATGTGAAAAAATACTTTTAAGTTACAAAATGAGCTGATACCTTTACTCGAATCACTTGATTTCTTCAATAGTTTCTGTTTGGAGAGCTGTTATAAACCAGTTTACCAGCGAAGAGAACATACCATCACTACAGTTTCACCTTTGCAACTGTCACATAATAGTGTAATCTGTCCAAAGGTGGAGAAAGTAATATGGCCACATATCTCAGGAGGTTTCAAAATACTGTTCCTCTGAAATCCCAGAATTGGACTGATTTCATGGCGCGTCACCCCAGATATGCCAATGGAGCGTGAAATTGAGTCACTCAATGTGAAAAACGAAGGGAAAAAAATCTTTTCTCTTCCCATTTCTCTGCAGAGAAGAGCAGAGACTTTTTTTTGCCAGTATGCTGGCACGGCTCTGGTCTTTCATTTCCAAAGCAACCAAGTGAAACAAACCTGTATATTCTAGACAAAAACAGCCATTTCAAACATTAGAAAGTGGATGACATTTTGCAGCTAATCAGCGACTACATGGAAGTGAGAAATGTCGTTTTTCGCGAAGCATGGAAAAAAAGATGTCTTGGTTGATAAATTGATAATGGTGTTAGTGTCCCTGCAACAGGTGTGATGAAAACTGAATTTTGTCACTGAATATCCACTAATGAACCAGATTTTAAAATTGCACTTTAGTACTGAATAATATCTTCTAATGAACCAGATGTCATAATTTCACTGTAAAAGTATCACACCCAGGTGTAGCAGAGCGTGTGAGCGTGTATGATACCAGTGGATTTTACTCTATGTGCTGCTCCGTTGCCTCCCACTGTTACACCCCTTCCACATTATTTGTGCCCAGTATGTGTGGGAGTGAGCCCCAAGAGTGCCATTTTCCTGTGTTTGTGTGTGTGTGTGTGTGTGTGTGTGTGTGTGTGTGAGAGAGAGAGAGAGAGAGAGAGAGAGAGAGAGAGAGAGAAAATATATTACAGTCGCAGTGGTAAGCAAAACCAGTTTCTTTTGATATCCAACTTATTTTTTTTAACATGGACAAAGTGTTGCTAGTTCACGTCTCCCAAAGCCTGCTTGCCACCAGTCTGAAAGTTAAAAGCGAGGTCATTTGCCATTTAATTGAAGGATAAATACAGATTTAGACAGAGGTGCACTTATGACCTATAACTTTTTTTTTTTTTTACATGTGCCACTAAGACACTTACTAAGGCCAATGTAATGAGAATAGTTTTGGTCATTTTAAGATGAAAAGACATCTTGTCATCAGGTTGAAAGAGGGTTAAATTGGGTTGAAAAGTTATATTCTTTCAGAGGTTTTGTTTTCATATAGCCTCAACAGCGTTTGACATTTGACAGATCTTTTATAGAGCGTGGAACATACTGTATCAGAATATAGCTATTTAAATGTTGTTGAAAAAACCTCTTTTATGTAACCTGGATGACTATCTGTCCAAATACCTTTACATCTTTGTTCTAGACTTTATTTTAGGTCCTTATATATACATATATATGTATATGTATGTGTGTGTGTGTATTGCTTCATTTGATCTAATTATACAAAGATTTGTGAACAATAATTGTCAGCTTGCTCAATATAATTACTGAAACAAATATTTAAAGGCCCTTAAAAATATTTTCCTAATTAGCCCCTTACTTTTAGCATACACAAGCATTTTTCTGCATTGTGTGTGTTCTGGTTATTTCACATGAAAGATTTGTCTTATTCTTTCACCTAAACTGGTCTGCAGCATCTGGATGTTGCATCATTATCATGTTCATCCATTTTGAAAGTCTCTAGCTGTTTTTTGGCAACCACTTTGCATGTTTTATTACACCAAGGCACAGATAGTTAAGCACTGGTAGTTTGACAGCTTAATTTTGGTAACAACTGGCAGGAGGAAAATGGTTTGTGTTGCTGTACTGTGTGTTTATATGGTACTGATGGCATTAGTGGTAAAATGGATTTGCTCCGAAAAATAAATCTTCTTTTATGCATCTTTTTTTATACTGTCTCCTTGATATGATGTATACAAGTACATGCAACTCAGTGTCTGGAGTCTCTGCTCCTCATATAGTTGATTGTCATTTACACATGTGGGTGGGTTTACAGATGGCAATCAGGAGGACCTCAGCCAACCAGTAACACTTCCTCTACCTTCATCTGTCAAACGGCAGTGACTTATCCATAGAATCTAGTAACTGTGAGCCTAAGTGGACATGAAGACCAAAAACAGCCATGTCTTAAAACAACACAGGGGGCTGCGTTGGTGGAGGCATGTTGTCAGATACCACTGAGAAAAGGAAATACAATCAAAGAAGTCAATTTTGAGTGGCAGATTAATGTGTTTAAAGGCTTATCAGATGCCATGGTACTGCCCTCTGCACTGTCAGTCCCACTGTGCTGCAGTACTGGCTCCTTTCAAATGAATAAAAGGGCTGCATTTTTTGCATGCAGGGCTAATGTCGGTCTGAATGTGGCCTTAGAAGAAAAAATACAGAACTGTAATTCAGCCTGCTCTGATTCTTTTTTTATATCACCCATTGTTGTTTTAAATGATGTGATGTGTGATGTTTTAAGGTAAAGTAAATGTGAATTTAAAAAAATGGTGTTGCCTAATATTGTGGCAGAAAGAAGGAAGGGTGTGGCAGAAAGAAGGAGAGGTAGAGGCGTACAGCCCTTTTCCACCTGGAAGTACAGGGAAGGGGAGTGGTTCAGGAGAGGCTGAGGTGATAAATGATACACACCTGTGAGCTGGTAGGAAGGGGGAAAACCTAACAATGCAGCAGGGAGGAGAGGAGAGAGGAGTGAAAGGGAAAGGACAGAAATAAGACAAAGATAATGAGCTATATAAAAGTCAGTGAAATGAGAAAAAGAAGCTCTGTCAGAAGGTGGTGCCCATGCTAGTCTGAAGAGAGAATGCTGGTCTTTGGAGCCTGTCTGGAGGAAAGTATCTGTCTTTCCCGGGACATGCTGGGACTCTGCTGCTGGACTGGATGAACTACTGAGACCGAAGCTAAGAGCTAAGTCCTACCTGTACCTCTCCAGGCTTCTTCTACTCTCTCCTCTTTTTTTCCCCTTCAACAGCCCCCCCCCCCCCCCCACCCCCCCCCCCTTTTGACACACACACACATACACACACTCATACATTACCCGAATGAAACTGAACTGAATGAACTGAAACAAAACAAACTGAACTGAACAAACTGAACTGCACTCCCTAATTCAAACCCCAATTACCACCCTCTTATTTTGAAAAAGACTGAATTTAAAGGGCATCATAGACAGAGAAAAGGGAATGTGATTTCTGTTCCTTATATATAGTTTATAGTTTGATTTAAATGAAATTATTATTGCAAGGTTTGTGTGTGATAGACCGATTTTGAGTTAATTATGTAATTATGTATGGGATTTGACTGTTTTGATTTTTTTCTTGCTTTTGAGTTGTGGCTTGAATAATATTCTTTCTGATGAATCTATTTTAGGTCTATTGTTCTTAATTGGTCTTTGATAATTTTTTGTAGCGCGGGTAATAGGGTAACCGGGGTTATATCTGTAAATTACTGGCATATACGCATATTATATATATATTTTTTTCTGATTCTCAAAAAACGACAGGGTTTTTTCTCCTGTCTTGGCGCCCAATAGTTTGTTTTTTTCGTGCCCTACGCTACAATATAAGTTGGGTTAATTGCATGCATGGTGATGTAAATTGTTTCTGGTATAAGTGGAGAATAACAATTTTATATGTATCTAATTTAAAATGAAAGCATGCTAGAGTTATTTAAATGACACAAAGCTTTATAGACTATGGAGAAAAAAGCAGGCTCTAAGGACCATCTCATCTAACCATCCATTGTCCCTCAGCCTCAGAGAAAACAGATGGCGTTGGTACTTTTGAAGCTAAAAGAGAAATACATTAGTGAACACATAAAGCAGTTGAGAACTAATAATTGTTTTTGTGAGCATATTCTGGTGCACTTTAAAGGAAGATGTGACAAAGTCTGATCTTTTATTTTTCAGGGCATGAGGCAGTGGCTTAATTAACAAAATAAACAAAGAAGCAAGTGCGGTTCAGGCAGACAGAAAAATTACCCGACAAAGACAAAGAGGCAAAAGAGAGATAACAATCAGTCTTGTAACATGCTATTTGGTAGTAGTTATAGTCATAATCATTCACCTACTGAGTTGGCCATTCATTTTACTGATGAGTCTCCACTTATTAAAGTTGATACATTTAAATACATGAGACTTTTGATTGATTCTGATTTTTTTTTTAGGCCTCATATTGATTTTATTAGAAATCAAATAAATGCTAGTCTCAAAAAACTGTATCAATCAATTGATTGTTTTACTCTTCTAGTAAACTATTTGTCCAATAGCTTTTATTTCCCATTATTGATTATGATGATATTATATAACAGAGCACCGCCCATCTTCAGTTTTTAAATGTAGTTTACAATAATATTTGTAGAGTTGTCCTGAGGTGTCCTTACCACACGCATCACTCACTACTTCATTCTAGGAGACATTTTCATTAGGTGGTCTTCATTTTTAGATGCATATACTTTCCTTTATACTTGAAACATCTTTTAGTTCCATTCAGATCATCATATTCACTCAGACATATTCAACGTCTTTTTTTGTTGTGCCTAGAATCCTTAAAGAAACTGGGAGATGTGCTTTTAAGTTTAAAGCACCATTAGATTGGGAATAATTTGCCTAATTTACATCAATCGACTACTTCTTTCCGACTTCAAAACTTCTTGCTTGTTTACCTTACATCTACTTGTTCTTGTTTTTGATTGTATGTACCCTCATTTTAGTTTAATAAGTAGACTCAGTACTTTGACATAATGTTATTTGAAATATTCATCATTCATTCTTTGTACAGATGACCTCTGTAACAGAGGTAGCAGATGTGGTACAGGAAAGTGTGAGAGCCATTATGTGCATGTCCATGTTGATGTCACTATGTTGATTTTTGTTGTGTCATTGCATTGTTTAATTTATTATCATTATTTTTACTAAATGTGTTTTTTTTGTTTAAATGTTGTAACTTTTATGTTTTGTGCCTGAGGACCCTCTCAAAAACAAGATCATCTCATCTCGAGGGATTTATCATCTAATTGAATTTGGAAAGCGACAAATAAAAATAAAAATAAGGTATGATCTCTTTGTTGGTGTAGTGGTTGTGTGTGGAGCACAATGTCCTGCCTGAATTGTGACATTAATTTCTTTTGCAGAGCAGACATTGGGTCTTTCTGTAGGTGCCGTACTGTATTAAACTAGGATGTTCAATACTGTTGTTTTTTTTTTGTTTTGTTCCTACTATACTACCAGCCAAATAATTTAGAACATCCTAAATGTTCCAGTTTTTATTGAAATTAAACAGTTAAAATCCAGTGAATGTAAAAATGTGAATGTAAAAAAACAAATGTAAAAAAAAAAAAAAAGAAAAGAAGTTTAGATGACCAAAAAGTGTAATATAATGTATATTTCAGAGTTCAGGTAATATCTTAACAACTTCAAAGCTTTTCTTCAGCAATGGGAGAAAATAAACCTTGTTGATGCAAACAACAATGCCAACAGGTCTCCGAACTTTTGTTGATTACTTAGAAATCATCTCTCTGTATAAAACCATGGATGAGGAAGTGTGATGGTGTGGGTCTCTAGTTAAATCCAGATTTGGGAACTTGCACAGGGAGGCTGGCACCCTGGATCAAATGGACTACCAAAGCGTTTTGCAAAGTCATGCAATACCCTCTGGTCTATGCCCAGTTGGTCAATGACCAACAGTAATCCTTGGTCTAAGTTAATTAGAGGCAAACTCCACAAATCCCCACAACCTCTATACTGTAAATTGCATGCTGCAGAATCAGTTTTGAACCAATAGTAATATGAACCTGAATTCCTATATTGGACTGAAATGGAAAGGTGTATCTGATGTGCAAAATGTATTTTTGTTGGATTTGCCACATCTGGCATACTCCTGACAACAAATGTAGCATTCTGATATCTAGTGCAAATCTATTAGCCACTCGTATATATACCGTCAGCATAGTTATACAAGATGCAAACAAAACAATGTAAACATTTCATAAAAGCAGGAAAACTAACATTTGTGGGATGGATGGGGTTCATTGTAGCCACTGGGCTAACACCCCCCAATTTTCCACATTTCTATCCTAGACAACCTCTTGTCCTGAGAACCAGACCAGGGCAGCTCCACAGATATCACCACAATTTCTCAATCTATCATCTAGACTGCCGTAATCAATCATGTCAAGGCCTGCACTTGGGTCAAACAGCAATGACACAGAGTGCACAAAACAATCTGCATTCATCAGGCCCAACCTTGACATGGGGAGTGTCTTTTCTTTTTGTAGATAACATATTTCTTACAATATCAGAAATTCAAAAAGCTCTAAAAAAGACCACAACTGTTAAGAACTGATATATCATTGTCGTTATTTCTTCTTTTGAAGGTGAGAGAAGAGGTTGTCATTATCTTATAGTCCGCTATTCAATTTGGAAATCCAGGGACAAGTGCCTACAGCCTTAACCACTTTTGTCTGAGTAATCAATTCACTACAACAGAATGGAGGATAGTTGGATCAGTGGTAGTTTGTAATAATAATAATAATAATAATAATAATAATAATAATAATAATAATAATAATAATAATAATAATAATAATAATAATAATGGGCTTAACATTTCCTGAAATTCCCTTTTTCTCTCTTCTTCACTGTGAATAAGTCACACCATCTACAACTGACTTACAGATATGGGATGGTGGGGGATGGTTGGGTGGGGGGTATTTGAACATTTCTCATCTAGTCACAAATCTTTCATAGCATTAAAAACAATAACATATTCAGTTGTTAACCTTTCAATCAATATGGAAGTGCTATCAGGTTCTATGCCTTTTTGCTTAAAATTCTGATGATAGTGCTGCCCATTTATTTACATTTGGATAACAGGTTGTGCCCTCGAGACTCTCCATGTTAGATATTCACACAAAATGCCTGCCTTTCCCTCTGTAACAGCAGGAAAGTCTGACCTCTCTGATGTGGAAGGCAGAACAGTGAAGGTACATGGCGCTACTCTAGAGATGGACAATAGGTGTCATTCTGTTCCTTTGAATAGCTCCAAGTCATCTTTGTCACTGAGAAGCACTACTGGAAGTACATTCATAGCTGCTGCCATTTTTCACCTGACAAAGCTCCACAGTCACCGCAATCCATTTTGTGTACAATCCCAGTTGTGGTGTTTTTAGTACATACAAAAAGGCAGTGACAATTGACTGTAGTGACCAAGCTGGGGAAGAACAAGCAGCACAACAGTTTGCCATCAGACAAAAGTGATCCTTGACTATTGAAGAAGAGGAGTGTACAAGGAGCACTGCTGCTGCTGCCCTTTTACACTGACAGCTCCCATCAGGTTGAATATGTTCATCCTGGTCGACGGAGCACATACAAGCAAATTTCATTCTGCAGAGACATTGACATAAATGCACTCAATTATTGGATGAAATGTGTGAAAGAACTTTTGTTAAGGTTAGGCAACCAAAAGAATATTAAGTTACTGTGACACCACAATACTGTCCAATCCTAAAGCTTGGTTTTCCCAATCAAAACAATACAATGAAAAAAGAAAATCCTGCAAAACCCTCATGTCTAGGTTAAGATTTAGATGGCATATATGGGCAATGTGTGGTAACAACCTTTCATTTAGCCTCAACTTTCATTTAGGCTATAGATTCACCTGTTTTCATGGTTGGTTTAGGTTGTCATCAGTCTCTAGTCAACATCAAAATGCTTTAGTGCTAGAGTATTGTCAGAATGCTAACATCCGAAAAATGAATTGTGCTGTGGTGTTGCCATACATTATGTCTGAAGCTGAAACCTCTCCGTAATAACAATCTATTTCTCAGCTCAACGTGGTGACTCTTGGAAAAGATACACACAGATGGTCAGACCAGACAACTTGGCACCTTCTGGATGAGAAGGAAAAAATAAAAATTGAAAAATATGAACATTTCATTAGTGTGTCATTTGGCAAAGGCATGATCATTAAAAAGATCAATGTCCCTATGACTGGTTTATGTTTTATGGGGCATGGATAGTTTTGTTCAGGCGTGTTGATTATTGGCAAAACAACATACACATTTCTTTATTAGCATCTGCTAGGGCTACGCTGATTGCCTATGACTCATTGAACAATGGCACACATGGTTCATTGATAAATGTAATACTATAATAAAGTACTTCATTTTGTAAGTTCACTTGTTGGTAGGGCAACAGATTATTATCCACATCTCTGCTGGTTTAAATAGTTAATGCTATCACTATGTGTTTAATGACATTCCAAACTGCTCTGGAAATGTGCCCTTACGTAGAAAAGCATTATCACGCTGTCAAGAACAAATATTGCATATGCATACATGCCTGTGCACCTCAACACTATTCACAGTGTTCTTTGACAGACAGGTGGTGTAAATGGACTATTTAGGCTTACGTAAGTGGAACGATGAAAAGCACTTGACCACGAACCTTCATCTTTTGCCACTGTATTAACTTGACTTTAAACGTTATACACACTCTGTCACTGTTTCATAATAACTATATTGTATTGAAGTTGAGATCCAGTGACAAGGTTGAACATAATGAGATTCGCCTTCTGGATTTATTATAGCTGACATGAGTTTCTTCTCTGGGTGGACACAGTTTGGTGGCCTCCAGTTATAAATCCACTTTAAACCACTTTAAACCTCCTAAAGTACTGCACATGCATTTTCAACAGGACTGTTTTGCTTTATTTTCAGACATTCACAAATAATTGGACATTAAGAAAAACTGACATGAAAGATCTTCTGTGCACAGAAAATAGTTTGTTGTCTTCTCTCGTTCTGAACCTCTTAGACCTGAAGTCTTGATGGATAGTTGCCACAGTTGTGGTTGAGACTTCTTTTAACCCCTGTGAGAACATATTCATTGTGCACCGATTATGGGAATTTGCAGTAATGAAGTAATTTCTTTGAAAGAGTGTATTGATTTTTATAAAAATGGACAAGAGCCGTGTCTAAGTTATGATGGCATCTCTTCTTGTATGGTATGTTTATTGATTTATGCAGCTTGAAATTGTTCAGCTATTTAAATGACATGTATTTGTTAGGAACAATGGAGGACTGAATGAAGGCAACAGAAAATAAATAAAGTACTGTTCCATCACCACTGGCTCTTGGGAAAAGCCTCATAATGAAGTCAGGCTAGAATGAAACTATCCACTAGCCTGTGGTAGGAGAGTTAAGAGACCCTTCAACGTCTTATAAAAGATTGTTCTTCAGTTCTACTGGCTAGAAGGAAGTCCCAGACATTTAATAAAGAACACCTGATTTGACTGTTTCTTAAATATGTATGATTGAAAGTTACTTGTCAAAACAGGCCTGACAATAAGAATTTTATTGTGATGCACTTTAGAGTCCCTATGAGGAATCACGTTGTAGATGTGTAAAATGTGCACAATCTCAATAAGAAGTGACAGCAAAGATGATTTAAAAGGCAGATGAGTAAAATGCCGTAATGGTGCTGTTATTGATATTTTAGTGAAGGATCAATTCACCCAAATAACAAAAAACAATCAGTATTTTCTTGCTAATCTAGCAATGGCTTTTCAATTTAAATTTTTGATTAAATATTGTGCTGTTACCCTAATACTACCCTAAAATATAATTATAAAAACACCAATTTGACCATTTTTATTTGACATTCTGCTCTCTGTCTTAGATTTTTTTCCTTCATTTTTTGTTTTTTGTAGAAGGTAAAATATCAGCCAGGCTTTTTATACAAGTGCAGCTGAACACAGTGGCAGTTGTGTCATCCTGGATATGAATTATTCATAATGAAAGCTGTCTTAGGTAGATCCCAGTTATTATATGACCATAACAATAACACACTTTTTCTGTGTTAGCTAGTATTTGGGAGGAAAAATGTTTTTCAGTTCTTCTGTGCGAATAAAGGATAAATGATTGATTCTATGATGCCAAGGGCAGCGCTTTTTGAAGTCTTCTTTTATTTTTTAATTACAGCTTTGCTGTTGAAGAAAAATAAATTTACAGTACTTAAATTGCAAGAAAAGCAATGCAGGGTAACCCCGTATTATCAAGAAGGTATCTAAAAATTCACTGAGTGGCTGTAATCAGTGATTAGCCTTTAGGGAAAAAAACTGATTTTTCAAGAGCCTTATCAGATGAGGAGAGCTCTTATCTGTGTGACTCTATTGATCGCTCTGTGCTCTAACAGAGGTGTATATGGAATGGCACTCGTGAGCAGGAAGGAGGTGCTTGTATCTACATTACTCATACCAATGTGTCATCTGTGAAGCACTGATGGTTATCAGCATTCCATCGCATACTTTTGTTATACACTCCCCCTCCTGTCTTTGTGCTGCCTGCAGACAGGGAGACCAACTGGACTATAAAACTACCATGAATATGTAAAAAGAGACAAAAAAGAGAAGACATTAAGTGCTATAAGTTTGTGCATTCGCTTTGCAGAATGACTCAACTTTTGTGACTTATGTCGTCATGCTTAATAAAGAAAATGTCCATCTCTTTTTGAATTGCAGATGACACATTCATTCTGTGAGTCTTAATCTTATAAGCGTATTACAGAGTGTATGCCTGAAGCAATTATGTGTGATGAGAAAAGGATGTCTGTGTTGTGTCTTGTTACATTACGAATCTAATTCTTCACACAAATCATTTACATGTGACCTTAATGTGACCTACATATCTTTTAAGTGTTGCTATGCAAGATTTACTGTCACCTCATGCCACAACACGTTGCTAAACTCATTAAATCCTCCACTTTACCGATAAGTTTCGAAACATTAATTTGTAGTCGTCACAGAAGACAGGTGTTTGCTGGGAGAAAGAGAGAACCATGCAAAGTAAAGCATTTGGAAAGAGTTTGTTAATGATAACTTTGCTGCCGCAGGAGGTACCACATGCTGAAAGACAAGACAGAATTATAATAGAAGCTCTTGGGATTGACATTTCTGGCAATCACTCTGTATTCTGAAAATACAGTTCATCACATACATGCCCATAGGGAGCGGGATGTTTTTGAGCTGAGGGGCTAACTCATGCTTAAAAGGAATTGGTTTATGTCTGGGTAAAATATTTTAAACTTCTTTTTGTGTGGTGTGTTGAGTCGCTTTTTTCATGTGTGGAAAAATGTACCCCCATAGGCTTTCATCTAGCACTAGTTTTAATGATAAATTTAATGATCAGCTCAAATCTGTACCGTAGGTAAATTTATTTTATTCAGATGTGTGAAGAATGTTTTTTTTTATATCCTTAAAATGGTCCCTTTCATAGCCATAAGACAAATGTGTTTGCTTGATAAGTCCTTGTGTGAACTACTTCCTTCAATCACTCGAGTAAATTTATTACACTTCAAGAGAGCATGATCCCCGTGTTCACAAAGGCTCCCGCTCCTCTTCTCTTGCCTAAATAGACAATACCTGATATTGACCAAGTGCTACCTTCCAGCTCCTACAATTCAGCGGAGGTGCACTCAATCTCTTTAGGGATTCAGTGCAGATCAGCCTCTGTCACAGCTGTATAATATAGGCCAGGATTAGGGAGTTAAAATAATGAGCAAAAAAAGCTGATGGGGTTGGGAAGAAAACTTTTCCGCTCAATTTAAGAGAGACACTTTTGAGGGAAAACTTTAAGAAAACAATTATAACATGACGTCTCTGAATTGTTTATCAGACTGACTTGAGATTTTGAATGCAGCAGAGCAGATCAAAACAATTATTTCCTCAGTCACGCCACACTTGACATGACAATGCAGAAAGCCATAATCATTTCACTCCTTAGCCACCGTAATTAATAATAGTCCCTCTAAAACACACGCTTAGGAGTTCTCTGCCCCACAGGGGACAGGGATATGTAATTATTCTTCTTAATTAGTGGTCTGAAAGTGTATCTGATTAAGTTGTAAGATGGGCCTTTGACTAATTCAATTTAGACTGCAGTCTGCAGCAGTTTGAGCGCATCAGGCCATTGACTGAACATAACAATTCCTGCTGTGCACCAAGGATAAAATCCTCAGGCCATTAGGTGTTACCTGTGAGACACAAACTAGGTGATCAGAGAGAGGTACATGTTAGTCACACCACAGCTGGTCAGCTAAATTGCATTTTACTGTTTCTCAGAAACAGCATAAAGATTAGCTTGTTTAGTCAGTGTCACTACTCTGAGCTTGATTCGAGACTCCAATGACCATCCACAGTCACCTGATATGTTGATTATTTGATTATCATTTCACTGAAATATCCTTTAATTTAAATTTGGTAAACCAAGGGGTACTGAATCAATTAAAGCTTTAATATTAAACAGGTTCAGCTACAGATAAGCAGCTCTGTGTGATTAAAGAGAGATTAGAGGCTTAATATAATAAAAGGAGGCCGCTAAGCTAAGGTGTGTATTTTGTTTCTAAATGTCTTTTTAAGCAGTTATTTTTTAAATCCTAAATGTGAACGATTACACGTGTTTAATAAGGCTCTAAAAGGACACTTTGATGGATACTATTTATTTATTTTGTATTTTTAAAGACAAATAATACAGGAACAAATATATATATTTGCACATTTCTGGAAGAATGTTCACACCCGACCTGTTTGATGTTTAGTTCTTTTGTTTGTTTAGGCAGATGAGAATATTGTCATTCAACTACAGTTACCACAACTGTAGGTCTGTATTGCAGTGAGAACGCTATTTTGTTACTATTCCCCATCATGCTACAATACATGATGTGTTGTCTTTTGGTGCCTCTCTGACATCTATAACAGTGTCTCATTGCAAAAGATGTTCATACACTACATCTACATTCACAACGTCTCACATTGTCAGATTAAAGGTGACTAGTATTTCAATGGAGGGCGAATGAGGGACAGTAACAGACTAGTGCCCTATTGCCGTTGTTGGATTTGGCAGATACATTGGAATTTTCCAAAATCCTGTGAGTTTTCTCAAGAGGAAAGCATAGTTGTCCAGGATTTGCAGAGTTTCAAATATGAATACAGCAGTTCAAATAGAGGAACAGATGATGCCTCTTTTAAAGTTTTCTGCACATGTTGTCATCACAATCCACACAATAACCATCTGCAGTTAAATACCGCCATATTGCCATAAAAAATATACTTTAAAATATGTGCTAGTATTTTGTGTGTTGTATTTTTTTTCAGTATGTGAAATAAACAGCATTTTTTCAGTGTGGTCAGCTGATTGAAGAAAAAGAATATATATATATATATATAAAACAAACAAAAAAAACAGTAAAAGTTTAAAAAAGTAGATTGGTAGATTGAAATGAAAAAAAAATGAATGAAAGTGTTTGTGTGATTCCAGAGAGGTTTGAGGTGCCTTGAGCGGATAAAATGACCAAAATATTATGGCACACAAGTGTGGTGAGATATCGACCTGCTCTGAGGTGGGTGACGGACTGCAAGAGACACTCGAAATTGGCACCAAGATTGCAGGATGATGCTGGATTGGAATTGCCACAACCTCTACCGCATCTCTCCTCCAACTGGGGCACAAAAGGATCCACTAGAAGATACTAAATCAGCACTGGAGCATGAGAGTGTGGACAGCTCAGGATGGTTGAATTTATCAGACACCTGTCAATTCACATGATTTCTTTAACTGCCTTAGTAGTTACCTTAGTGTAACCCTTAATGTGACAGTTTGTAAAAATTAAAATAAATAAATAAATAACCACATTTGAAGTGACAAGAACCATGAATTCACTAGAAAAGTACAGGCTGTTGCCTGATGTAAGTTTGTCGCTGGGCCTGTCGCCTGGATCCACGTTCAAAGTAGGTACAAGTGTCAACAAACTGCAGGGACTGCTACAACATGTCAGGAAGGATATTAAATACACAAGACACTGAGGAGGAAGGTCTACCTGACAGAGAGTCAGAATCAAAGCACAGGAATAAATAGGTAAAGTTGATCACTATTACAAAGCTGTGTATGCAAAACACAGATGTTAGTGCACGGTTTTCCTCTAATCTTTTCATTGTGTACACTATCAGCACATGATTCCTAATGTAAACCACAGTCACCATGAAATCATACACACATGGAAAAGCTTTATGTTTACATCCTACCAGCCCAGTTTTTAGCCACAAATTGAAATATACAGCCCCATAAATAAACCACAGAGGGCAGATGATGTGAAATTAGTGTGGGAGAGGATAATGTATTGGGTCAACATTTTGTGGTCGTTCAGGAGACCTGCTGTACAATGTAAGAGAAAAAAGTTAAATGATATCAGGTGGAAGGCTAAACAGAATTCTGCAGAGACGATTTAAATAGAGGAGGATATATGGTCCTTTAATGATGACTGAATTACACTGAACTCAACTGATTGCATCTGAAGGTCAACAAAAGAAGATGGTAGTCTTTATCACAGAACATATAGTATGTGTACATCTCTTGATATATCCATTAAAGTATCATACTCATGTTTGAACCATGCAACATTACTCCAAATTTACAGCCTCATTTTTTGGGCAGGTGTACCAGTACAGTACATACTGATACATACATGTAGGTACAATTGAACAAGATGTTAAGTTAAGGAATAAGGAGTAGGGGTGTGCCTGAATACAAATACATAATTCAGAAAAGCACAAATAGTTTTTTTGTTTGTTTTTTTTTTTTTTTACGAATATTTGTTTTATACAAATAGATATATATATATACAAAAAAAGTCAAATGCCAATGCCATTGTTGAGACCTGCTGATGGCAGGTCTCAACAAAAATGTGAAATGTGTCACATCACCTTCTACATGCCGCACTTTCCCTAATTTGGACATTACATTTGGAGTTGGGGGTGTTCCTCAGAGATAAAGCTGAGAAACTGACTCAAGTGTTTCTAAAATTAAAACCACAATAAAACAAAAACAGGATTTTTAAACCTCTTTCAACTTTTATTCAAATACAAATACAAATAATTTTGCTGCCTCAACAAATACAGATCCAAATACAAATACTGGGCATCCCTAATAAGGAGGTAACAATCTGGGTATTTTTTAACTAACTCAATCCTTGAGACTTCTCTCTCTGCTGCTTTGACACAGTGACAATTATGCCTAACAATGTATGTGAGAATAAAACCTATGGGGAAATGATAATGCCACCATGTCAACAGTAACGTGTGATGCACACTCACTACAGGGGAGCACTATATGTCAAACACTGCTGTTACCCAGGTTTAACAGAAGATGCTCTAAATGCATCACATTAATGCAATTTAATGTGTAATGAATGCAAAAGAGAATAGTGTGTATGTGTTTGTGTGTGTGTGTGTCTGTGTGTGTGTGTGTGAGAGAGAGAGTGCATGGAGGGTGTTCTGGGGGGTGTTTGCGTCAAACTCAATTTCACAACTCAAAGTAAGATACCTGCCAATACTTTATTTGTTCAGGTGTGAATAATTCAGCTTCATTCAAGCAGATACAATAGCTTAAGGGGCTTACACTTGACATGATATCAATATGCTCATAATATTCTCCTGTTCCTTATGGTCAACAGCGTTTATTTGATGAGTGAGACTCCCAGGTAATCAACATAAATCTCTAGCTTCTCTCATCATCCTTCCAAAAGCATTCTTAATTTTAGCTTACATAATAATCCATAACAGATAGCTCATATTATGCATATTATTTGGATGCTGTTCAAACTTATAGGCCCTTTTTTGTTGCTCTTATTTACCTTTGTGAATATCTGTGACCACTGGAGTGTTGGGCCTCTATTAACAATGAATAAACAAAAATGAAAAGAGACAATGAAGAAAGGCTCTTTCATGAAAGGTGATATCAAGAGAGGCAGGGTTCATGAGGGTGCTTGACTGTAATGGAGACAGACTGCAGATAGCTTCAGGGGACTGAGATTTTATTGAAGCCACTGTGACACTCCAATATCACCCCTTCTTAGATATGAATGATTGCACCTTTGAGAGAAACCGGATGAGAAACATTTAAAATGTAGATGGCAGTCTCAGCAACACACTTGTTTATACCCACATTTTGTCTAAGGTATCCTTGACTTTATTTGAATTCTCTAATTGTTCACTGCTATCAAATTGCTGAAGCATGTTCCGGTGTCTTTGGATGCGTATTGGGTGTTTTCTCTCATCATTGTTAATTAATTAAATGGCTGGCAAAGGGCCAGTCACGGTCATTTGCCCTGTGATCATCCAGATGGACACCATTTAGAGCCAAATGCCCTCTTACTCTCTATTCATTTATGTGTAGAAATTCAACCATTCCTCAGCTTCTGTACATGGTCCCAGAGGTCAAAGGTTATGGACTCAATGATAGGTTAAGTTTGCCATCTTTCAGTGAGGCATGTTCATGAAGGCCAGGCAGAAAGAAAAGAAGCTGTGGAGTGAATGGTAGAATAGACCATGTGAAAGTGCCACAAGGTCAAGTGTTGCTGCCTGTGCTGTCCTTGTCAACACCTTAAAAAATGCCTGTTTTCCATGCTGTCATGTTTGATCTTATTGATTTCTGCTCAGTAAGCTGCACACAGAGTGATAAATATGTAATTTTGGATTTAGCATGTCCGTTGACAAGTGATAGATACAAGTGTCAGTCTTAAAAGCAGCCTACATTTCAACAGCAATGGTACTGGAGTCAATACCGGGGGCAAAAACAAGATTCGATTTTCAGATTAAGCTTCAAATGTATCATGTATTTGAATAAAACCCACATTGTGCTGCTACACATATACACACATATACACACATATATAACAATAACACACAAAAAAGCACAGTGGTCCATTTTGATGTCATCTAAATTATCTTCATTATCTGGAGTAGCCATGAACTTTGGCACATTGGGTTCAGAGCAAAGACCATGAAAATGTTGCATTGAAAGGCATTTTTTAAGACGTTGGGGGATATTTCTCAAGGCTACTTTGAATTTCTGCCAAAGCTATGTCAGTTAACCTTAACTCCTCTTCTTGGGGCTACGACTTGTTACACAAGATGGAACATTTTTTGTCCATGAATATTTCAGACCGTGAACTGCATCTCAACTCTACGCTCTGTACAGAGTAGTGCAGAACAAGAATTAAATACATGAGTTTCAGTGAAGATTTTTTTTTTTTTGAATGGCCTTAGGGATTATGCTAATATTTTGACAATCAATCTCATTCAACGCTGTATCTTTAGAAAGTGATCTAAATCTGCTCAAGAAACTAAGTTAGATGCTAGTCTGTATTAGTGCTCATATTTTGTGAAGATATCAAGTTTTGTGTTGAAATGAATTCTACATTTTCTTCTGCCTGAATCCATCCAACTTGTCTGAAGCTGATCTATTTTTTCCTTTAATGTCACCACTTTGTATTTCAATCTGTCCTGTGATCTAATCACCACAAAATATGTGAAATCCTTTACATTAGAGTGTAAAGGTTTTACTGCATACATTTCCAATTAATAGTAATGGGTCAGAAGGATTGCTTGCCATTTCCATAAAAGAAATTAAGGGGTCTGGGATTTTACTGTTCTAGCCTTAAAGGTTTAACGTTTGTAATGTGTAGTCAGTGTGACCTTGGCTTTTCATGGCCAACCTGGACAGAGGAAATACAAAGAATAAAAGAGAAGAGATCTAGTGAGGATAAAGTCTACTACAGAGTCACACTCTTTATCTTTCACTCATCTGTCACTGACTGTTTCTCCTCCACCTCGCCGGCAAGGCAAAACACAGCCTGTGGTTCTCCATTCCCTCGACAGGGACCCTCACTGACCCCCCAGCAGTAATTTTAGACTTCCAGCTAATTCAAGGTCATCACAGTTTTTATTATTTTATTTTCAAGAATAGAAACCAACCTGTTCTCAGGCACTGTGCCATGTTAGATGCAGTTGCATTATATTTCTGTAATCATCTTGCCAATGTCTGTAGGAGTCTGTTATCTATTTGTCCATTTCTCTTTTCTGGTTTAATAGAATATTCAATTGTTAATTTCACAAGGCATGCTTGTTTCTCAACTGAAGTAACAATGCCAAAAGTCCCCTTTGTATTTCAAATTTGTGTAAATAAAATAAAATAAAAATGCTGTAATGAGCACAAAGTGTTGCTCCTCATGGCAAAGGCTGCCTCAGAGAGAGATGAGACAGACATGCATGACACATGAAATTATCAGCCTTCGGACACTACTTGCTTCCACATTAATGAGCAAAAACCAGCCACTGTTATGAGGTTGAATAATAAAGAAATAAAGTTAAAAACCCAGTCTGACTGCCAGCAGGAAGTCATCAACAGCGGCGCCAGTTATCAGTCCCATTCTTGTTCGACATGTACAGTAAATGTTGAAGAGATGTCAGCTGTCTCTCATTGTCGTGCTATGTCAGAGAAGTTGAAGCGAGACCGTGAAATGTGTTTGGACAGCTTTGGTGTTGCTAACCATTCCAGGGGACATCATCCTTCTACAGACAGTGCGGTCAGAGAGGTCCGTTGTAAGCTCTGACATCTACATAGGACCACATCAGTGGTTTAGGGCGACAGGTCACTTTTTACGCTAACACTTGCCAAAGGGTACTGTGAAGCTTCTGGTCTTGATCCAGTAAAGCAAACCAAAATGCACATTGCAGATGAAATAAAGTTCTATAAACTCTAATGAAGGCATTATATATCCAGCAGTACTACACCAACTACTGTTGATTTGAAATGAAAACTATCATTTTATATTTTATACACACACACACACACACATATCTATATCTATATCTATATCTATATCTATATCTATATCTATATATATTAGAAAAGATTAATCCTGGTTGACAGCTTATGATGTTTATTTTAGTTAACACAGCTAGTAGAACATTGTTATTGAGTTATTCTCTTGCAGTGCTGCACAATAGACAGTTTTTATTCATTTATTTAAAATAAAAATGTTCTTCTTTGAATGAATGATTCAGGCTCATACAGCTCTTCCAAAGCCAAGTACTGTTAAACTTCACTCACAACTTTTCAAGATCGATTTCCTCCTCCTCACTTCCACAGGATCACATCATTAGATTTGCCTGGTTAGGTGACGCCTACAGGTCTGATGGGTGATGGATGTTTTATATATAGAGACCAAATGAAAATCCCCCCCTTCCCCCTCCCCACTTCCACACACCTCCCCGTCATACACACACAGAACTCTGATGTTCCTCCTATCATCTTCTATCAGAGAGGCAAGATAACCTCAGTGCCAATGACAAACTTTGACAAATGGCTTGTCTCCAAGCACCTGCGAGAAGATGGAACTGACAGACTCCTTCACCTTTCCTCTTCCTCCAAGCCTTGGGCTGTGCCAAGCAGGCATAAGTGATATACTGTAGGACATGGCTGGGTGTAAGTCATGCTCCTTCCGTTTCCTCCAGATTGTGAGGGTCTCCATCTATCATTGTCAGTCACCTCTCTCTCTCTTTGCTTCTGTCCGTCTCACACGCTCTGTCTGTCCTATGAGCCTTGTCTCTTTACTCATTCACCCAAAGGTCACTCTTCCATTCTTCCATCCCCTATGTTTCCTCCCTCAGCCACTGGAGCAGTCTGCAGATATCTATAACGCTGTACAGATGGCTGGTAATCTGGCCCGGGGTCATTATGAATCCTAGCCAGGGCCCTGACCGACGGCTACTCTCCCCTTCTGTCAGCCCATCTCCACAAACGTGGTTTAAAATGAGCCATTCATCTAAATTTCCAGACATTTGGCTTTTCTTGGCAAATACAGCTCAACTATTTTGCCTGAAGAATCCAAATGCATATGCTTTATTTAAGCAGACAAAGATTGATATGCGCTTGAGTTGTGATTACACAAACTATACACATGCACACCCACTCACAAACACAAACACGCGCACAACAGCAGTGATTATCTCACTAGTACCATTGTGAGCTAGCTGATCATAGTGTTTTAACTGGGCTGACTGCATTGTGGTACTGAAACAATGAGCATTAAAGAATTTACATACCACCTGGCAAAACTGTTATGTACTTTCTGTCTTTCTAATATTATTCTTGATATATGGAGTAATAAGAAATACCACCGAGTCTAATGTAACATTCAAAGGATTGTGAATAATTCAGTTCAATTTTTTAAAAAAAGTCAGATGGGAATCTTATAATTCCAGGATCATGATTTGCCATCAGTCCTCGCTCCCTGGTCCTTTCCCCTCTCTGTCTTTACAGTGTATCTGCTTTTCATAATTTCAGCACCATCCATGCATCATTCACACTGTTGCATCCTGTTTTCCCCTTCCCCTCATTATCCTGCCATGTGCCGTGTCCCCTCACCAACCTTAGTCGCTGTTTAATGTAGTCACCTGACAGCTTCCAGTAGTCTCCGCCCTCCTTCCTCTTAGTGTTCATCACCATGTGACATTACTGACCTTCACCGGACGTTGTTTCCATTAGTTTGACAAATTTGGTGCGTCAAAGCAGCTTTGTTGACATGAAGGTGTAGAATCACCACTGAATGGATTCCTCATAATGAAAATGCCAGAGGAAGTGATGCTGTCTGTTAGGGGTCGGCAGTTAGGTTCAGCTAAGGGCCACTGTTTTCACCAACACTATTTTACAGGTGCAAGACTGTGTTTAGAATATATTTGTTTGTTGACTGCTTTTGCAGATGCCTATAAAACGGTATGTGGTTGGTCGATGCTTTCTCCTGCAAATTACGTTCATGAGCAGCTCATTTGCATTGGAAATAACATTTCTGTAGGAAAACATAATGTTCCTCAATTACTAGTATTTGCAAGCCATTTATGTTCACCTGTAACATTTTGTTCTAATGCAGGAAGTAATGTGATGTTGCAACAGCAAAAAAAAAAAACATTGTACCACACTTTAAGTTAGCATCGCCTTTAAAAAAAATATTAATATAAATAAAACTAAAACCACAATATTCCCTCCACCTTCACCAAGTATTTTGAGTTGCCTTAACATAAACCTAAAAAACACAAATAGCCTTTAAGGCATATATAAAAGCATTGATGGTAAATGTTTTTCAGACTTACATACAACGTGAGTGTTTTTGATTAAGCATTTTACAGATGTATTCAATATAAATGTTTCATCATTAACGTTGATAAGAAATGTAATACAAGTGGAATTAATTTTCCTTCTAAATGTATTTACTTAGTTTTGTACGAATTGACTTTATAGGAGTCACAGTTGGGTTGGTATGTGTGCTGGTGTGCATGTCTGCCGCTGTGTGCAGGGAGATGCATTGGTGTGATCTCTGGAGGCAGCTGTGGTTGTGTCATTCCCAATGTGGATGAGAGAAAATCTATGACTGCTCAAATGCTATAGCCCTGTGAACAGATGACCCAGTGATAAGACACTTTAATTTGTATTTATGTGTGTGCATTTGTGTGTGTGTGTGTGTGTGTGTGTATGTGTGCTCAGCTGCATTTCTTTAAAATAGGACTATGAAACTACATTTTATTTAACGTCTCACAGTTTGCTGCTGTTGCAAAATTACACCTTTAATCCCAACTTGGCTTGGAGTTATTTTCTGTTCTATTAGTTTTCTTTAAATGCCCAGGAATCTAATTTAGATGCTCTTTACAAATTTAATGCATCAATGTGCTGTAGTCATAAGCTGCACAGATGACAATGTTTAGGTAAAACACTCATTTTGCTCTATATGTTCCACACCGTGAGTCCTTGATTTTTGTTAAATCACAGATTCATTCTTGCAGAAACATAGCTGAAGTAAAAGAATGAGAGGAGAAGTGCAAACAAGACTTCTGAGCCTCTCAAAAAAAAGGTGTGTGTGTGTGTGTTTGAGTATGTGTCAGAGAGAGTGTGAAAGAGTGAGTGAACTGATTTTTGCAGTTTTTTTCCGTTAAGTCTTCAGGGCACTGTGTTTTTAAGGTTCATATCTCCCAAGTGTCTCACAATATGTCCTCCTTTTTAAGTTACTGAAGAAGCCTTTCTCATGATCAGTCCACAAACAGCAAAGGGCAAGGTTGTGACTTCTGTATCCCATTGCCTATCCTTCCTCCAAGCATGCACTTGATCTTAACGCAGAAAGACAGTTCAAACAGCTTCCTCAGATTTGAGTCTGGATGTGCAAGCAAGCCTGCCCTTCCCCTGTCGTTACCAAGCATGGAACTTGATTTTTTTGTGAAGAGTGCATTCAGACCACAGCCTCTATAACATATTCCAAATCTACTCTCGGGTTTCTTGAAGGACAAGGCAAATTTGCTCTTTCGCAATAGATATGCTTCTCAAAACAGCAGTCAGTGGAACAACAGTGAAGTATGCCCTTTCCATGACAGAACCCTCATCCATCATGAGGACAAGCATCCCAAGTTTATTTCCACTCCAGTTCTTAGATTTACGTGAGAAGATTGCACCTTGAAGTGAATGTATACCCTCTTGTAAACTTTTCTGAAATCTATGTACTTTTTAGTCTTTCAAATTTACAGCCACTAGCTGTCCGCCAATGATCCATTTTTTTCAAACTGGGCAGGTTTATAGACAAGATTGACAATAACTGAAACTGAATATTCATCATCTTTTGACACTCATCTGGCCTGGAACGGGTTGTTCAGGTTGTGCACTTGAAATGAACATCATTTTTTTGACCCTTCATTAAAAGATTTACTAACAAGATTCATTAAGACCATATTACTTTTATTTTAGCACAAGATTTGGCACACTTTGTGGCTTGAATCAATATATAAAATAAATGAGGTGTGCTTTGTTTTACTGGAACACAACTTGCCCCACAGCCTTATGAGTTCAAGTTCATTTTTGTTTTATTTTTCATTCTAAATGAAGAACTGAGCTCGTTTCTGAATGTATGTGAGTCTGGGTACATGTGTCTCCATACATGTAGACTCCTCTACACTGCCCATGATAGCAGTAAAATGCAGAATGACACTATTTTACAAAGGTCCGATCTTCAGACAGAATCAGTGAAATTGCGAGGCATCCATAGGAGTGCATACACACACACACACACACACACACACCATTATCACCACCATCACACCTGATTTCTGTATGGTTTATAGCCTTGCAGCGACTGTGTTTACCTATTCGGAGTGTGTGTTGCTGATAGATGACAACAGCCAGGCTGAGAATGGTGATGAGGTTTTGTTCATGGCATAATGCAGAGCCAGGTATCAGCAAATACAAGGGACCTGTCATTATCTAAAACACCACATTTCCCCTGAGGTACTCTGAAAGATACAGCACACTTGCAGACAGGATTTCTCTCTCTCTCTCTCTCTCTCTCTCTCTCTCTCTCTCTCTCTCTCTCTCTCTTTCCCTCTCTCTCTCTCTCTCTCTCCCTCTCTCCTTCTCTCACTCAAACACTCCCACATTACACACAATAATTCATTTTGCAGGAGCAGCGGTGCATTATTTGTTAAGCTATGTTATGTTCTGAACTCAATGAATAGTGCGTTTCACATCTCTGGGGACCTTGTTTGTTATCTATGTACGTTGTTAGAGGATGCACACTCATAAGGTTATTATAAACTCAAAGGTAGAGTGTGTTTGTTTATTTGTGTGTGCATGCCTGTGCAAACATGTTGGCTATAAGGGATATTTTTTTTCATTCAGTCTTCTCGGCTATTTCAGCCGTACAGTAAGCCGACCACTGAATAATGATTTACTGTGCAGAGTTTTGGCTAAAATATGGACTTGAGTCTTGACATGACAGCCGAAAAATAGCTCCCACTGAGAATGTTTAAAAACAAAATCTGACATGTCTTATTAGGGGTATTGTTAAAGGTTCACGGAGCAGATATTTTCTGTGCTGGCTGTAATATGATTCTATTTAGGATGCTGTTTTTCTTTCCCCCCGTATCGCCTTCCCCTCTCTCCCTTCTGTGATCCATATCACTGTTCCCCGGAGAGGGAAGAAAGGTGACAAACAAACCTATTCATCATCAGCAGGTTCTCCTGGCTAAACTGTTATCCGAGCTGAACTCTCTAAACTTTTCCCAGTGGCCTATTGTTTACGGCTGCATCCTCTAAATTTACACCCACCGTTTGTTTTATGAAGTGTCCATGGAGGGTAAGAAAGGTAGATAGAGGCCTGATGTCAGCATATTTCCCTGTCCTGCATCCATACCGTGATGTATGGTTGAACAGAGCCTCTGTTTGGGCCCTCCTTCTCAATTTTTTTTACATGGTGCTATTGTTTTATACCACCTAGTTTTAGAAATACAGCATCATCATATTACTAAGCTCTCTGAGGAGGGCTTATTGTAAATGATTGGAGGTTATTCACAGGACCAAAAGGGAGGTAGTGGAGTTGGATGATTTGGAGGAGGGAGAGCCTTATACGGAGCTTTACACTATATCGGCTGTAGAGGTAAAGTGTTATATGAACACTGCTTATTTTCAAAGTTCTGCATTCAGCGTAACGAACTGATGCTGCTGTGTAACCACTTCAGTTGGGCGAGTTTATAACCTTTAATTGTTCCTTTAATTTGTTGAGCTTTTGTTTCTTAGACACACTAAAAGCAATGCAGATCATTTTGTATCGTTTGTATTCCGCTACCATTCAACTAACAGAGCAACATCAGCATTAGAAGCCACAGTTGTTTACTGAAAAGTCATGCAGGGATGTTATACAGTCCTACTTTAAGTGAATAACCCAGGATCACTGACAGCCAGGCAGACTGTTTTTAACTTACACTCAAAAAATAGAGATTAACACCAATGCCATTGTCTGCGAGTCCTTTTTAATCAAAGTCCAAATTGTCACTGTGACAAATTGAATTAATTCCAATTTTGCTCCCTCTGAGTGACAAGATTCCATTATGCTCACAGGCAGGCTGTCTGCAAATTGTATTATGACCTGATGTCTCCATGTGTATTTCCATAGAAGCCTTTGACTAAATGATTCATTGCAGTGGAAGCAACAATGTGTTATACTGTTAATATAATCTCCACTATTCCCAAAAAAGTGCTTAAATAAAGGGTTAATTACTCTGTATCTGCTATATCATACCAGTTGCAATGGACTAACATGTATACAAGTGTTATGAAATATATTTGTGCAGCGGATTATCAATTGAGTCTTCACACTTTAATTACTTAATTAAACAACTACAGGGCAGACTTATGTATTACGTAAGAGCAGAGCATTAAATATTTTGCTGCACACACTTGCAGTTAGAGACTTGAAACTAAAAAAAAGATTATATAATGTAGGATATAAAACCTTAATCGACATTATTTCCTGAGTTGACTGTTGTGTGTGAAGTTGGATGAAGGTGAGTGGAAATATTTCATAGGTCTGTGTAGTACTTGCCAAAGATTTGTATCAACTTTCTAATTCTAGATGCTTTTCTTCTCACTATTACCCAGCTGTCTTTTAATAAATGCTGTGCTGGATCAATGAAAGACCTTATCCAGCAGGAAATCACCAGGCAGTGATATCTAAAGACTGTTGAAGAATTAAAAAATTAATTCTTTGTGTCTTCCTTTCTTTCTTCAAACCACCGATGCACTGCATACCACTAGAGTATCGGGCCAGATGAGCTTGACTATCCAAAATGATCCATCTTTGTAAATCTGCCAGATGCTGTTACAATAAGTGCTCACGGTACCTGTTTATGATGTCTCCCCAGATGTCTTTTAGACACAGCAGGCATGCAGTGCATTTGCAAGTCTTCAACATCTTATTTACAACACAGTAAATAATTTGCTTAGTATGCAGGCGCATAGCCAATAATGGGACCGGGTGGCACTTGCCCACCCACATTAGATAGTGGAGATAGTAGAGTATAGTAGACAGTAGGAATGTGTGGGATTTGTTGAGGCAGCAAAATTATTTGTATTTGTATTTAAATAAAAGTGGATAGAGGCTTAAAAATCCTTTTTGTTTGTATCATGAAGTGCTGAGTTAGAAGTGTTACAATAAGTGTTCATGAATAAACTACTTCACGAAGGATCACTGGGTATCGAACTGGAGTCTCTCAGATCATAGACAACTACGCTGACTACTGTCTACTTTACTTATTGCCTCATTGCAGACAGATCTCAACCTATATACACACTCATAACACAGAGACACCACAGAGTGTAGTGTGTAGGGAAGAACTTGCTTTCGCGATTCTTGCATTGCACTTTTCATTTATTGCCTATTTTTTTACAACCAAACCTTGTAGGAAAGGAGAAGGGGTACGACAGGTTATGCAGAGTCACTTGGGAACAATTCACATGTGTCAGTAACTCAGCTTTATCTCTGGCGAACACTCCCTACTCTAGGAGTGATATCCAAATTAGGAAATGTGTGGCATGTAGCAGGTGGATGTGACTCCCCTCATTGAGACCTGCTGATAGACATAACAGTGGAGCAGAGGAGAGAGACTGAGGTAGTGATATAACCATTCTGTGTGCTGGTATTCAATGTTTTTTGTCTTCCCGAAAACAAATAAATTTTACAATATTTGTATGAAACAAAAAGCTGTACCTTGCATTGTGTAACATGTATGTATGTATATGTTAGACAGCAGGGCCTCGAGAGTAACAGCAGGATAAAGGCATATGCATATCATGTGGAAGGAAGAGCTCTGTGAAGCTTTGTCTAGGTCTGGTGGAAATCTGTAAACAAGTCAGGTGCCTCTCAAGGTCGTCAATATATGCCAGTGAATTTCTTTTCTTCTTCAGAATTCTCCATGGAGACTCTGCATGTTTGTAACATGTGTTCTGTTTGAATTAAATAGACGCTTGACTTCATCCAACCTCAGTCTATTTGATAATTTATCTATCACAAACAAAAAAACAAACGCTATTTGTGATTTGCCAAATAACGTATTTGTATTCGGGCACACCGCTAGTAGATAGTATGGTAAAGATTACTAGATAGTGGAGTGGGGAAAGTGTTGAAATATGCTGGTTAGAATGTTTCTGGCAGCCCGACTACTAAAAACTGTAGTTATCAATTTGACAGGACAGAGGAAACTTCAAACTATTTTACTGTATGAACCTGGACTGTGTGTGTGACCTTTTGGATGTGCAGAAGAACACAGAACATTAATTAACATTATCCTGACTGATCCTGTTGGAATCTCGGGAGATTTAAATAATCAATGCAGTTACACTGCTGTGCCTCGTGTAAATGCGCACCACGTCTCTCTCTGGGGAGATGCACTTATTGTTGCGGCTGCAGCCAGATCGCTGCAACTATTTAATAAATTCACAGTTTTTTTGGGAGGGGGTGCACTCCCAACTGAAATCATGTTCTGTGGCTATTGGTTCACCTGCTGATTTATGCACTATTTATGAACCATATTCACAGCCTATTTGTATGTCTGTTATGTCTGTTGTGATGCAGAATGTTGCAAAGTACACTGGTCACTCATTTTTCAGTTTGTCTGTTTTCATTTTTTCTTCTTATAACTTTTCACAAGTCAGTTTTTCTAGGAAAAGATGGCCCACCCACTTTTGCATTGTGGCCCATCCAAAATACAATTTCTGCCTACTCCACTGTTTGCATGTATCTTTCAACGTATTAATATCCTGCTTGCCATAGCATAGAGAGAGCATCATATTCAATGCTCAAATTAAATTCTCTTCATTTTCAAAATGGTAAAATGTGTTTGCATAGGTAACATGTCGGTTGGTAATCCCTCTCCCCATTTGGTGCTGTGAGGTTGTGAACTATGGTGAGGCAATGCCCGTCTTTGAAAAGGCTGTTCTGCATACACAGTTGCTTTGCTGGACATATACCTTGTGGCAAGCTTTCTGCTGATGTAGTGGTATTGCAGACAGATGTAGGGGTTACTCTACTCAAACAGGGTCAACGTCTCCCCTGTGGTGCTTTAGTGTCCAACTACCAACTGGGAACAGCAAGAGAAAAAAATAATACAATAGAGTGTGTTTGTATTTGTGTGTGTCTAACAGATCAGTGGAACACATTGTAAGGAAGCCTTATCAGCATGCTCTGCTGCAATTAGTACTCAAAGTGCAGGGGCTTTACTGCACATACAATACTCTCATTAAGTATACAGATATATATTAATACAACATGTTAAATACTGTAAGAGATGGCTGAAAAATGTGTGCATGTCCCTCGTGTGGGTGAGTGCCAGTTGGTGTTGTGGGACCCTGACCTTTTGCTGACAGGGTAGGAGAAAAAACATGTGTAGTCTCCAGCTGCTGCGACACACAGTGATGTCCAAAGGCGAGGGTTATTCAGCCTGTGGGAACCAGCAGGGGGCAGGGCGAGGGGGTCCAGATGTGTGAACACCCCAGAGCGATGTGTCAACTGTGGCCTTGGATGACATGACCTACCCTTGGGGCAGGACACTAGTTTGGTACAGTATACTGCTGCACAGGGAGTGCACTGGTGGCTTTGAGTGTGTGTCTCTGTGCATATGTGAATGTGTCTGAATGAGACAGACTTTCATATAAAAGTGAGATTTTGAGACAAAAGTTAGTTCATCAGCATGAAATACTGTGAGGAGAGTGAGTGTCCATTGAACTATTTTGAGTCTACTGTACCTTATGAACTACAGCACACAGGATGCCATTAGAGAAGGAGATTGCTTTTTAAGTGCTATCAGTACAGAGTACACTGTTTAATCTGAGGAGATTTATGGAAGGCAATCACCCAAGTAAAAATTGTAGATGCCATTTATCAGGCAAAATGGAAATTACAGCCATAATTTTCACAACCGGACACAGATGAGACCTTCTAACCACATAAACCCCCCTCGAGGTCCCTAGGCTCGTTTTTAATGTTCCTTCTCTGTGTTAGTGTGACCTGGAGGACTGACTGGCTGACTAGCTACCCACAACCTCCCTCCCCCCCAGGTCTGCTCATTACCCAGCCCTCCCTTCTGAGTGTCACAACGTGAGAGGGACTAGTTTATGAACAGGAAGAAGGCCTGTCTGGGCAGCAGTGATTGAATCAGGAGAGAGATGGCACGGCTGATCATTTTTCCTCTTGGTGTTTTTTTAAGCAACTGACAAATGTTGGATATTGGGTTTTTGTCAATCTCATAATGCCTCCCTGCTGTGCCATCAGAAAGGTAAAGAAGCCAGACAAAATAACAAGAAAAAAAGAGTGAAGAAGATAGCTTTGGGGTGCGGTGGGGTTCATGCCTCTCCCTCACCTGCCTGAAAGCCTTGGCGCCTTTGTGCCTCCTCCCTGATGAATAACCATGTCACACAAAAATGGATGTTTCAAGTAAAAGCACCCTGAAAATACAGTTTAGAACAGCACAGCAGATGAAATAGGCTGTAAAATGGACCATCCATCATATTGTCTAAGAAAAAGTGACACATGGGGAAGGGGTTTAAGGCACTTTTCATTAGGCTTCTGCAGCACTGGCTACCCAGATCACAAGACTAAATAATGACCTCTGCACCAAAAGTGTTTTCCAACGAATAGGAGACAGAAGACATACTGTACTCCATACTCTCTCCATCTTGCTCTCTCTCTCTCTCTCTCTCTCTCTCTCTCTCTCTCCCTGCAGGAAATAAAATGCCATCTATTTTCTCTCAGCCAGTCTGCCTGTTCTTTATATAAATCCCTGCTCTCTGGCTGAAGACAGTGAATGATATAGATTGTTCTTGGAAATGTACAGCAGCACAGTCCTGGTAGAGAATTTCCACAATAAGTGTCCTTGACTTGAAATCTATTGAGACTGGTTGGTTCAGAAGATAAAATTATTTTAGGGGTCTGGCAAAGCTCCCATGAGATGAATACATTTGATACATCCTCCTTTATACTGTATTCATCCGAGTGGATGAATGCATTGATTTGCATGTATGCTGGTGATATATAATTACGACAAAGTGACAAAGAATTAACCACCATACGCAATGAGTTTTATAAACACGCTGGGTGTGAATGAATTGCAGTGTTTAGTTAACTGAATAACTAAACCACCTGTCTTGTTTACACATCTTATGGATCAATAGTTTTAACAGTTCTCCTTTTTTAACACTTGAGATGTTAAGTGGTAATTAAAGCTAACCTTTTACCTCTCTTTGATGAATTATCCAAAGAGGCAGTTTGAATGCTTGATATACATTTCTCAAAGGCCTACCTTTGTTTTAAAGGTTCATTCATTTTGAAATACCCTTTAAAATGAAATGGTTACAATTTAGCAAATATAGTTGGGTTTTTTTAGATTAGACTTGCCTACATAGTTTAGTGCTTGGGTAAGTTTTTCTGACTTTCATAAAGAAGGTCTGAACGTGCAGATAAAACACATGCTGAAGATCTTTCTGATGCTTTGCCTTGTTGTTTTATGTTAACACTTAGAGTACTTTGTCTTAAATCCATTGTTAATTACAACAAAATGATGTTCAACACAGTTAAAACCAGAGGGATATCAAACAAAGTAGATGAAAGCAATAAAATGTCTTCGAAAACATTACACTTAATTTGAAAACAACATCAAGGTTTTAATGGGATTCACTGACTAAAGCCCTTTTTCAGACATGGCATATAAAATTGCTGGCTTCATCTATCTGTTAAAGTGTTGGCTTTCTGTCATTTAGGGATAGATGTCTTTTATGTTAATGTTAAACGGTTTTATTCAGACAATAAAAGACATTTATGGAAAAAGTCACGTGCTTACATGATATTTGGCACCTGATGAGAGAGAGAACAGTGGTGAGTTATGTTTTTCTTCCTTCACAGGCTGAATCACTGATGGATTTTAAATCTTGTTTTGCTGATGAAGTGTTAATTAATGACCATTGTGAGTGCAAGGGAAGCTCAACCCTGCATTTTACAATGAATCACCAATACAATTTTCTATCAACTTCATCTCTTATAAAGAGAGCAAATTCTCCTGCCTGTAGAAAGTTCCACATGCACAAGGATTGAATGATGGGATGTTAAGTCGTGACTCTCCATTAATTTCTATTAGCTTATGGCTGTATGTAAAGCATTTTGCTTGATATTCATTTATTCACCCATGCAGTTGGCATGAAAGGGAAAATAATGGGAGAGAGTGCTGGTTAGGTTATTATTGTGGTTGTACTGAGGGTTTTTTAACCTCTTTTGTTGCACCGTGAGAGGGAAAAAAGTTTTCTACAGACTGATCTGATATAGAAGAATCTATTCATTAAAACATTCCCTTTCACAGTTTCATAGTTGCATTAAACAGTTTTGTTTTCTTTGTGTATAAGAAATAATGGAGATAACGCATTTATTACATAGATCTTGGTCATCAGGACAAGATGCAGATTTCTCTCTCTTTCTCTCTGTACATGTTTTACCTTTTGCTATTGTGGTCCTTGTGTTAATCTGACATCATTCAGTTCAGACTTGTGCCACTAACTGTTACTAAGTCGGACCTAATGCAATTATGGCTATGACTTCTACATAAACATGAATCACGCACTAATTCAGACATGAAATCTGCATGTTAAATAGTCATCAGATTAATGTAAAGAGGTGCATGTCTGACAGGAGCTTAAGATCTCAGTATGGTAACGGTTGTCTGCCTTGGCAAAAAATCTTTCAGCTGCTTCCAGTACTTTAAAAGTATGATACATTACAGTCTGCAAAACTCCTGCTTATTAAACAGAATATTTATTGTGACATTAACCCTGCAACATTTAAAATGTATCATTTATTTTTCTTTTCCACTGCAAGGTCATAAAACTTTAATTCCTGTGAAACAAGAACTTGCGGTTGTCAAAGACCAGAGGAAGATTCTTCAGTCATTGATTTATGAAATTGAATAGACTAATTACATACTAGATAAATGAACCACGGAAGAAGCGGAACATTTGCATTTAGCTATGAAAAGAGAAAAGAGACAATGTGTGTGTATGTGTGCGTGTGTGTGTCTCAGTGCAAGGGAATATGCATGCTACTTCTTGCATCCTCTTTGTCTCGGCCTGATCCATTTCAGGTCCATTGTATTGTCAGTTTGATTTATGTGGCGCCACGCTTGCATCTCCCTACAATGTCAACCCTATGAAAAATATATGCAGCTGTTCATATAATGTGTGATGATATCAATGCTCTGATGAATGCCTTCAGTTCGATCTCCCTAAATAAGATGACTCCCATCCAACCCATTGCGCCAGCCATTAGCAAGACATTCAGCATGCCTGGAATGTTAATAGGATTAGCATTAGCATTTCATTCAAGTCTCCTACCTGTCTAGCATTAATGCTTTGATCTGCTCACACAGAATAGATACCAGGCCTATAACAAGGGCTAACACGTGTCTTCGGTCCTTTTGGTACTAAGTAGGACAAGAAAGGAGGACAGGTGGAAATGTCTACTGTTAGGATTAAATCATGTGTATAAGAGCGTAATCATGATGTGGGTGAATAAAAGCAGAAAAGAGTTCAGTGATGGCTGACTATAGGACAGTTTTCTCCTCTGGATGCTTGCATAGAGGAAACCACACACACATACACACACACACACACGGCAAGAGCTACATTAGCGTTTTCCCTTCAAAGCAGTTAGCAGCTTAACATGGCGATGAGAAGTTTGCTTTGAAGTCAGGTGAACATTCACATGGTCTCGGTGGTAAAGCCCATTTGCACAGGTGAACATGTTCCATCAGCTGCTGAAAAGCCTAACATTCATTTCATATTCAAATATATTTAATATACCTATAAAGCGGAGAATAGAACAAACTTGGAGGTCCGGGCAATTTGAATAACAGACAGCTTTCATCTGTGTGCGGACCATTGATGCTGCTCTGACCAACGGCTCAGAAGACACATCAGTCGCAAGATTAACTGCAGCCCTCCACCAATCTACTTAGCTGAAGAGAACTTGAATCTATCGAAGTGGTTCCCAGGGGTCGTTAAGACAAACAGCTCAGGGCTGTTGAAACTTGTGCACACTGTCTCTTGTCAGGCATTTGGTGAGAGTTGGATAGCCTCCATGGTATTTGTCTAAACAGGGCAATGTGAGTAGTTCCAAGGTGAATTCTCAGGTCACTTGTCAGCTGGAATGACAGTGGAAAAGGAGATGAGACCACACCAGAGGAGACTGTAGTTGACTGTGTGTACAGAGGGCAACTTATGTTAAATGACAGCTAGTCACCCTCTTAGCCTCAACAGTTTGCTGATGCACAGACAGACAAACAAACAAACAAACAAAACCAACTAACCAACCAAACAAAAACACCTGGAGACTTTAAGGTCAGACAAGATTAATTAAATTAACATAAATGAAATGGTCCAGAAACTTGGGTTAATGCTGACTGTGAGATGTAATCACATTATGATAAAAATACTGTATTTTAGATTTTAGAGTATTGTAGATTTTTGTAAAATCCAAAATGAGTGGAAAAGCTGTTAAAAGCAGAAGTGTGGTGAATTTCTATATTTTCTATTGGTCAGAAAATCCCACATAAAGACAGAAAGCAGTAATTAATATATCTTAGTATTGCTTGCAAATATAAAGTTTGATATAGCTTCTCTGTGCCTCCATTGTTGTTCAAACACTATTAAAAGACGAGTCACACTGTTACACTGGGTGATATGTTTCTTCATTATGATCAACATGGGCATTGTACATTATTTGACAATGTCCTGCTGCAGTAAATGCTGAGTGGTGCATTAAAATCCATGGCTGAAAATAGCCCAGACAAATGCACTTTTTGCTCATTATGATATACTGTAGCTCAGTACTTAATGGATGCTTGTGTATGACAGTGTTGTGTGTTTAATTAGGGACTGAGCCCAAAAGGCAGAGGGCGAGGACCTTATTGTATTTCGTGGGTTTGTTTCTTTCTTTCTTTATTATTACACCACTTAAACCCTAGATTTGACCCTTTAACATGCTCAAAAACTCACCAAATTTGGCATGCATATCAGGTCTGGTGAAAAATGTGCCAAAATGTGGTCACTAGAACCACCTACGTAACCAAAATGGCCACCACAGCTTGTGAGAATGTCGTAGAGAGATCAAGTCAAAACTCAATTATTTGTCTCATCAATACCTACAAATTATACACTGACACCCCTGACCTAAATCTGACAGGAAGTCTGCAATCTCACTTTCAAAATAAGACTTTGTCCAAATTTTGGACTCTGAACAAACGCTATCTCCTCAGGCGTTAATGGTATCGGCTTCACAATTTAATACATGACTAATGACACTGTGCTGAACAAAAGCTGATAAAAACTTTGTGATAACTCAAATGGTTTAGATTTAGTAAGCCCTGAAAGTTGAAGTGCCACATTGCACCTTACAATGTAAACCAATGGGGAGGCAATCTCTGGGCACGGACTTTGTGTCAAACTGAGGCTTCTGATGTCTAAACTTTAAGTCTGACCACTTTCAAACCTGTATCAATGGACTCACAACAAAAATTCCTACAAAAATATGATTTTTAATGGAAAATTTGGCCAAAGTCATTGGATTTATGAAGTTTTGTGAAAATATTTCCCAAAAAGTGTAATCTTGCTCTCCAACTGCTCCTGGTGATGTCACTCACTCAGTGATGAGGGAGACTATATATGTATATGTATATGTATATGTATATGTATATGTATATGTATGTGTATGTGTATATGTATATGTATATGTATATGTATGTGTGTATATATATACATATGTATATGTATATATATGTGTATGTGTACATATATATATGGTTAGTCTATTGATAAAATGGAAAATGGAAATAACTAGTTTATACATGATTACTGTATTTTGAAATCTTTATTTTTTTTAATATTATATTGTTAGTGTATTGCATTGTTGTATTGTTCTAACTAATTTAAGTTGGCAGTTGACATGAATCGAGTAAAGCCATTGAAGATCAGCTGACTCACACGGTGTTAATTTATTCATTTAATGTGATTCATGCGTGCAAAAATGATTTTTAATGTTAGATTTGGCCAGAGTCATGGGATTTCTGAGGATATTTCACAAGAAGTGTACTCTAAAAACCTGTTCTCCACCTATTCCTGGTGATGTCACTCCGTTAGTGCTGTGAAACAAACCACAATACACACTCAACATAGGAGGAGCACAAAAAGACTTTAAAACTCACACTCTGACATCTCAAAAACAGTAAAAGATAGAAAACACATGTAAATTCAAGATTTGTAGGTCAAAGTCTCGTGATTCATTTAAAGTTCAAATTAAGTTTGTATCTAAAACTATGTGGAAACATTAAATGTTCAAAAAGGTGTGGGTTCTCATATTCTCCATTCAAATATATGAGTATTTTTATGTGTCCAGCTGCAGTCTGCTGCTGTGTCCAGATTCTGTGTCCAGCTGCAGTCTGCTGCTGTGTCCAGATTCTGTGTCCAGCTGCAGTCACTTATTCAGTCACCTACACTTATTGTCTCTACAAACCTACATTTCAATCAATCTTTCAAAATAATAGCACACCACACACACACACAAGAAATATCCCTCATTTTTAAAAAGCAAAATAACCTGATCCCGACAGGTCAGAGTGCAAGGTCCCAACCAACACTGCTTGCAGCTTTAATTTATAACTGATCTGTGTAAACAATACCATGTATTACCGCCACCACCGACCCCTGCTCTATGTATATAATCCCTTTTAGTGCTCCTTTTGTGCCTGTCAAGTAGTCTGTGCGAGGGTTCGGATACTTCTCCCACTTCCTGGTTGGCGTTCTTGGCGTTCCTGATTGGAGTAGCAACCAGTCCAGATTATGTAAGTGGGGACTGAAACTACCAATATTTAAGACTAATAATATCTAAGACTGTAAGATATCTGTTGTTTGTGAAACTAGTAAGAGGTACTCACCGTAATTACTGGAATGGGCCAGGTAAAATTTTTGTTGATTACTGATAACACACACCGAGAATGTTCTTTGTTAGACACACTAGGAGCAGGGATGCTGTTTTGACTGTTTTCTGTTTTTTTGTTCCATAAGAATTAGATGGTGAGGTTTTATATTTCGTTTTGCTTTCTTTTAGATGAAGTTAGTTGTAGCTTGTATTTTAACAGACCTCTTTGGGTTATATTTGTTTATTTGATTTGAACAGCACCCACAGGCCCTTTTTCCTTTGTAGTTTGCCGTTTGTGTTTTTTTTTTATTATTATTTAATAATGATCTAAGTTCCTTGTAAATAAATAACTGTATTTTACCTACTACATCAGGTTTTATGTTGCTTCCCCTTCCCCTAGTGAGCTGGGTCTAACACAATGTATCAGCACGCTTTCCGTTCCTTTTGTTCTTATTGCCTCTGTAGGTAATAGAGTATAAAGTGTATTGAAAGCCCATGTGGGCTGAGAAACTTTTGGGTGTTTGACACTTGAATTCAAAAAAGAATAATTTGTTCATTCATACTCCTGTTTGAGTAAAATGTGCTAAAAATGTCAGTCTACTTCAAAAGGTAGTGCATGCACATCCTAAAATATCTCACCTGGTAAACAACCTCATTTGATGAATACATATTGTCCAGATGTTGTAATTGTGCTTAATAAAAATGCCTTTTTGGGAGGATCCATTCACAGTGTGGGTGCCTTTTTCCTCTAAAAATACAGTACTCAGCTAATTTAGGAAATTATTTACCCTTTTCTAAAAATGAGCATATATTTGTGACTTGTTTTTAAAGACTGATTTCAGTAAAAACAAATGGGCTTTGGCTGAGAACAACAGACAGGGTAGAGAAGATGGAGGGTGTTAAGAGATAGACTAACGCTTTTAATGGGTTATGCTGACAATAATCGGGCAAGAAATGGATAAATGATGACAAAAGAATCACTTTTGTCTAGCTTTAGCCTGGTTCATTTTGTCCACTGAATGCTACATATGATTCAGTTCTCAAAAATGTTACACTTTAACAACCAGTAATTTGAGAAAAGGTTAAGTTGTGTTACCACCTCCGTCATTCTTGCTCTTACCTTTCTCCCCTTTTACTCAAGCCACACACTTGAATGCATACTGTACATCTACTCACACCCACACTCCATATATTACATTGCACACATTCGTTATCTCGCTCTCTCTTTTGTCGCTCCATCTCCCACACAGGGAACACAGCTCTTATTCTCTCTCCCTGATCTCATGCCTGCTGATGAGGGTTAGAGAGGACTGTGGAGGGGTAGGGGAGGTGGGATGATTTGACCTGCAGGTGTTTCCCCGTGAGCACAAAGACCTCTCCACAGGTCGATAATGCACACACTAATGGCTGTGAAGTGACTGGCCAGGAATGAGAAATAGCCCTCATCAGTTAGGGTAATGGTGTCCCTGGGCCCTCTCAGCCCATTCAAGGGGAATACTGTCAGATCTGTGGGCTTTCTGTGTGTACCTGCTCATGTTAATTACAGACAGTGGCAGACAATCTCGTGTTTCATCGGACCAATCCCTTGGTCGTATATCATCCTTATGAGAATAACAGTAGAGGGTGAGAATTAATAAAATAAGAGAAAACTCTTAAAAGTGAACCGTGTAGAAAAGCACAATCACTGTCTGTGTGACTTATTTATTCATTGAGCCTAGCAAGAATATGCTTTCATGTGCCTAGTAAAACTTGTGAGAAGAGTGATGAGGTGGCTCTTCGTTATAAGCTGGCTCTTTGTCATAAGCTCAGATCTCTTGTGTAACTCTAAAGGAGTGCACTATAAATGACGGTTAAGGTGCATGCATACAACAGAAATTAACAGCTAAGCACAACATTATTCATCTTCTGCCTTCAAATATTTTGTCTCTCTGTAGCCAGTCAATAAATTCAAGTTACCATCCGCACCCTGGATTCTATAGCATTGTTGTAATTCATCAGCCAGCAAACAGTTTGCCTGTGAAGATAAAAAGAACAATATGTAACAACTGAAGGACACTAAGAAAGCTGTTATCCTTTTCACACAGGGCTGCTGACATGAGCAACAGAGCTATAACTCAGTTCTGGTCCATTGTGTTGAGACAATAGAAGCCAATCTAACATACGATCTCACCAGTCTTTATTCTGTTCATCATATTAATAATGGCCAAAAAAGTAAACACTTTAGAGAAGTCTGACATCAGCTTGATGTACTCACCTTAATGCTGGACATTGGTTTAATTCAAAGACATTTTCAAACACCGTAGATCCCTATGGTCATGACCGCACTTAGTGAACAGAATAGCCGTGATAATGATTTCAACAAAATGGCTCACCTCCTTCACCTCCACTTCGACACTGAGCATTGCCAACAGGCAGGACAGCTTGATGTTATTCTAAAAATGGCATCACAGGTTGCACGTCCTTGTGTCTTTGTACAAGCAAGTCTGTGTATTTAAATGTGTGTCTTGGTACAGCAGGGTGGAGTGGGCATGTGAACGATAATATTGCTCTATTTTTGGCAACAGAGACAGATGCCTTATTTACGTAAATCAACATGACACAGAAGGACGGACTTGGACTATGTATATCTTTATATTGTGCACATATGTAGAGATACAGAAATGTACAGACACAGATATACAGTATATAGGTATAGATACATATATAGTGTGTGTAGAAACTGGTCCACATGCAACCCTGAGCACAGTTGGAGTTTGAGTGGTTTGGTGAGTCAGATAATTGAATGAGTCCGCCGTGACGAGGCAAGCACATGGGTTGAAGGAATAAGTCGAATTTTAACTTTGCATAAGAGAAAGACAGGAAATGATTAAAAAAGCATGAATGTTGTTTATGTAACAGAAATACAGACACATTGAAACATTGTTTTGTAGTTTCCCAGAAATTACGCTTGTATAATACCAATTTGTTTTCAAAATTGGGTTGTGGTGACAAACACAATCGCTGTCTGGATTATCTTCACAGGGTTTTTTTTTCCAGTGCAGGAAGTGCTTCTTTTATGTAGCACATGCAAGTTGTAGAGAGATGGTTGGTTGGTTGGTGGATGGTGGACATATGAAAATGCAGAATATTTACACCAGAGATTGTGGTTTGATTCATTTCACCTGAATGTACTCTTGCACTACAAGTCACTGCACTAACTACTATCTTTCCCAAATGTTTAAGTGCTGTTTGTGCCCAAAGTGCCTCAGTGTTGCTACAAGTGGATATTGTATTGGAAGACCAGATATTTTGGAGGAAAACAAATGAAATATGTTGTCAAGGAACATTTTACTCAAATGTTCACGAACAACATTTGCAACTTGCCAAATACGATATCTAATAACATTTCCTCATGAGGTTAATAGTAAATGTAAACCTTAAATAGCAACAGACAAACCATGCTGATATAGTAAATCTCTGGAAAATATACTGTGATACGTCCTGTGCATCTGAAGAATTGTTAAAAAGTACAGAGACTTGTGGAATTTGAAGTATACTGTAGGTCGCGTATACTCATATACTAATAGTTTTAAAACAAATGAGGATTCAGATCAATACATTAATGCATTTAGTTTAATTGCACTTGTTTAACTTGCATGACTTTAAGTAGATTTTGCTCCTTTAATTATGCTTACCCCCAAACATTCAATATGCGCTTTAATTAAATTAGTGATTAATTAATCTTGTAACTGTGCAATCATGTTAGATGCACATCCGCTTTACTACAAAAATTACATATTCAAAATCAGATGTCCTTTGGGGCTGAATAACGATTATTCAGTTGGTCTTTCCCTACTATCCACATTATGATGCTGCTGGTTGCCTCACTCTCACTTTTTGAAAAATCTTTTTAAATATATATTCTCATCCATTCACCCTCTCCACATCCTCCATGACTTTCCATAGATCTATCAATGTGACCTGGGTGTGCATGCAGGGGCTGTAGAGCCAAAGGGACCCTACACATTTTCCAAAAGGCACAATGAAGGGAAAATAAATCAAAATCACAAAATGGAAGAGCTTCAATTATTAGTCTGTTTACCTGTATCAAAATGTGAGAGAGAGGTCAATTTCATATCAAACAAATAAAATATTAACCAAGAACATCCAAGAGTAAGAAACTGCTTTTGGCACTCTCTTTGATGCCCACCGAGTCAGAGCTGTTGAGAGAGTTGTTTTTTTTCAAGATTTGATAACCCAGTTTGCAAAGGCAAAGTCAAGGAAGGAGATGTCTATATCATCTATATATTATCAATACTATTTCATGTGATGTGCTGATTTCAAAAGACTACTGTTGCTTCAGTATGTCCTCAGTAGAATTACGTGGCTCAACAGAAAGCTGCTGTCTGATTTGATGGATGGATTTGGCAGTTACATGTTTCATTATCAGAGGCTTCGCCATGTTGTTGGATCACCAGATGGTGTTATGTGTTTCATTGTGTTATGGCATCGCTGTAGGTTTCTTGTCACTTATTAGTCATTTACTGAATACATTTAGATAAACATCAATGTACCAATTGCCTTGATGAATCAGTTCAAGAAATCAGTTCAAGGCAATGTTTTAATTACAGTGATTATATGGTCCTGTTGCATGGTTCCAAACTGGTTTACACAGATGAATTTTAATAAGTGGGCTGCTGCTCAATAAACCATTGAACTGCACTATGTTGTATTGTTTCCAAATACAACCTCTGGTAACAACATGCAAATAATTATGAACAATGAGACACTACAAATCTAAACTACACACCAAGTAAAACAAATAATTAAGTAGAAATCTAGGTGGCTTATTTGTATTAAACCTGCAAAAGTCAATATTTTCATATTATATGCCAATACAGACGCTTTGTAACACCCATGATATAGTGTGATATAGTGTGTGTGTATATATATATATATATATATATATATACATATATATACAGTTTTTGAAATCTCGAGAAGTTTAATATAATTAACATGAATAAATAGAATAATTAATGACTGTTCTGGACATTATAATTATTTACTGTGTTCCTCTGCCTTCAAAGAAACACTTTGTCACAATGGTGTTTGCAGTTGTTGCAATGCAGAGACTTTGATGGAAAAATGATTCAAGTTATTACCTGGATTAACTGCATTTTCAAAGTGTTTTGACTGATTCAAATTTAAGATAATATGGAACTATTACACAAAGTGATGAAGGATTTGGTGAACAAATAGAAAAGCTAATGCAGTCCTCTTGTAAAATGGATAAATGTGAGCCATTCTGAGCCACCAGTTCAAGCTCAAATATTTACTAAACCAATAAGAAAGGGTTATAGTATCAGATGGACAGCATGATCTTGTAAGTTATACCATTTGACCTCAGAAATATTTCTCAGAGTCAGTTTCTCTGTTTACATTCCTTTTCTATGAATGATTACAATTTTATTATTACACTTATATTATTTCACGTTTATTTTTACACTGACATTATTTCATACAAAACCAACACAATATGATCCATTCTGGTATGTCTAATCCACATTTTAGTTTATTAGAAATACAGTCATTTTCCTTCAACTCAAAAGCAGTCCAATAATAGAGAATGATCAGCCAGACATGCCCTAGCATTTTTAGAGTGATACATCCATGAAATTGGATCCGCTTCTCACACTTTCATCCCAACCTGTTATTAATATTCTACATCATCTGCACACTTCCTGTGCTACATCCTATACTGTTTAGTGGCCTAGGAGGAAACATTTGGCTTTGATTAACCATGCAATTAAAGTGCATTTTACCCTACAATAATAAGAATGTCCTGAAAAATAACAGTTTCAGTGACAGGTCTTAAAGGCATGAATCCCCCCTTTGAAAGCATAAATGTATCCATAAAATTCAATCATTACATATGGTCCATTGGTATTTATGTATGTCAGTGTCTAACTCTGAGGAGATGCTGCCTTCTGCCTGTATCCTTTGCTGCTATTGTCAAAATGTTGGGTATGTTTTCATATCTTTTTACCAATTTGGTAGTGGGTACATGGCCTGAAACCACTCAACCCCTTGTGAAAACATAACTCTTTGAATAGCAGCTGTTACTGTGTTACATTGTTGTAGTGAGCTAGCTGTTAAATGTAAATGTTTGCTAAGTTAATTAAATGTGTAACACAGAACCTTTATTGAGCCACTTCTTGCAGTTTAGGCGGTCTGGTCCTGACAATTTTGAAAGTTGTGTCTATGAGCTATAGAGTACTTCATTAATTTTTTACATTATGAAAGTTTATTATAGAAGTCATTTTAGACTGACTTTTGAAAATGTTTTTTACTCACACGTAAGGCCATAAGGCAACTGAACTTTTTACACACAGAAGTGCAGGATTTTTCTCTGATCAAAGAAGGCTACAAACCAATGAGGAGTTTCAAACTAAAAATGAATGGTCAATAGAATCCTTTGTAGCTTACGGCACTAGAAAACACTCTCTTAATATGACTTGTGGTAGCTACTATATGTTGTAATAGCACTAAGAGGTAACTGACTCATCTCGGTGTGCCATTTTGACCTTTTCATTACCACTTAAAACTTTCAGAAAACCAAACAAAACCATTCCACAATAGCAAATGCCTTTCATATTTCTCACAGAGTAGAACATGGCTTTTAAATGGCTACACCACTGAGTTTATGTAATCTCTCTTTAAAAATCACTCTTGAATTAAATCTGCACTAATCAATATTTTTACATTAACAATGAATAAAAAGATTGTGTGTAAAGTGAAAGGGGTGCTTTTAGTAACAAAGCTAGATGGAATTATCACCCCATTAGCTGGTTGTTTTGGTTTTCTTTTACAGAAGCTTCTCTGTGTGCAAACTGTAGAGTTGTATTAAGTGATTTTAAAAGAGAACAAGTCAAGTTAAATGTTGTAAATGGTGTAACAGGTTTGAACAGCGGTTGACAATGACTACTGTATTGATCTTTTTACACAATTTTGTGATGTGTTGTTGGATATACTTATGCATGCAGGTCACTGATTATTTTTCCAGCCTCATAGGAAAACTAAATGCTGTGCCCACAGTCAGTGACCACAGTTTGGGGACCCAGCCAATCTCAAAAATTATTTTAAAGAAATACAAAATGAAACCTAATAAAGAGAATATCTAAGTAATAAAAATGTGTGTTCTCATAATGAATACACATGAAAGGGCCCAGTCTCCCATCACCATCCCTATTATTTACTTGGTGACTGAGCGGGCCAGGCAGCCAATTACAGGGCCCGTCAAACTGTCAATCATCATGAAGCAAAATAGAAATCAAACAGCAAACTGTCACAGCAACATTATCAGGTGCTGAGGAGAGAGAAAAGAGGATGTTCAAGCACCAATTAAATGAGCAGGATGTGTTGCTGAGGAAGAATACAATCAATTTTGACTCTGAAAACTGAGGAAGATGGAAAGAAAATCAACCTACAACCCCATGAAAAGCTTCACACTGCTGATCATATCTTATTCGCCAATTTATTAAGAAGTCATGCAATAAAGTAGGTAAAATTGGTATGATCATTGGTTCCAGGTGATATCTCCTTGTTTAGAGTACAGCAGGTGGTGACAGAACCCCTGGCTCCAAAGATCAGCCCGTAGCAGAGTGAAATCATATTTTAAATATGTATTTCAACAAAATAGACAAGCATCTGGTGTCACCTCTGTGATGTAGTTTCTTATTGTTTGTATGCAGTGAATTATGGATGACTACAAATATGTTATTTACTGAAGTGACACATTTAGACTTTTTACCACACTCAACCATACAGATGGATATACACTAATAACCAGAGGCATCATGCCCATTCAACAAATGCCCCCTGAAATATTTGAGTTGGCATGGTTTTATAAATAGTTAAATTCTGTCATCATAATAAGTGTTTTAATTAGCCTTAATATATAATACATATACACACAGACGTCCCCTCTCTGTTTAGGCCACTTGGTTCTTCTCCAGATGTAGCATGCTTGTTGTTGGGAGCAGGGGGCATTACCAACGCCATCCATTGAAGGTCACACACAAGGACAAGGCAACTTAACTGAACACTTAACTGGTTCCTCCTAAGTAGAAGTGCAATAAAGTACGCACAGGGCTTTCAAAAGCTATAGGTATACAGAGGGACCTCAGTCAAATATGATTTCTGTGAAGAGACCATGGAAGAGGAATGTATGGTGAGTTATTAATATCTGGACTGTCTTGTAGGCAGTAGGTAGTTTGGAGAGGAGAATAAAATTTTCATTTTCATTCCTTCACCATATCCTCCTATATTTTTATTTTTGTACCTGCTTTGCTTGCATCCAACAGGTTCACCACTAGCTTCTGTCTGCCTTTGTCTTTCCTTCTTTTCTAGTCTTCCATGTGTTTTTGTCAGCTAGCAGATTGATCTGTTGGATTCCCCACATGCTATTGAATGTTTACCCTCACACCTGCAGCTCCATGACCGATCAGCTCTTGTGTTTTACTCTCTGGTCACAAATACTCTCATTCCTTGACTGTTATATCTACCTGCCTGACATCATGCTTGTGATCATTGTGTGTTCTCCAAGCATTTACTAGTCCTTTTATGCTGTTATCAATTCCTGATCCTTTCCTGATCTCTGTACATCTGCTGATTTACTCTCATCCATCTGTTGGCTGCTATCTGTGCTTGGGTTCTTCTGAATCGTTACAAATCCATTTAAAGGTTGGCAGGTGTGCTTATAATTGCAATCATGGCTGTTTGTTTGCTGTTCACGCATGTAGAATCATCCAGATTGTTGTCAGTCCATGTGGTTTGTTGCTTTCATTTGCAACTGCCCTGATCATCGATCAAATCAGAGGCATGTTTTCCACTTTAATCATCATTGCCTATGAGCTTCTAACTGACAGCTGATTTACGTACTTCAAAAGATAAAGTAGCTAAGGATCAAAGGCTGTGCTCTTTGAAACAGCAGTGCAGCAATAGTAGATCTCTCCCTCTATGTGTAAGAAAGACAATGAGAGAGCAAGACGGGATAAAAAAAATGTGCTGGGTATGTGAACATGTGTTTGCTTTCAGGCAGGGTGTATGCATGTACGTTTGTGATTTCATGTGTGTGTTTGAGTAGGTGAGTGTATGTCCTATAGCTGCTCTGGCGTCACAGTTCTCTCCAGAGTATGTACCCTGTTTACTTTGTTCTTCCCTCCATCTTCCCCGTGCTGTGTTGGCTGCCTCTCGACTGGCTTCTTTCCAAAAAGAACAGCTTCCAGTATTAGTGTGCTCAAAATCGCGCACACACACACACACACACACACACAGACTCTTCCTCATTCCCTCATACACGCATACCATATATACACACACATGCTTGGAAAATGATCCTTAGACAATATTACTAAGTCTGGTAAAAGTGAAATTGGCTTGGACACAGCCGTCTTGAAATTGTGGCTCTGCCAGTGAAAGTTTTGCCAGTCCTTTCCAAACTTTTTTTGACTAAAGTGAAATAAATACATGCTGTCCTGATTTTGTTAGTAATACCAAATTTATTGAAAGGTCTTTTAATGCAAGGAAAATCCTGCCACTGTTTGTGTAAAAGATCTGCACACAGATGTGGTAGGATGCTCTTGGTCAAAGTCCAGAGCATTTTTTGAAGTCAGCCCATCAATGTTCACAGGACTAGACTTACAGTGTCATATCTTTTGTCCTTCTAACTCTGCATAAAATGTGTAAATTTGCACAAAAACTAATGTTGCCTCAATTAGTCCCAACTATTTGGATCAGCATTACTACAGTTAATTTGGCTATTGCTTCACAGTTTATTGTCATCAATACTATGAACATATGTCATGCATTTGTATTTTTTGTGTAACAAAGTCAGAAGTAAATATAATCCCTGGTATTTGGCCACTGGACTACTGGAGTCCTCTTTGCTGCAGAGATTATTTCAGAACAGGACTGAAGTTCTTGTGCTTGCTGCAGAAGTGTCATGGTTGTTGAGGCAGCCACACTTACTTCTGTTTTCTGGTCTCTCCCAGTCCTTTCCCTGGTGTATTCCCCACATGCAATTCTACATTCACCTGTCAAACCAGCATCTAATTAGTTACCATCCCTGGTGTATTTATGCCTTGTTTATGGCTAGACATAGAAAGTTGGAAGTGAGAGACATGTCAATACCAAACTCAGAGCATTCAAGCCGCTAGGGTAGGAAAAACATGGATGCCCAGGGTAGTTTTTTTTTTGGCTTCTTCTGAACACCAGACGCTTAAGCAGAGATACAATTTGACCCACTTAAAAGAAGACTCTGAAAATTAAACTAAACACAGAAGTTTTGTCTCTGATGTCTTGCCACGTTGATTAATCAGAGGCTTGCTTCTCCCACATATTAACAGCAACCTGTCTTTAAACTGCAGCTTTGGGTGGCTGACTGGGCATTTTTCCTCATCTAGTTTGCTGTAGAGAAGCCATTTTCAGGGGCATATGTTGCTCATGTGGTGTATGTGTCCAGCTGATCTGACCTGTGACTTCTTGAGCATATGGATACACAACATATGAGCATGAGTGGAACATCAGTATCAGGAATCCTATCTGGCCATTTGATATTCTAGTGCTTGCAGAAAGAGGTTGGTGGGTTAATGTAAAATCTAAGCAGGGTAATGCCATTCATTTACATATAGGCCTATTTTGCATGTCTAAAAATAATTAAACATGTACTACTGCTGTACTCAAACACTTTGTCTTGCTGAAACAATAAAGAAAGCTGCCATCACAATGTTAGACAAACCAATGTCCATTCCATTAATGCGGACCATCTTTTCCTCCTGCACAATTCATGCCAAAACATCCCTTGGTCCCTGTGCAATAGCCTCTCCAGTGTGCTCTTGGGGGGAAAAAATGCAGTTTGCCGACTTCTCATTGTTAAGTCACCACTGATATAATGAACTGTAAGGCTCACATAAGGCTCTGTGGCTCCGCTTGACTATGTGTTGTCGCAAAATATCCAGCTTCACTCAGATCCTTTGGAATTTTTCCTCCAGATTTGGTATACAGAACACGCACCACAGCTTTTGAGAAACAATTGCAAGAGGGGATTATATAACATTTGTTAAGGGTATTAATCATTTTCTTTAAACCCCTGTTGTGCGTAGCATTGATGGGAACCCTGTCTTTTGCCAAGTAATAAGTGATGGCCTCTGTACTCTCTTTGTGCCTCTGGGAGTTTCACAGGCACAGGGATACATTAAACAGTGTCTCTTCTGCTGGTTTGTCAAGTAATGAAAGGATGGTCTGTAAAGAAATGAGACAATAGTTTTCTTACCATTTATACATTAAAGGTTTAATGATTGTGTGTGTGAATAATTTGTCATATGGGATTGTAAATGCTGCCAATACCATTTTGGTCATATGTCTTTGTTCCTGAAACTGTAACATCTTTTTACTCCCTGTAATGTTAACCTTTTTACTGTTTAGTGCATTGCATGTGGTCACCATCTGCTGCATGTTTGTACAGCGGTCATGTGGTATAGCATCAGATCCTTTTTTTTATCATAGCAAATGAGGGTAAAAAATTGCAGTACTTGTTTTTATAGGGGGTAACTACTATGTAGTAAGAGAGAATGAATGCAGGTTATACACTGTAACCCTAGTTGTTTTGAGATTGCAGCATACCCCCAACAGAAGCTCTGTTGGTGTTCCAAAATTTGCATCCTCTTTACAAATAACGCTGAACCCACCCAGTACTAATATTAAGGTGTGTCATACATCATCCATGATCCTTGACGTGTGCAACAAGAGATTTGAGGTTAGGTTTGGCTGTTCTCATAAAACCAGGCTTTCAATGTGTAACCATCAATCAGTTTCACAGTCTCCCTCTAATGGGTCATGTTTTGATCCCCTGTTGTGACACCAGCATGGAAAGAAGTGGCAATGGTGACGCAAGAGCTGGTCAGCCTTTGAAGACCCCCCCTCCATACCAGGGATGAAAAAGTCAATGGGGCACACTCAACACAACCTGAATGGGCACACAACAATCATGCATACTAAATTGACTTTATGGCAGAAAAAGAGGGAGGGTACCATCAAACATATATATTACACACAAAGGATAAATGTGCCAACTAGGTCCTGCTTTCAATGCCAGTCTGGGGAACCCAAGACCAGCTATCATCCAGGAGAGACACTATCAAAGAGAGGCTACTGGCATCTATCACTACCAGTCACACCAAAAGGAGGTGGAGGTGAGCTACTTCTTGCATACTGGAACACTCTTGAGGATGCATCAATTCTGCTTCTCCTCTCTCAGCAGCCTAGAACTCAAGCTGAGCAGAGGCCTGAAGAATGTGAGACTTTGAGTGAACTTAAAAAAATCATTTCATGTTCTTAGATATATATCAGGGGTTCAGTCAAATTGTAGTCACCTTATATGACCAAACACTATGTGTTGACTGGCAGGGCACAGATCACTCACTTGCTTCATCAAAGTCAGAGCCAGTAATAAGGCTGCCTTCAAAAGCTGTTTCCTCATATGAACTCCGGACCATGTCCATAGAATCAGGTCTAGACATTATATGGAATTGCCCTTTGATGCACACAACAGGTGGCTGTCCGTGTCACCTACTGGAAATACTCTGTGTGGTTTAGGCAAGGGAAGTGTCTGGGTATAGCGTGCAGAAAGCAGGACATGACACAAAATGTAGCTGTATGTAGCTGGTTTGTGATTTGAGTCTCTTGCTGTTCCTTGAATTTGTCTCACTATTTCAGCATCAGCCATCACCAACAGAAGTTCCTGAATCTTGTTGTCTCTCCAGTTAGACATCTTCATTGTTTTCATGTAAATTACTCTAATTCTTCCACGTCAGATGTTTGTATTCTTCCAGTTTCATGCCAGCTGCATGATAGAAAGTCATCAACACACCCACTAGTTTGCTGTGAATTCTCCAGGAAATTACCTGCTGTATTCCCACATGGGCTCAATTGGACATTACACACTTTGTGCAGGGAGCTGGTATGGTAAAGTCTGTTTAATGTCCGGTCCAACTGATTGGAACATTTCCATTCTCACAGGTTCTCAAGGGGCTAGAGAACAACTTAATGGGAAATCTTTTCAATGTGCTCATATAGCTCATGAGTGACAGGCCTGAGCACCACAAGAAACTTCCACTGTAGGCCACATGGGTGAACAGTCACCTCACTCAAGCCAAAAGCCATTTTAGGAGAAGGTGACTGAACAAGAGGCTCTCACCAAAATCATGATGACAGAAAAAAAAAAAATGACTGTTGTGTATGCCATAAAGATGTAATGAGACAGACCTCGGTCAATAGACAACAGACGAAATACGTCACTTAAGAAATAAAACTGGGCCCCTTTTCCCCAGAATACCATCACCTTACAATTAATACTGTAACGCTGGAGCTTATTGCCATACATTTCTCAAAATGATCTCAAGCCTACATTTTTTTCAAAATTCTGTTGAAATTCAAAATTTCAAAGTTCTCCCTTACTGCAGCTCAACTTTTGACTAAACTGGCTAATTTTTTTTATTTTATTTTATAAAAGCAATCTCATTATAGATAGATATATAGATAGATAGATAGATTTTAATCCATACATTCAATATAAGGATATGCAATAAACCATCCAGCTACAATCAGATTGGGCATGAAACATTGATAACCTAAGATATAGGTGGTATACTGCAACTTTATCACCACTGCACCTTGAGCTGAAATGAATGAAATACTCAGTTGTGGCCTGAGGGCCTGAAAAACAATCTGGACCTCAGAGGTGACAGCCCATGGATAAATAATGTAAATACTAGAAGACAACCTTTTATTGAAGTTTTTTGTGAGGGGACTATGGATTACTGTGCCATGGGATAAAATGCTGTCACTACACAGTGTGTGAAGGGCCTCGAGTGACATTTGTCAATGAGACTGACTAGCATTCCAAATTAAGCATATAACCTTTATGAAATGATCATCAATCATGCATCATCAAGTCCGTCCAACACAAAACCACCAAATTACAACACAATACTGTGTAATATGAATGTTTTCTTTGGCATAGTCACATTTATACCTTTTAGTATTAATCATACTGTTGAAGCTGTTGCACAAGTCTAAAGCTGATAAGGACATATTTCCCATCATACAGTAAATATAGCTGTCACCTGATGTCTGCACTCTGGACATAAATGCTGATGTAGTTCAGTGACATATATACTAAATATTTTAATTTGAAGATTAATGTGAAGACCCACATTTCACGAAACTTATTTTCAGACATTACAAATGTTGATGCAAAAGCTTCAAAATGGCTACAAGACTTAAAACAATTGTGCTTGATAGATGCCTGATCTTACACTAAGTAACAACAGCTACAAAATTCACTTTGTTTGAGGCTTGTGGGTGTCCATCGACTGCTTGCAGTTCACATTTTTAAGAGAGATTTAATAGCTACGCCCACAGCGCAAATAGCCACTATGGACACCAGCCTCCAAGTTCGATGCTAGTTAAACTCTTTCTGCAGAACAGTAAACTACTTTGGGAAGTGGAATACAATTCATAATTTTTTCACAACTATTTAAGTAGCAAGCAAACATGTGCCTATGTCAAAGCATGTGCACAAATACAACATCTCCATCAATAAGTCATTTAATGTGTGGTTTGATTATAGATTGTGTTTCGTCATGTATTTTTGGAGCCTCTGGAAGGTAAAAACCCAGAGCTGTGAGTAAAGGAAAACATGATGCAAGCTTATGCCAACAAAGCTAACAACTTAAACCTAACCTAAGTGGGCTGTGTAAGAATATGAATTAGAATTAAAATGCCTCGCTGGTCTACACATCGACATTAGCTTCATCTTTACCACTGTCGAACAGAAGTTAAGGACACCAGAGAGCGAAATTATCATTGGGAGTAAAGCTGTTGTTCTCAATTAAGATAAAAATAGACAAATCAATTCTGGTGGAAATATACTGATATAGTGATCATGGTTACAGTGATTGATCAAAAAGCTCAGGAGAGAATCATTCCTATACAAATGCTGTTTAAATCATTTGCTATCAAGTATTTGCTATCAATTTGTTATCAAGTAGTCCGGTTACAGTGCTCATTTTGGGTCTTTTCATACATGAAAACATGGAAAAACGTTTAAAACTACAGTAATTCTTTTTTTTTTTTTTTTTTAATTCACTCCTATGATACGTAGCACCTGCATTACCATGGTAACCTGTCTGCTCCCGGCTAGCTACTTGATGTTGAGCTGCATGCACACTGAAATCATACCTGGAAAAAGGCTTTTTTCTCAGTGCAAATGAGCCAACAAGATCCAGCAGCAAAACTTGGTGTTCCTCAGGCTACCTTCTGTAGTTTACTAAAACAACAAGAAACCGTCATAGCTGCTAGTGACGCGTGAGAAAAGCACCTATGGTTGAAGCCGCCCTTTGTCAAGCAGCTTGACAATGCCTGGTCACATAATGGGCCATTGGTGAGAGAAAAGGCAGAAGAATTGGCACAGGGCCTGGGAGAGGACAAATTCAAAGTGTCCGTAGGCTGGTTTGAGTGATTTAAAAAGAGAGGAAACATTGTTTTTAAGAAACTGCACAGGGAGGATGCTGAGGCTGACATAGTGGCACGCTAAGAATGGCTTGAGGACAGGTGGGGACAGATGAGAGAAGAATACACAGAGGAAAACATCTGGAATGCCGATGAATTTATTTTCGAGCACTACCTGATGGCACCCTGACCTTTAAATCTGACAATAAAAAGGGGGGCTGGAGAAATCTAAGGAAAGGATCACCGCTCTCTCCGCCTGTTCTGCCACTGGGGAAAAGAAGGAACTTTATGTCAATGGCAAAAGTCAGAACCCCCATGGCTTCAGAAATGTGTGCACACTGCCTGTCCATTATGCAGCTACTGCCACTGCATGGATGAATCTCTTTGTGAAGTGGTTGAAGGAGTGGGATCGAAAATTGGGCCAAGAGAGGAAGAATATTCTTCTGTTTGTGGACAGTTGTCCAGCCCATGATGTGAAGAACACAACACTGAGAATATAGACCTCACCAAAAAAAAAAGAATCACCCTCCTGGATGCTGTTTTTGTGCTATGGGGCGATGTGGAGGACTCAACAACAAGAAATTGCTGGAGGAAAGGAGGTCTGGTCATGTCACCAGAGGAGGAACCAAAAACTGTAGATCCACCTGCTGAGGAGTGTGAGCAGTGACAGTGCCCCTGTATCGGAGCCTATTACTGACGAGGCCATCATCAGAGCTCTTTGGTGCAGGTGCCACTGTTGCGGATGCCATCAGTGAGATGGCAGAGGAAGTGGAGGGGGAAGAAGAGGAGACCGTTGTGCCATCCCGGGCTGAGAAGAAGACTGCAATCCACATTTCAAAGACTGATCTCTAGGCAACAATGATTCCAAAGCAACTGGACTTAGATTTGTCTTATTTCATAAGACAAATCTAAGTCCAGTTGCTTTCTTATTTCATAAGACAAATCTAAGTCCAGTTGCTTTGGAATCATTGTTGCCTAGAGATAAATATGACCTGGACAAATGAGAATATACACAGGCCCAAAGACTGATCTGCTACATGTGGGTTTCACCAACTTTGACCTTTTACATCACTTTGCAAAATAAGTGAACTAGGATCCAGGCATCAATGGACAAGTTAAATGTGAAATGACTTAGTTTTTAAACTCTACCGGTTTGGTATTGATAGCCTAGAGTTTATTTTCATGCCTGTTAAAAATGTAGAAATGCACTGAACGTCAAACTGTAGATTAGTAGGGTATTTGCACTACTGTATTTGTAAACAGCACAATACTGCTTTAGGTTATTTACAGCACTGTACTGTATTGTATAGTAGTGTACGTGTTATATACAGTGCAGTAATTTAATGTGCTGTAATTTGAAAAGCGTTTGAGATACCTGTAGCCTACTGTATTTTGAAACATCGATAAAATTCAGTATAGCGAAGCTTTCCATTTCATTATTTTATAGTGTACTGTATTCATGTAATAAATATACAGTTGTCAATTAGATGGTAATCTGTATGAAAAATGAAGAAAAAGGAACAATATTTGATTATAATAATAATCTGCTTATAGTAATCAATATAACCCAGACAAACTGATTACTATAAGCAGTTTCCACTGTATTCCAACCACAATTTTTAAAATTCAAATTCAATGCTCTACATGTAAGAGCCTCTTCTCTGGACCATTGGTATTCGGCATTACCACTTAGTGTGAATTCTTGATATTTTGCCATTGGGCCACAGAATGCACTAAACATTAATTGTTGCTTTATTAGAATAAATGTTGCAATGCTGATTATGTTAATGAATGGTTTTGAAAATGAGTTAACACAGATTGGAGATTTATCTGCAAGCACCTGACACACATTTCCCCTTCTGCATACAGGGCTGATAAATACAGCATTTACATATAATAATTTTAGATATGATGCATTTACAGACATATAATATCAAAACACAAGCACTTTGATAAATGAGTTCTGTTGAGCGTATGAGTCATTTCTGTGATTAACTTTAATTATAAAAGAAACTAAATGTCCTGACCTAATTGATAATGAGTATTCAAAAGTGGTTACAACACTAATAAGGAACCTGCTGCACTAGTTGTCTCAAGTCTCTTCATATTTAGTCTCATCATTAGCAGATAGCTGAACAATATCATTCACTACGCTGAGTCTAATCAACATCTCTTCTCTCTCCTTTTCCCTAGATGTTCGTCAACAAAAGCTTCAGAAGACATGTTCAAACAAGAAGGGATGTACCACTCTACAGCAGTTTATTACCGCCAAACATCCCATTCACACATCAATTCTGGGAGTCACCTTCAATACTTCAAAAAACCCTAGTGAAAATGATCCTGTGCGCAATTGAAAAAAAATAGCTCAAAGAACACTAAAGAACAACAATTGAAGCATCCATCATGATAAATTGACTCTCTAGTGAATTCCTTACCAAGTAATTATACTGGAACAGAATTGTTATACAGACTTGTTAAATAGGGATCCAGCGTAGGTGAGGAGATACTGATTCAAATGAATCATGCTGAATGATTGTCTTTCATTTTTTTGCCTAAGGCTGTTCAGATGCCAGGTCACATGTGGCTATTTTGTTTTTTGTTTTTTAATGAAACAAAAGGTGAAGCAATGACAATTCAAGTTTACTCGGGTGTACATTGAACATCAGACTGATTTTACAGCTCAAGCATGCAGGATAAACAATTCCTAGACTTCATTCACAGGCTACAAAGGCTTGCATAAACTAATAACATCAGCCTTGTTTAATGAAATGAGCAGCCCACCCTCACAAGAATGAAATGACAGTATAGGTCAAAAATTCTGCTGGAAAACACAACCATTTACATGGCAAAATCAAACAGTTTATGCCATTTACTGGCTGTAGTAATTATGACCAGGAGAAGTGACGCAGTTTAGATGTTGTGAATATAAGGTGACACATTTTCATATTAGGAGGAAGTGGGTTGGGTGGATGGCTAGATAGATAGATAGCAAAAAGTGGATTTAGCTGCAGCAGACTGCTGTTTGCTACTGTTTCAATTGTTCTGGTGTTTACTGTTGTCATGATGACGTTTGCGTAACTTTAAGGAAGTAAGTTTAACCAACACCATGTGACCATTTTAACCCAAACCATGAGCTTTCTCTAAACCTAACCAAGTAGTTTTTTTTTACCTAAACCTTACCAGACCTTAACCACAGCATTGTCACACCATAAAACAATCCATTTTTATGATTACTGCTGACAGAGGCAAGATATTAGAAAACACTCCTATGGGTTGTTAGGAAACACTCGTGTGAGTTGTTCTGATGTTCAGGTACAATCAACTTTTGTGGTCGTTTCATTATGAGGATGTATTGTGATGAGACAAGATGCTGTTTTGAATGCATTAAGTGTTTTTTGTATGCCAATGTCATTCAATGTCATTAAAGAACAAATACTGCACTATAGAAAAGAAGTCAAAAGATGCATGACCTAATATCCAAATTTGCTATTTTGTACTTCACAGAGTTTTAAAGCATCAATGTCTATAGGACTCAAACTGCAAGCACGGAGATAAAATTAGCTATGATTGGAGGAAAGTACAAAACTTGATGCAAATGTTTGTTGAATGATTTAACTTTGACCACCTTTGAGTAAATAGGTAAAATAGTTGGTAGCAAATCATGCTAGTAGTAGGCTACTGTATATCTCATTTTATGTATTCTCATATTTACTTGGCTCACAAAATCAGGTATCCTTAATACTTATAGAATTATATCACACGCCATCATCTGGAGTGATGAATATCAAAGGGGGGATTATGTGGGTGTGGGTTTATTAAGGTTTATTAAGGGTTACACAATATCACTGGATAGACGAAAACAGCTTATTTAAGGGAGGATGTTTTTGAAAGTTTTGGCTACAATCTCTGGGTAAACAACTTGTACCAGATCAATGTGACACAGGTCGATTATTGACCCATCAGGGGAACAAGAGACAACTTGAATATTAAGAGGGGTTGGACACACACACAACAGAAATTAAAAAACACTCAAGTGGTGTAGAGACATTAAATCCCATTAGTCAAAGTCCAAGTGTTCATGAAGGTGCCAAAAACATAGACATGAAGTCACAGCCGCCTTGGATTTAATAGAATTGTAAGTGTGCAGTTAGACGGTTGCATTACTGGTTTTCCTCTGAATTGTATGCTCTTTGTAATAAATCCCGATTGGATGTCTGCTCAACTGTCTGGTCTCAGCATTTTGATTCATCTTCGATTATAAACCCCCACACCTAGACCTGGAAAAATGCACAACTGACAAAACTGACTTTTGAAGGTACCAAGTTCAGCCTGTACATCCAAGCGTTTTATGAAAGAAAAACTTCAACCCTTGCTTTTAAGACATTAATAAGCCAAAGCATGTTGTGATAGATGCCACCACCTCCCCTATGACCCTGAGCAAGAATATGTGGATATAAGGAAAGGATAAATGGAAATGATTAAAGTAGGCTGACATATGATAACCCAAACAAAGTTCTTTCTTTAGGGTCTGTTTAAGTTGTGGTAAGTTTTCCTCCTACATCTATACTAGCCACACTATCAATTTAGGTTGTCAAACATTGTGTTGCCTTGTAATGAGAACCATGTAATACTTGTTGCACTCGCTGTGCTGTTATGACACTCATAGCTATACTTAGCGTTTTCTTATGAAAAAGATCCCCATCCTCACTTGCTTGTAAAAGTAAGTAAGGATTCTATCTTAAACTAACTGGCTAAGGACCTCTAACATAACAGTGATTATACTGATACTTATACAATATAGCCTACACAAGAGTTTGTTATAGAGTGTGACAATACAGCACAACATTGTGGGTGTCGTTGCTCTTTTCCAGAAGTTTCATTAGAGAAATTTATAATTAGTTACTGAGAAAACTTAAGGACAAAAACCTTAATGAGAAACTTCCTATAGAATATGCACAGAGAATAAAGTAGTTTCATATAGATACAGTCCCTAAGCAATGAAGAAAATGTTTTTTACATGCACTATAAAAAGGCTAATGTCGGTTTACTTTGTGGAGCCAACTTGTGGTTGTTGATAGGTTGCTAGAATATAGGTATGGAAAGGTAAATAAGCTTAAGTGATACCAAATAAATACCTGACAATACAGTACCAAATAATTCATTCCTAACAATAGATACCTATTTGAAGACATATTAGCACTGATTAGCCAATTACAAAGCACAGCGGGAGCTAAGTGATAGATTATATGACTTGCAGTAGGTCCACCTGATTGCACCTTCCTGTGCTCATACAGTGCTCATTCATTATCCACCTACCTATATGGTTGTCTCCATACAATTTCTGCTATCCCTGGTGCTAACGCCCCCTTGTGGAATGATCAGAGTTCTGCTTTTTCCACCCCCTCCATTTCTGAGCGACAGGTATGGCCTATTGATGAATATGCAATTCTGCGGCAGGTAGATTTTAACACTTTACACTCAGTTTGCCCTGTGCCCACTATGGTTTGTGGGTCATCAGATCAGATTGTAACTGTTAAGTGTGGTTTCTCCTATAGTCTTGATTGTCTCATGTTACCAGAAATGTGCTCCCATCTCCTTTGGTGAATTTACTCCATTTGAACATCTACTATTTTCCGTTAACAACATACAACAACCGATTGTCTGTGCAGCAGTCTACCACCCCGAGTCATACTCTTGGCCTTGCCTTGTCTTATGGACTTACCCTGGACAGTCTATCAACTAAAGAGCTTTTTGTCTCATCTCACCATTACTTTCAACCTCTGTCTGCAGTCTCTCCAATGCCCCAGTCACTTGTTTAAAATGACATATAATAAGCTCCTCAACTTTAGCCATGTTTATTAGGGAATTTGACCAATCAAGCAAAAACAAAGTGTTTAGTAGTATCAGTTTATTTACCTCTGTGTGGGCATTGTTAACAACACTGCTCCCTTCAAAAACAAAAGTAAAACTGGTCCAATTGGTGGTGAATGGTTATATTATACTATTGCAGGGCAAGAGAATGTAAGTAGAAACACTGCTGACTTTTGGTTGATCTTCCTCAGTCAACCCTTGCATATTGATTGAGTCAAATTTTACCCATTTGACATATGAAAGCAGTAATGAAGTATGCCTGTTCCGTCAGCTTTTGTTTGTATGCTTGCGTCAAAATAAAGCATTTTTCTTCAGTCCTGCTTTCTGGCTCTGCATTTGGGTCCACCCATGTCTTCTACATCCTGACGTAATTGAGTCAATCTCTGTTACTGGATGCCTCAACCATAGGAACATGTGGGTCTGTGTCATCTGTGTGAGGGTCTGGGCACCCATGCTGTTCAAAATAATTATGAAGTACTGCTGTTGCAATAATGACAATACAGCATCTTTTTGTTTTCCAAAGCAATGTGTTTCTGAGATACTGGAAAGGATTCATCCATAGACCATATTGGCTCTACCAGTCGACCTGTTGCTCAGGTGTGACTGGGTGTGATAGCAGGTGATGAAGAAGTTTGTCTGCGCATACGCACTGTCACTAGGTAGGATTCCGCTGTGTTGTCTCTCTTCAAACTAAATGTACAAAGACGAAATCCTGGAAAATCCTTGAGTCATAAGTTGAACCTTTCCAACGTGCAACAATGTTGGAAAACTGCATAGTGGGAGTGCACACACATTTGCATTTATTGAATACAAATTTTTATAATTCCTGAACTCCTCAGCATCTGTTGTAGAGGGACATTTAATGGGAATATGACATCCATCAATACAGCCTGTTACTCCAGGGAAGTTCCCATATTCATAGAACTCTATTTTGTAGGTTTCCTTTTCAGCAGCATTGCAAAACTTGATGTAATTCTTTTTCAGTTCACATATGGCATTGCAGACTTTGTTTAATATTTTGCACACAGTTGATTTACTTACACCATACAAATCTCCTGTTTTCTTGATGAAAAGGTTCCTCAGGTGATAAGTACTTGTAAGGAAGAAGGGAAGAACGAAAACTTTGGCTGAAACAAATTATTTCAGCTGCATTTCCAAAAAAAATGCCATTCAGTGGGTTGCTCCTGTATATAAGCACCTTTCCTTCTGGTCTTGGTGGTGGTCTTTGATCGTCATCAAAATAGTTAAGGTAATCAATTTACCTCTATTGTCAAGGTGAACCTTGAGGCAGCCTTTAATCTGAAGTTAAACCTGCCTCTGACCAAGTTTAATTTAAGCCTTCATTTAGATCCGGATTAGTTCTAATCATCCTTCTCAAAATCTGATTGTTTAAATCAAGACTAGGGCAAGTCTAAGACTATTTCAGTCCATGTCTGAGAAAGCCATTTCAATAAGTACAGATTTAAATTGTGATTTATTCAATGACTAGGTTTAATGTATAGGAAACTGTCCTGTAATGTCCACTTACATTTCTGCATCAAAACAACAAAAAAGATATTTTTCTATTATTATTGCTGAAAGCCATCCCAGAATATAGTTCAGAACTACTGAACATGGTGTCAATGGTTCTAAAAAAACAATTAATTCCCTGATCGTTCATCAACAACAACAACAACAACAACATTCTTTAGAGCTAAAATTGAAAAAAAAAAATCAGATTATACCACAGATTTGTAACTTTACTATTATCCACCCACCTAGTCTCATTCCTCTCGTTTGATGTGATCTCTCCCCAGACACTAGTGGAGACTGCCTGTCAGTTTAACTGCTTTCATGTAATCTGTATTCAGTCCCATCCAGACTCTTCATTGAGGTCCTACCACATATTTTTCCAATTGTTCTTTCCATTATCAATGGCTCACTAGCCACTGGCTATGTTCCATCCTTTTTAAGCATGCCCTTGTGGAACTTCTTCTGAAAAAAAGAATTTAGGCCCTTGTGTACAATTCTCCAAACTCACACTCCTGTCAAAGATCTTAGAAAAGACTGTATACAAACAATAAACTGACCACATGAATCAACATGATAATTTTGAAAAGTTGCTGATGCTAGTGAAGGGTCTTATTTGACATAAGTTCTGCTTTTCTGTAGAGTCAAGTGATTATACCACTTACAAATACATATTGGTAGTTTTAAGTTGTGGTTCTTTGGGCTTGTTTCTAAATTGTAGTTTCTCATTTGGGCCTTCTCGCTATATGTCTAACATTAAATAAAGTTTGACTGAGCTCTATCCAAGTTGTCAAATATCACTGCCTGCTGTTGGAACTACACCTGTACTAAGTGACATTAAAACCTTTAGCCGTGCCCCGGTGGTGGACCTAGGCCTTTTGCTGGATGTCATCCCCTCTCTCTATATCCCATCCTTCATGTCTCTATCCACTATACCTATCTAATAAAGCAGAGATACTTTAAAAAATAATCTTAAAAAATCCTTAACAGATATTTTCAACATGTGATGTGTCAGTGATGCGTCCCCAGCCTGACAGTCGGTAGTCAGTTTGCTAAGAAGTCCTTGATCTGTTTGCATGTGTCCCTGGGTATTAGAGATGAGTCAGTACAATATGGAGAGCTGTGTTGATGACATCTTCTGTTGACCTGTTGGCTCTGTAGGCAAATTGGTGTTGGTCCAGGGTGAGTAGAAGTGAAGATTTAATGTGTCTTAGGACCAGCCTCTCAAAGCACTTTATTACAGTAGGGGTGAGAGCCACAGGTCTGATGTCATTAAGGCTGCTGATTGCTGTTGTCTTTGGTACAGGCACAATGGTGGCAGACTTAAAGCATTTGGGCACAGGGCATTTCGACAGGGAGTGGTTAAAGATGTTGATGAACACCTCCGCCAGCTGATCCACACAGTCTGTGAGTGGCCTCCCTAGAATTCCATCTAGACTGGCAGCTTTCCTGGGGTTGACACTGTGGAGCACCCTCATGACATCATCTGTGCTAACAGTGCCAGGCAGATAGCAGTTGGTAGCAGCACTGTCACGGTCTCTGCTTTATGTACCTTATTCATCTCATTGGTATAAGGAAGTGGTTGAGTTCCTCTGATAGCAAGTTGCTGCTGCTTGTCGTTGTGTCTTTGCTGCTTCTATAGTTTGTGAGTTGCTGAATGCCTTGCCATACAGACCGGGGGTCTCAATCACTGAAATGACCTTCAATGCCTTTGCCTTTGCCTCCTTGGTGACTGTATAGTTCATCGTTGCCATAAATAAAAGTTGTTATTATTGTTATTATTATTGTTATTAATATTAGTAGTAGTAGTAGTAGTAGTAGCAGTAGTAGTAGTAGTAGTAGTATATGGTGTCTACACAATGTGTTTCAAGCACATGTTTTAGTCTACTATCTCATGCATGTCTAATGGAATAGATGCATTTCTATTCTTCTCAACACAGTTGTTTACACAGGCCATGTATGGACTCGTGTTTCCCAAAAAATTCTATATAGTACACTGTTTGTATCACTGAAAGTACAGCAGCATTACTGTGAAATACAAGTAATTACCAAAACACACGTTTTTGGAGGCGTAAAGAAGAATAGGTAAACTGTTCATTGTGTAGATTACATCCTAAAAAGAAAGTATGCTCTACTGTGCAAGACTTGCGGATAAACATTTGGCAGCAAGCAAGTATGAAAACAGCAGGAGAAAATAGAATGATGGATAGCCAGCATAGATATTATTCCATAAGTTGGAAAAAAATGTCAGAGTTTCTTCTTTAGTACAATAAATGATTTGTATTGTATCATAATGAATGAGCTCTGGAGCACCAGAAGACAGATTGTTTGGATTAACTATAATCTTATACATGTCAGCCCTTGCCACCAAGGTCAGATTTAATCATTCATTCAACTCAACTTTTCATAAAATGGACCATAATGCAAACCATGAGAATCAATCTAATTTTACTGAGGCTGGTGAACTATTTACCTTTATCAATATCGTCTATCTCAGTTATTCTGCATAGGCTTATTTGAATTTCATAACCAAACACTAATATTCTCCCTCATAAATTGTCAGAATACTATGTAAAAGGTTCCAGGGATCAAATTGCAGTGTGTGTTGCCTTCCTTGAAATGGCAGAATGGTTGCAAGGTGCTAATTTTCTTTCCCCAGAGGTGAAGGAGGCCAGCAATCCTTTACCTTCATTAGATGCAATGATGAACTCTTTGTCTTAGAGGCAAGTCATTTAACCTCCTCTTTCCCCAGCCATGCAGTTTGTCACTGCGCAGTCATGCCATGGCGATGCCAGAGGAGCGCTAGAGGGATGAATGTCATATGAAAGTCAATGGACAGAAAGGAATTAAGATGGCAGTTCAAGACGAATTTTCCACAATGGAGCTTGTGATTAGAAGGAATTACAAAGTGCATGACCACCGGGGAATTAATCACATGGAAGAAGATGATGAAGATAAAGCTGCATAGAACAGAAGAGAAAAGAACAAGAACAAGAGATTCACAGGCAAAGTCTCTAGCTATACTGACACCAAATATATGGAAATTTGGTGAACACTGAACATTTAATACTAAAGGACAGTATACTTGCATTCCCTTATAGCACCTTTCCTTTACAACACTGTCACTCTTTCTCACTCAAAGGCATCAGTTTTATGAAGGGGGCGACACCAGTAAAGCCAGCCCTGATCAGGACCATATGATGCATGCATGAGATGGTTGCCTCAGAACAAGACTAAGTGAACACAGAGAAAGCATGAAATCATTTACATGATCTGAAATATCAATGTGAATTTTCATTTCGGAGGTCTATCTGTAATGATAAGCTATTTGTTTTACTCATAACAGAGACACTATTTCTGTGTCATAATTTTATGATTCCCCAGGGTTATGTTATGGTTATTGGTTATAAAGGTTCCAATTTTGATGTGAATTTCCATGAGAATGGAAATGTTCAATCAGTATGGTGGGTAATACACAGTTCCAATTATCCACATCTTCTGTTTTTATGAGACAGACCGCAGCCAGTTGTAGCATATTCAACACTTCACTGTTGCAATCAGGGGCAAAATGGTATGCCATAGTTGGTGAACTAATCCAGCAGAGATCCAAAATCCAAATGTGAGTTGACTCAAATTTCTACATTTAATATTATGCATTATGGATGTGTCTGGGTGTTTAAAACTCTTTTTTTTCTCCCTGTCACAGTGGGAGATGTATCTGTCTGGCTTTTTTGCCGAGAGTACATGGATGCATTTTAAAAATTGGTTTATATTTCACACATATTTTAAAGTCCAGAGGCTCCTTAGCTCCTTTTCATTTGGACTGTATGTCTAAACATTTTGAGATTTTGAGAAAGGCACTATCAGCAACATGGAATTATCAGTGCACTCAGTCAGTGAGAGTAGATGTAAGAGAATGAACACATTAATCATTGTTATCATGCCTGGTACTAGTATCAGTCCACTACAGTATGTGGGTTGCATTAATGTGAGTGGGACTGTGCATGCATGTGTAAAAAAGGCCTACACAATGTATTAAATGGCTAGGGGAAAGAGGGGCATCTTTGTAGGTGTGCATTAACAGGTTATTCTGTTATTATCAAACTCGGTGTGACAGAAGAAAGGAGTAAAAAGAGAGAAAGAGTGCAGGGAGGTCATATCGTGAAACAAACTGGTGCATTATTTACCATAATAATGATGATGCAAGAAGATGAGTTGGAAAACACCTTGCCGAAGACCTCAGCCCACTCAACTCGCATCCTGAAATATGAGACAACTGGAATAGGATCAGTACTTATCTGAAAGAGTTAAGCAGAAGCCTGAGGCTGTACTTTAAAGAGAAACCAAAGTATTGTCTGAAGTCATTCCAAACAGCCAGAGTGCTTTGATATTTGATGTTTTGAGTTACTATATTTTGTTGTCATCCATCTTTTCTCACCTTTTAAGCAGGGATTGTAGGAAAAGTGCGAATGTTATGATTCTCTTTGCACTGTCCTAGGTGCAAAGTGAATTATATATACAGCATTTTTGAACAAGGCAGGAATAGTTTATTCCTTGTAAATCATTGTAAAAGTAAATTACAACAGAAACAATCCACCTTCTATTTTTGTTAATTCACGTGCCCCTCAATTACCATGATAACCTTTGTGAATCCTATTTTCAAGAGCATGCTAGAGTATTTCTTACAGACTATTGGGTGCTTACAGGTCATATTTGCATACACTTCAAGTGGCTGAGTCTGTAGCGTCTCGAGTTTTAATCTGCATATTTTATTACTTCTATCATAAAATAAAAGTGTTGAAGGGGCAGTGACTCAATAAAAAAACTAATACAGGCACTGTGTATTGCCCTCTAATTAACCTATTAATGAGAAACAGTTAATAACAAAACAATCAGAGTAAAAGGTAATCTTAGTTACCTAATCACCTGCATAGTGATGAAGAACAGCTTAACATTATGTTTATCTATGCATCAAGAAAGAAAAGCATAGAGAAAGATTGAAGTCCAATTTTCTTCATTCACCTGAAGAAATTAATGTTCACACTAAAGATGCTGCTGCTCATCAGGTTTTTAATCACAATAATAAATAACAGTAACAGCAGCTGCAATGGGAAAATTAAATCTATAAATAAAAATAAATTCTCAAATAAATAAAGTTCTAATAGCATTAGGTTTACATTGTGTAACACCAAAAGACTGTCTTGGACCATTTTTGTGGATATCAGTAAGCTCTACATAATGTGAATGTCAAATGTTCTATGTGGTACTGTCAATTTTTTTTCTTCACAAATTCATCTTTGAAAACATGAAACCTCCCGCACAAAATCAAATCACATCTGCTCTTTTCATTTAGGTCAGTGTTTTAACGTAAAATTGCTTTTTCAAGGCATTCTCACAAAACAGTGGTCATTTTCTATATTATACACTGAAGCACTAAGAAAACAAACACCTGAACCAACCAGGTCACATGAGGAGAGACTAGAGAAAACCATACAGCATTGCAATGTAAATCAGTACATCAAAATGCAAAATATGTATCCCCCACACATTCTTCAAAACAAGAAACCTCAGAACAGTTTAATTATACAAATACATGTAGATAAAAATTATGCATACCTTCAGGCTGTAACTGCTATGCCAAATCCATCCTCTGGTAGATGACGCTAAGACAGACCAGATCTTGCAGCAACCCAATGAGGACGGGGGAAAAAGTAAAAGAAATGAAGTGTTTCTATGTAGGATGCATTGACGTTTCCCATTATGTAGGGCTGAATATAAATCTGCCTTTTGTACTTGGAGTGTACTTGTATCATTAAAACTATTATTAATTATCCATTTGTGCATTCTCTGATATTGTACTTGTGAAGTAACCATCCAGATGGAAGGGTAACCAAAATGACCTGTTACTGAAACATGCAGGAGGGTCTTTTGAAGACTAAGGCCAAGAGAAGAGGAATGGTTGAGCAATTTGTAACAGTTATGGACATTTTTAAATAAATTAGTGTCAATTCATTAAGTAATTAATGTAAGAAACAAACGCTACTGAGAAGAGGTGAACAACACTTCAAACATAAAAAAACTGGTGCAGAAATCTTAAAATAAATTTCAAGCAGTGACATGTTTCTATATTATACTGTATATCCATCATAACTCACCGAACCTTAGCTCTAGCAGCCCTCATGTCAATGGCCTGGGATACTATTTCAACATTTATTGTGTCATTAAAATTTATTTGCTGGGGGGAAGGTCACTCCTTTCTTAAAATTCTTCAGGCGGAGTCATTAAAACCTCTTACTTAAGGTAGGGTTGTTAAAATTTAATCAGGTCTCAATTCCTACAGGTATTGCAAGCATTTAATTAATAACCTCATAGTGTCAGATGTTTTAAATATCACAAATAGTGACAAATAGCATAAATATACATGATGCTGTGATGTATATGATTTGAACCATATAGTATGTGTCTGTTCTGAAGGGAAACTCTTCATTACTGATTACTGTAAGACATGCATATACATGAGCCTGGTGCAGGGCTGTGCCTCTATAACGAGCCTGTCCTCGCCAGAGAAATGACAACATTGGTCATTTGTCCAAATGCTTACAATGACAAGCAACCTCTTGCAGTCTTGTGAATAATGACTCTCGGGTGCAAAGGCGGAAGTAGCTTGACATTGTTACACAGCTTAGGGAGGTGATGGGGTGGATAGTTGAATGCACAATGTGTGTGACTTGGACACAGGTGACTTTGGCTCATGTTTTGTTTGCTTAAGTGCCCACAGTGTGACATGACAGTGATTTTAACCTTAACCAAATAGTTTTAGTTTCCTAAACTTCAACATGCATTAACTGACTTTTTGGCCACTTTGTAAGAGCACAACAAACTGTAAATACAACATGACATTATCGCCTTATAAAGTTCTTATGGCAAATATGTTGGTATTCAGGAATTGTATTTGTATCAATATGACAAATGTAAATACAATATTCACTCTCCTTTTAGCTCTGTTTTGGTTTCTACAAACTCCTGAGGGAAATATTTGGCTCAGGAAGACACTGACATTGTTGCTATAACCTAGGCAATTATGTCTTTCATTTAATGAGGAATCTATATTCACTACTAATGATAACTATTTTTTTCTGCATATGATTGCCTGTTTGAGAAATTATTTATATATATATTAACATGCACGTTATTATATCATATGCAGTACACAAGTATAGACTTCTATGTTTAAATGTGTGTACTGTTAACAATCCTTGCAGTTAGTGAGGGAAAAATAGTGTGTGACAATATTGACTTTGAATGACAAAATAAAAAAGCTCAAAGCAGAAGTGTTATGTTGATGATCAGTGTAAGTAGTAACTGTCTGTTTGACATGCTCATGTGAGGTTTGGACTCACTTTTGTATCTTTTTTGCTCAAGTCAAAGTGGATTAATTAATCTTGCTGCAGATCCGGAGCATAATAAGATTAAACATTACCAATGGTAGTGGACTTTTCCAGCCCATGAGATTTACACTCCAGTCCCATGTGATCTGTTTATTTTCAATTAGGTTTGAAAATGAGAGATGTTCTGGCAGAGTGTGGGGGAGGAACAGCACCTCTCTGAAAGTCTGTCATGGCCTGCTGCTCATGTTCACACTCATCTTCTGTGGCAACTCCTACTTCCTAAGCCTCACTTCCAAACACACACACACACGCATACATACACACACACACACACACACACACACACACACCACAATGATCTTATCCATGTTGAAATAAAACTATATTAGCATTTTGCAAAACGTATTGACCAATTTTTGGCAGTTTAAGCTGTCTGGAAATTCTGTATTCACAGATAAGCACCAACTACATGCTGTATTTTTTTTTTTTTTTTTAAAGAAAGACAGCATTTAGATTTGTAAATATTGAGGATGTCAACATGTCTGTATTTGTGGACTCTTCAAAGCAGATAGAAACAAGCAAAATATACTTCAATTATGCTTCATATGTCAGGGATAAATCAGTTAAATATATAAATTAGAAATCAAAGAAGTATGAAGGCAATCAAGATGAAGACGTAGGTGTCATAAAAACACTTTTGACATCAGTGACTAAAATGAAGATTAATAGGAAGCTATACTAGAAAATTTAGAGTATTATTGGTTTAACATTGCATTCCACAAGCCTACCTCCCACTCAGTAATAAGTGTCTATATGCTCTGAAATTTAGCAGTAAAAACCCACTGGATGAGTATTAAAGGTAATAATGCTAACAAAGTGGTCCTCAGTGTCCTTACACCTGGTTCAAAGTACAATGTCCAGGAAGACATATAGACATACAGCCGAATGAAGGACAACAAAGCTGAGGAAAGATGCGCAAACATATAACTTTTGTGTACATACTAAATGTACATACAAGGACATATACAAATATTACAAGGAGTGCTGGAATAAATATTGAATTGGTAATGTAATGAGTTACTTTATAAAGATTGTAGGAATGTATATAAAATAAGGCTATTTTAAGTCCTACAAATTAAAAAACAAAATACGTTGCTGGCTTGTGTTTATTGATGCGACACCACTATTGGCAGTTACCAGCAGGACTTTCTGTGCCTTCCTAAATGGAAACAAATGACTTTTGAAAAATAATTATATTTAATGATGACAACACTATGATTAAAGTTTGGTTAGCTTTAGGTCGTCTGCTTTCTTGGGAGGATAGTGCGATAGATCTTTAATATCATAAAGAACGTATGTTCACAAACCTCACATTGACCGCCCCTCAGTTTTGCTCCTCTCATTACGGACCTCTCAATTTACTTGGTTATGATTTAACTAGAAATGAATTATCCTGACTATATTTCTGAGTAAATTTGAGAAATAGACCATGCAGTTGCTGTATAATGCTTTTATAACATCATTCCCCATCATGATTGGTATAATACTCAAGTTCAGTTTGATAGTATGTCACTGATGAGTCTAATGTGCTCCTGAACCATTTTCCAGAACTAAATCTTCTTGTGGAATATTCTCTTAACACTTTACAAGGCTATAGTATCACAGTAATTAAGCAACACAACAGATTGATCATGTGACAATAAAATTAGTAATAAAGTTCGTAACCAGTTGCTGCAGTACAGTTAGGTTTCTGTATCTTGGATTTTTATTCTTGCAAAATTGCTCACATCAGCATTGAGCTGTGGAGGTGTTATGGAGGAAAACAAACTAGAATTATAGTATATATATAAATTTTCTTTAATACAAATTGTAGTTTTTATCCTAAGTACAGTCTTTCCACAAAACCTTCAAAATGATTGAAAGAGTGCCCCACGATAATGTGTGATACTTTAAATTAGGACCCATGGCAAACATGAACTCAATAAATAGTTACATCTATTAAAACTGAATTTAAAAAAGGCTGAATTGACTGCTTTTGACTGGGGACCCCCAGGACCCCAATACATTGGTATTTTTAAAAAGCACTAATTAAAACAGAATCAGAAAAAAATTATATGAAGTCATTATGAACAAATTCATTGACAAAGTCATGAAAAATTGGAATGATAGAATGAAGCACCTGTGAAATGACAAAAAGGACAACTGTGTTGTCTTAGGATACCCCAGTCGGTAGGATTAAGGTTAAATGGACACAATTATAGCAACAAACTGTAAAACAGAGCTTAATAAATGTGAGTCACTAGAGGAGTTTCAGGTAGCCTTCAGTGGCAGAGCTATGTGGTAATTTCAGTTCAGTTCAGTTTCAATTAAAAGTTTTTGCTGAAGCAAAAGATGAACATAGTCCATGGGTAGACAGGAAATTTGGAAAAATAAGTAATGAAAAAAAACCTTGATTATGTCAGAGACATCATGAATGTCATTGCCATTGGATCACAGCAATATATTACTGAATTGATCTAGAATATTCCTTTACTCAGAAAAATAAGTATGTTGTGCCTGAATTTACCCGTGAGCTCATAGAACATTGCCAGATAAATGTCAATGTGTGTGAATCTGTATATGTAACTACCTTCAAGGGAAAGAGGAAATCATTGAGAGCATGTTGCTTGGCCTCACACAACCTCTATTGATCTGCACCCTAGTTGAGGGCAATGTGAAGGACACAGCCTTCAAATGCATAGGAGCAAGATGTAGATTAGATGATGAGCAATGTGGTAGTAGAAGGTGTTTGACAGATGGAAGATTGACAAAGAAGAGTGAGAAAGAAAACTATTAAAAGAAGGAACATGTAGCAAGGCTTTAAGGTTGATGTCAGGCAGACAGTACACACTCAATAGTGTAAATCATAGTTGTATGCCTACTGCATGTTAAAGAAAGGAATATTCAAACTGCCTTCCCTTTACTTCTCTCTCTTCTGAGCGGCAATTTGGCTCAGTGGTTAGCGCTATTGCCTCCCAGCAAGAAGGTCCTGAGTTAGAATCCCAGCAGTCCCAGGTCCTTTCTGTTTGGAGTTTGCATGTTGTCCCTGTGTTTGCGTGGGTTTCTGCCGGATGCTCTGGTTTCCTCCCACCATCAAAGACATATACAGTATGTTACGGTTAATAGTCCTGTAACTGCCCCTGACCAATACCACTGGTAAAAAGAACTGAAGTTCGGTCCCCAGATGCTGCACTGCAGCTGCCCACTGTTCCTAGTGTATGTGATCAGTCACATGCAGAGGAAGACTTTCATTTCAATGTATGTGAGTGCTGAGAAATGACAATAAAGAAATCTTAGCGTCTTCTAACTTTATCTCTTTACTCCAAGTCTCAACACAACTTCTGCTTTCATCCACTCATCTACCTGTATGCCTGCATCAACAAACCAGTGTTTTATTGATGGTAAAAGCTCATCTCTACACTCTGGAATGTCAGGACATCAATGAAAATACATTACAGAGAGGAAGCAGTCAACTTCAGCCTCCACACTGACAATAAATCTGAGGGTGAGAGGGCCTTGTAGGGTATGTGAAAAAAACTCGTTGTCGCTGATGAGAAAGGTACGTGACGCAAAAGGACACTCCATCTAAAATGAGCTTCTGTCAACACAGAAATAGAGGAGATGGAGCAGCAGAAGGGAGAGAGGAAGATGAGCCATGGATATGAGAAGGACAGCAGATGAGCAGTTGTCTCCACAGCAGAATTATATTCTCTGAGCCTGTCAAGACAAGGCACTTTGAAAATACAGTTGATTCCAAAGAAGGGATTAAAACCGCAGGGAGCTGGACAATTGAAAATAGACTAAGGAGAAAATTGGAAAGAAAAAAAGTTGTTGGAAGAGAAATAACAGCTGTGAGTGCAGACTGAGAAAGAGTGAATGAGAGTACTGAAAATCAGCTGGAAGAAGAATTTCTGTTGGCCTAGAGTTCTATAGGTAATCACACACTCACCTGACCTTTGCATGTCTCACCATTTTGTTACCCCTTATGTTTGTTGAAGCAATTTGAGGCTTTTCTATTGTGGAATATTTTGTTGCTCTACATCTCAGACAAAATGTCCTGATAGTGGACTGAAAATCATTTGTGCACCGTTTTCAACTCAAAACATGTGTTAATAAATCTAATGCAAACATTTTTTACGGCCTGGTTGCCATCTATCTATCTATCTATCTATCTATCTATCTATCCATCCATCCATAGTACTTGTGTGTATGCGTTAGTGTCTATAATGCACAATAACATGACATAATAACTTAGTACACTTCCTGGCAACAAAACATGTTTTCACAAGTATTTGTCTAACACACTGACACTCTAGTCTGGGTCAGGCAGCAACTTTAAGGATCCAATGTCATTTCTGCACTCCAGCTTGTTTCCAAACATACTGTCTTTTCTAGCACACTGCTGACTGAAGAGAACATGACTACAAATGATCTACAGTGTGCAGAATTCCTTACTTCTTTTCAGAGTTTTGTCTCTATGTACCTGTCACTAAAATTTTGTGGTGTGCAAGAACTCTTTAACTGTTTAACATTTTAAAACAGGACTTTTAAGTGTTGTCTTTTTTTCTAACATTTGAATTTCCAGCTACCTAATTTACTAATACATTCCTGGAAAAGAGTTCTGTTACATTCCTTGCTGATCACCAGTGACAGTAAATAAAGTTAAGATGTCTTGATAACTAGCTGCTGAGATAGATCCTGGATGCTGGAGGTTCCAAACTCTTACTGTGCCCAGTTACAGTTCTTGCTTGGATTACACAGCTACACACACAATTCAGGTGAACAGACTAACAGCATTCTGGATTAGCCTGACTGGCTAGCCACTTGTTTGTCTGGTTGCAGGTAGATTGGTCTGCTAGAGGTTCTGATTCATGTCCTTTGGCATAGTTGCAGTTTTCGCTCCGATTTCCTAGCCTGACTACCTATTTCTTGGATTTGATTGATGCTGGTGTGTGCCTCTGCTGGAGCTCAACATCAGGTTGAGGATGACCATGAGTTATGCTCCAAGTGCTTGGGTGTTTGTCACCTCAGGGAAGCCCTGTCTGACCAATGCATTAACTGCAGCATTTTGCCAGTCTCAGTAAGAGAGGAAAGGCTGCATCAGGAGGAAGGCCTCCTATTTGGAGGTAACCTTGGTCACAGATCCTTTGAAGGCCGAGTGTTTGTCACAGGAGATAGCCCAACTCTGGGACAAAAAGGCCATCACCCAAATACACAGAGCAATGTATTTTACTGGACCTAAGAAGATTGAACATGGATCTAAAAGTCCTCCTATTTCTGATGCTTCTTGCAATCAATGTCCTTAAGACTATCACTCCAGGAGAGTGGTTCACCTCCATAGACTTCAAAGACACCTACTTTCATGTTCATATCCACCCAGAACACAGAAAATGACTCTGCTTTGCCTTTCAAGGCCAAGCCTCTCAGTTTACCATCCTTCCATTCAGCCTATCCCTGGAGCAAAGATTCTCCCTTATCTCGATGACAGACGCCCCCTCATTCCAGAAGGCAGAGCAAACAACATCCAGGATCCTCGCTCATATCGAGGCACTGGGTAAACTGGGAGAGAGCTTGTTGCATCAAACACAGCAGACTACCTTTTTTTAGCTTGTCCCTGGATTTACTCAATGCAGGCACACCCAACTGTATAGTGAGTGGAGAGGTGTTCTGTACCAGTTGTGTTCAGTTTTGTTAAATTGTTGGTTTTGGTACCATCTATTTGTTGGTTGTGGTATTTTCCTCAGTTATTGCATGTTCCATGTCACATGATTGGACACAGGAAATAGGAAGTTAATGCTCAGCCTCATGGAGGACAGTATTGTAGACCTGAAGTTAGTTAACCTGCATCCATCTGCACGCATCTTATGTGTATGGCAGCATCGTCTGTATCTTTTTATGCACAGTGATAGCTACATGCTATGTTTTCTGTAGTTCATAGATTTATGTAAGGTAATCTGAAGATTTCATTGCTCCATTGTAATTGTAGTTCATGTTTATATACATTAAGTACCTAAAAACATTACTTAATAAGCTAAGCACATAATAGCTCTTCGTCAAATGCAATGCAGTTTAAGCAATCATAATTTCTGTGTCTATTTTCATTTTTACTTTTCCTTAGCCAATAAACCAAAATACAATCTTGTCCATGGAGTCTTGGTGAAAGTAAGTAGTTTATCTGGCTGTCAAAAAACCTCACTCAGATATAGAGGACAGCACAGTAAAAGGACAACTGCACTGCAGAAATGTAACACAGCTAGTGCCAGAGACACACTGCATTATGTCTAAGTGGTTTTCTGGAAGGTAACCTCCACTCCCATGCATAAGGAATCACCTATATTTAAAACCAGGTCTTATGCTGCATCTCCTTCAAGGCATTGAAGTACCTCTTCCACATGTGCTGCTAAAGCTATTGCTAAGGCTTAAAAAGTCTGCCAAAGCACATTCAGCCTTTGCTGAGACAATAGAAAAAGCACATCTTGAGGCGTCAATGGCAATGTTGACCCTAAAAAAAGAAACAGCTGCAGTTGAAGTCAAAGTAGAGGCTCTAGAGGTGGCTACCGATACTAACAAGGTAAGGGGGCAAGTTTGATAATCCAGACATGGCTCGGGCTGCTGGGGATGCTAACAGCGGCCTCAGCAATCACACCCCTGGGGCTGCTGTGCCAGTGCCCCACCTGGGATAGCTGCTTTTGACAAGACCTGGCTGAGGGGTCTCTTTATGCATTCCCTCTGATCCCCCTGATAATGCCCACACTTCACAGGGTGAGACAGTCAGATCACAAAGCCTTCCTAGTGGCCTCAAAGTGGTCATCTAGGGATATGGCTCTCCACACTCCTCAGTTGGTTGGACAGAGATCCTTGGCAGTAGTGTAAGCATGGACCTCCTGTCCCAGCTGGATGGAAAGGTTTGGCATCCATCTCCGAACTTCATTCAACTCTTGGTATAGCTGTTGAGAGGGATTGGTCACTCTTGACTGACCTTGACCCCTCAATCTGTGAGACCTTGCAGAGTGCAAAAGCTCCTTCCACAAGAATGGTGTGTGGAAACCGTTGGGTTGGTTTTCTACATGGTGCAGGGACAGGGGGTTAGACCAGTTTTGCATATGAGTGAATTCCATGCACTTTCTATCAGTCCTATGTGCCTTCAATGGAAGGCAGACAGCTCTAGTGTGAGTCAAATATCTCTTTCCTACCCAAGGTTTTATCCCCCAGCCATATTAATCAGGTCATAGAACCAGAGGTGCACCATCCGCCCCCATTTGGATACCAGCTGGAGGAGAGGGCTAATTTGCTGCATCTAGTCCAGGCATTGTGACTGTACATTGAGGCAACACAGAGTTTTAGGTGCTCAGAGCAGATGTTTGTCTGCTACAGCAGAAAGAACAAGATACATGCATTGTCTAAACAAAGAATCTCCCACTGGATTATTAAGACAATCAAACAGGCTTATGAAGTAGCAGGTAAACCTGATTCTGTCTGTCATTCTACCAGGGGTGCAATCACTATCAAAGATCTGGACAGCACTTTGCATATTCTCAAGGTTCTATTGTCTTAATGTGGTCTCTGGGTGCACGCTGGTGTCAGCTATTCTGTCATTGGCTTTTACAGCTGACTAGTAGGTGGGTGTCATCCTGTCATCCACTTTGTTTACTGCTACTGGCAGTCAGGAAGGAATGAAACGGAACAGAAGTTATGAAGGTAAATATGGTTTTGTCACACCGGTCATTTAAATTATTAGAAGCCAGACATAGGCTACCACATCATCTTTACAGCTGGGACATGCAGGTAGCCTACATGTCACATACGTGGCTTTGTTTATATTATACAAATGTTATTCTGCAAAGCACAAATAGTGTTTTTTGGGTTTTTTTTTTACAAACATTTATTTCTTACAAATATTTTTAAAATGTATTTGTTTCACTATTTGTTTTTTGAAAAAAAAAAAAAATCCAGCAATGTAAGCAGCGCGCAGGCCGGTTACATCACTATCTCAGTTTCTGTCCTCTGCTCTGCTTTTACATCTATCAGTAGGTCTCAATGAAGGGAGTCACGTCCACTTGCTATATCACGTACATTTGGACATCACTCCCAAAGTTGGGGGTGTTCTCTAGAGATAAAGTTGAGCTACTGACGCAAGTAAAATGCTCCCAAGGGACCCTCCATAACCTGTTGTTCCCTTCCTCCTTTCCACAAAGTTAAATTGTAAAAAAATAGGCAATAAATGAAAAGTGCAAAGCAAGAAATGCCTTTGGAGTTCTACTCCACACATTATACGTGTGCTATCTCTGTGTTAGGCTTGTATACATAACTTTCTAAAACAGGTTATTCAATATCCTGAAATTAAAAGCATAATGAAAAAAACTCTGGATTTTTACCCCTATTTCACTTTTATTTGAATACAAATACAAATAATTTTGATGCCTCATCAAATATAAATACAAATACAAATACAGGCCCTCTACATATCCCTAGTTTATATAAGATCTTGACCTGCAAGGAGCACAAGGAGACATATCCCCTTCCACTTTGTTTACTGCCACTGGCAGTCATCCAGGAATTCACAGAATCATAATTACCTTTGTAACTTCCGTTAATATGTAACTTTTAAGCCATGTCTAATTTAATTAATCACAGCAAAGGACCTGAGAAGTAGAGTCCATAAATTACAAGACTCAAAACTGTTCTAAAGCATCTCTTTTCCACCCCACTGAGAAAGAGCTGATCCAATGCCTGGGAACCATTTTGTTCCATGTCACAAAGCTCCCTTGGCACACAACGATTTGTAATTTGTAATTACAAGGATTGATTAAAATGACCTCACTGGGTTACAATTTATTTTAAAAAAATCCAATTATTAGACCGTTGAGGCCTTCAGCTGACAGATTGCAATGCATAACTGGGAAAGAAGACACACAGCAATCTCTTTTCAGGGGTCAGATGTTATGAAAATACTGTCAGCTCTTGAACAAAACCATCATTATTTCTATGCATCTCCAAAACCAGCATTGATTTGCTTATATGCACTCATGCTATTTGCCATACAATGAAGATTTTACTTCCATCTCCCTAATTCCTTGTGAAACCTCTCTCTAATGTTCCATGCTGTTTAAATAGAAAGAGCCTGGATAACAAATTAACTTAGGCTGAACACAAAAGCAGAGGTGGGGGAGTGGCATCCGTCACTGGCAGCCATCACATCTGTCACTGCTCATCAATAACCTCAAAATGTCGCTCTCCTTTGCTTTTAATCAGATCCTGTGGTAACACTGCTCAATTTGTCTCCCAGTTTGTTTCGACAGACTCTCAGTTTGTCTCGACAAGCTGGCATGCTGTGAGTTATGTAACAGACCCCATTTGAGAGCTGCGATAACTAATATACATGCATCAAAATTCATATCTCTTGTAAGGCCCTAAATTATTTGTATAGCTTTTACAGTGCAAATTAAATCTCACAAAGATGTGTGTTTTCCTACGCAGCTCCATCTATCTTAGTCTGGGGCAGTAATTAGATTATCATTCGGTTGATGAGCTTCCATCACTCGGCCACCCATTCACTGCACTATGTACACAGTCATAGACACATACATATACATACTCACTGCCTTCTCTTCAAATTACAAATAATAAAACACTATACAAATGTACCTGTGACCAAATACCACCACAGACAACCACATGCACCTGAAAAATATGGGTTTTCACAATTTTATACAAAAAGATATAAATGTTTATTATTAGCTATATGCTATATATGATTTTTATATTGATGTGAAAATTTCTACGGCAGAAATTTTGGAAAGTGACACAGGCGGGTGCCGGTGGGTCAAGTGTGAGGGAACCCCAGCAGCTGATGGGGAATACATTGATAACTCTGTTATGATTTCAGGCAGTGGTATGGCTATTAATTATTAGTGCTGATCATAACACTTTGTGTGTTTTTCTGTATCATGTATACACAAAACATAAAAATATATAAACATATATATAATTCTATTAATACTATATATTACATGGACTTTTAAGTCATGATGTGGAGTCACAATGTGTATATAATAAATATAATTTACAGGTTTTCTACATCACCAGAAGCACACCTGTACTTTATGAATACATTTCTTAATACATTTCTTCTGAGCCTGGCTGTCCAATCAGATGACTGATGACATTGTGGTTGCTATGTGCACTCGGTTCCTAACACTACTATTAAGAAGGATTTTAATCATTTTGGACCAGGATCAGAGGATACCAGATTTGGATAGGAGCCACACGAGACAAGAAGCTGTAAACGGGTACCATGGATTATTTTTGAAAATAAACAAAATAAATTAAATAACTTGAAATTCAGTAAATATTTAAATTCCACAGAGGTATCTCAGTTTGAATTATTTCTTCTGTCACCTTTTCTATTAGTCTTGAACCAAACCAAATCAACCAAAGTTCTTTTCAACTACTTTTTGGTTTTGACTGGGTGCACCCTTTCATTGGTAATCTAAATTCTCAATCTTTGGATCCAACTTTAGTTAAGTAACAATATTAGCACTATAACCTGTTCAATATTATCACTTCACAATACACTTCAACCTTGCAACAGTTCACTATTCACTGCTGTAACAATCATAAAATCACTTTAACCAAGGCATGTTAATACACTATATCAATAATATGAGTACTCAGTCCATGTGCATAGAGAATGCGTTTGAAGAAGAGTAAGTGTCTTTTCCAAGTCAAGTCAAAAATAAAGAGTAAAGTCAGAGTCTGGGATCTTGGATTGTGTAAGTGGGCTGGGAGTTGAGCATGAAAGTGGTGCTGGTTTTGTGCAATTAAGGTGTTTACCTTACCGCCATGGCAGGAGAGAGGGAAGGTTGACAGTTCTCAGCTCTGGGCTCTCACTTCAGGAATCTTCAATCCAGGGATCTAATGGTCTCATCTGGCGATCAACTTCAAAGCAACTCCAAAAACCTGACCTGCAGTCATTGACATGGCCAGAAATAATAATTAATCAATTGTCATTCTGATTCTGATTTGTCAGAGCTAACTAATTCCTTAAAACTTCAACAAAATATATACATATGATGTAAACAATCAACACACTTTAAATAACCTTTACAGTAAATGAATTTCTGAGTATAAAATTAATTAAATTACTATTTTTACCTTAACATAGTATTTTTAAATTAAAACAATATTACATTAATTACAAACCAAAAGTATGAACTTTACACTCTATATTCTTATGTCTTCTGTTCATCAGATTCACTATAAACAACAAAACATAACTTAGTATGTTGCTTCAGTATTAAACAGTTCAGTAGCTTTCCCAGCCACAGAAAAGTTCGAACAATTAAATACTCTACATATAACATATTTATATATATTTTTTCCCAGTTGAGTTGTCGACCAGTTTTACTTTATTTGAGCTTTTCAGCAGTCAGCTAATTGCACTGTTTTGCACTAAATGCTAATTTTTGTTAGCTCTAGGCTCATTCACTTGAACTAGCCAGCTTAGCCTAGCATCATGTGACCTAGCATTTAATTGTTTACTTTTACTACAACTCACCAATTCGGGAGTTCCTCTGTGTCACTCAGGTTGCAGCAGCCACTCTCACACACGTCTACGAGCTTACAACAAAGTGCAGGCTGTTACCTTTCTGCTTTGACAACATTATATGGTGTTTTTATCTGAGTTATATTTTTTACCGTTCAGCAGCAGACCCTCTCTCAACAGTGTCACCCAGCGTCTGGCTAGCATAGGCTGTGTAGACTGTCTACGGTGCTGCGGACCTGCGCTCTGATTGGCTAGGCACTTCTGTGGCGTTAACTCTTTGTGACCTGGATTACATTGCATTGCCCTCTGATTTAGGCAGATTAGCGAGCGCACACATAACTTCGCACACACCTGAGACACACATGCACGCCCGCAGGCACACCCACAAGCAAACACACACACACACACAGACTTACTCTGCTCCCCATGGCAACCTGTGCTGAGCGCGCAAGGGTAGTGTGCATGTGTGTGTTGGTGTGTAAATCTGTCAAATCAGAGTGAAAATGTGTGCTCCATGAGCCTGTCAAAAAAGGCGTTTTTGTGAAAGCACTGTCCTGTCGGAAATCTGAGCAGACCACGACCACCGCAAGATCTTTCGGCATAATATTGGTGACATTCAAGTCCCTAGACCCAAAAATGTGGCCAGGAGAGAACAAGAAAAAAGGGTGTCAGTACAGCTCTTCTCCTGAAATCTCCTCCCTAATTAATATGGGAGTCTATGGGACAGTTGGCTGGTAACCCCTTCACAAAAGGGCTGACAGTTCAAATTCTGTTAGTGTCTGAGCTACGGTTGGTGATTTATCCAGAAATTTTTCAGAAATATTTAAACAGACTCTTCCACTCCAGCGATAATGTCACTCACTCTAGCTCTGAATATTCCACACAATACACACTCATATGAAACTCAAAATTTGTCCAAAAGAATAAAAGATATCAAAAAGTTGAATACAAGTTTAATAGCTGCCAACGTTGTGAACATTTTAAAGTTTGAATGAAGTCTGTAGCTCAAAGTATGGCAAAGTAGTTGAAGTTTGAAATTGCCCCTAAAATGTGGACGTTTTTTGACGCCCCCATTCATTTCCTATGGGAAATTTTTCACAGTTTTCAATATCTTCACTAAAAGTCATAGCACACCATTCTTGAACTAGCCGCACATTTTGATGTATAAAAAGGGTTTTCTCAAAGCTGCAGGACTAGTTACGTGACAAAATTTTGTACGGAAGAGGAAGAATAAGAAGTGGAAGAAATATGACGAATAACAGAGGTAAGGATGTAGTAATGCTTTGCCCGAGTCACTACGCTCCATTGCTTTTGCATAGCAATGGAGTGAAGTGACTCATGCGGTGACCCTTGACACTAAATATTGCATAGGAATAAAAACATATTTTCACTCTTGGTTGTGTTTTTCAGGAAAATAGAGCTTCACAATTGGACAAAATTGACTTTTAAAGCAGACAGGTGGAATCATAGCAGTTCCTCAGTACTATGAAGAATTCTTACAAATTCTTCCATGTATTTGAAAAGAAAGCATGTTTGAAAAGAAAATAATGTTAAATGATAAAATGTAAGTTTCTTTTTTATTTGGTTGTATCAAAAGATTACCCAAAGCTTGCGTAAGTAGAAGGAATATTCAACAAGGATTGCACATTTATATCCCATTAATAACATTCTGAAGACACAGGCTATGTCAATGTGAGGGATAATGAATAACAGAAATGTAAGAATTAAAAAAATCTCTGGTTGAAAGGTCAATGCCTGGAGATAAAACTTTAAAGTACGATTTTGTTTAAAGCACAAAAAAGGAAAGAGCACTCAATATCAAGAAGCCCTGATATAATCTTAGTAGAAGTGGGAGAAGAACAGGGATTGGACCACATCTTTTTGGCAAGCTTTGGGATCTGATCTTAGTATGTTACACAGGACATCATCCCAGTTTCACAGCTGGCTGCCAAAACAATCTATCTTCAAGCATTGGACAATCCATCGTGTCTTTTCATGCTATTCTGTACACACACACACGAGAAGAAAAAAGTGGGGGGAGTAACACATCAGAAGAAGAGATTAGAAAGATGTTATCTACATCTGCGCATGGCCCTATCCAAACTATTAATCAAAGATTCATTTTCCCCTTCATCATGAGGACTGTTAATTCCTTTAGGAGATGAGAGCATTACTACATCCTTACCTCTGTAAGCTCTTCATTTCTGCAGATTTAAAACAGCATAGTGTCAAGGCTCACAACAGACCGGCAGCTCCACTTTGTTCTAAAAGCATTAGTCTCTTAATCTCTTCTTTTTTGTGTGGCTACAGGAGTGGTGCAACTAAGCCACAATCACTCGCAAAGTTAAGATGGTGAATAAATCAAATCCGCTCAAGCGGCTTATAGATGTGGCAAGATTGCAACGAATGCCATATCTGAAAGAGTCCACTTTTGCTTGTTTATCAAATGCGTGTCTCAACAAGGATCCGGTTTATAGGTATTTTGCAAATTTGTTTTGAACAACCCAAACAACTGTCAGCGTTTACTGATTGCAAGGTTGTTAGTGTAATGATAAACCTTCTTACACAGAAGGCAAACAACAGGTGCTACTCCTTTCCTTTTCTACAATTAAAAGACAATAAAAGAAAACAAATCCTGAGAGGCTGTTTGTATTTTAATTGTTAAACCTATCTGAGTTGGAGGAAATCTATAAACACAACTGAGTTGTTTGTACCAATGCAGCAGCTTGTTAATATGTTTTCACCATTTCATGTACTCAACCAATAATTGCCAATGGGAAAACGTTGGTCACACACACCTTGAAATTGATTTTTTTTTATTGTTTTAGTCACAAACTGTGGTATGACTCTGTTAACATGTCACTGGTATACACAAGGACAATTATTTCTATTGGCCATGCACATATGGGGTAGTTAGTCAGCCAATTACAAGCGGGTGCCTCTGTCCTAGATCTTGAAGGATAATAGAGGCAGTAATTATGATGTGTTCATCTTAATGGGGTTTTATTGACAAGCATCGTAGCGGCTCAGCCTTCGCCCCCAATTGTAACTGCTTGTGAAAACAGCTTTGCAACTCAATTAGATTTGACATTGTGTTTGACTCCATGACAACAGATACAGGTAAAAATGGGGCACAGAGTTCTGCTTGAATGCAGTGCAATTCAGCTATTAAAAATAATCATAATGGAGGTATAATTGAATAAAATACAAAACAAATAAATTTTCACTGTGTGTGTATATATATTAATAAATAATTGGTCTGACTTATAACCTTTCTCAGAAAGAGAGAAGTTTGATCAGAAGCAGTTCTTGAGGATCAAAGTTTCTCCAAGGAGAAGTGTGCAAAACATACAAATGATATTTTATTTTGATTCATTAAATAATACACATTTTTGTTCATAACCAAACAGACGAAAAGTTCAAACATTTTTCCCGATATTAAAAATGTCAAAGGGTCACATTTTGTTCATATTCATTAGGAAACTTAAAATAAGACTAGAGGAATAAAACACAAATAAACCAACAATAAAGCAAAGATACACTGCCTGTCTTTTCATTTACCTTTTCCTATTCTTGCTCATGCTCTCTATTAACCTCTTTGTGTGCTGTCATTGATTTGACTCTCTTTATCACAGTGTCACACTCTGGACAGTGTGTCTTTAACAACCTTTATATCACCCGTTTACATTTTCTCATTTCTGTCCTTTTCTTGTCCTTTTATATCTTTTCATATTCATTACTCCAGCTTTCTGCTTCTCGTTCCTTTCTCCCCATTTCCTTCTTTTTTTCCCTTTCCTCCCTTGAGACTTTAAGGTCATGGTCAACCATTTATAACCATGTGCTTTAAATGCTTTTTAACCTTATCTCTGCATGCTTTATGGATGCTTCATGACTGATGGCATAAACCCTCAGTACTCTAGGTTCTGCAACCTGACAACAGTCATCTCTCTCTCTCTCTGTCTGCCTCTCTTTCTGTCTGACTCCGTCTCTCTTCCTCTCTCTGGCTGGTACTTGTCGTGCACAGCTCTCATGCATCAACCCCCCTTTTCAGTGTACAGGTAGGTGCGCTACAGCAGAGACTCTGACAAATAGAGATAGGGATGGCTGATCACATGATTCAGCTAGCCCACATCCTGTGTGCTCCCTGTCGAAGGACACTGACGTCATGGGTAGAACCAGAGCTGGTGCAATGACTGTGTCAATGTCACCTCATGTTCTGCTTAGCTGTTAGCATAGTGTGCTGGGCGCCGCTGCTCCTGTCGTTACTGGCCTGGCAGCCTTGAGTGTAGCAAGGTGGAGGCAGTAGAGTGAATGACAAGTCATCCTAAACTGCCACTTTAAAACCTGCTGTGGCTAATGACGTGTGTCTGAAAGTGGCGTGTGTGTGTGCAAGTGTGTGTGTGCGGGTGTGTGTGTGTGTGTGTGTGTGTGTGCATGCATGCACATGTTGAGTGCTTGTGCACCATTACGTCTGTGGGTGTCGTTTTTAATGTGTTTTCATTTAGTTTAGCAATAAAGACATTGTCCATTAACCTCCTAATATAAATTTAATCTATTTTAACCCTTTGGTAAAGGTCAGAACACAAGAATAATCGAAATAATAGCCAAATAATGTTGTTTAGCATGCATTTCTTTTTCCATTTCATAAGCATACCATCCATTTATATATCATATTAGATTACATGTTCATGCTGAACAGCCTAAAGGAGTAAGATTATTGTGTAAGTTTAGAGACTGCCATTGTCATGGAAACTAAAAGTTCCTCTGATTGTTAAGTGAAACTATAACGAGTTAAAAGATATGTGTAGCAGCTCTCCATCCCATGTGTCTTATACTAGATGTAGCGTTTCTTCTCGTGAGATACCAAATGATCTCCAAAAGAAATGTAATGTAATTTATAAGTGTTTGTGCGTGTGTAATACGTAAGCATGTGTGTTTTCTATACTTCTTGCTGTACACCAAAATACAAATGTTATTGTAAAGTGTTAGCCTAATTGCACTTCATTGTCAGGGGCACACCCCACATCAAAAAGAGAGCAATGTCTCCTCCTGGAAAGCAAAGAGATATGATAGATGGTGTGTCAATGGGAATCTGTGTGTTTAAGAGTATTTGTGTGTGCACATGAGCGTGTGTGCGCATGTGTGCATACATGAGTGTGTGTGCAAGTGTGAGAGAGAGATAGAAAGTAACTGCACATGGACCTATGCACGCACTTGTCTGTGTATGTGGCGGGAATACTAAATAACAGTAGCAAAAAGCCCTCCAGCCGCTGTCAAAATTATCTTCTGTAGCAAGTCCCTGTAGCGCTACTTAGCTCCATCAAGACCCTGTGGGTTGGACTAACAGTTGTGGTTCTGCTTGCAATTTGGACAAACCACCAGCCTCAGTCACACCACAAACTTACTACATCCTTACCTCATTGCAGACAATATTGATATAAAATAAATAAGTGTATCGACAATTATGGAGTCAAATTTAACAAATCAGTTATGGCAGTGTGTATGGGCCTCTCTCTCCCTGTCTCTTCCTATTTCTGCATTGCCATACCCAGTTGCCAGGATACCACTTCTGTAATGCACAGTCCTAATTGTTTTGACTGAGTAACAAGCTGTTTAATAAAGGCACCTTGTACAATGTTGTGATTCAAGTCATGCACAAGCTCAGTGGATTAATTTGAGTAGGGGGTGGTTAGTAGCGGAGCGGCTGGTAGTGATGCCTGTATATGTCTTTCTATGTCAAAACAGATGCACATAAACAGGTATATCAATTATGGTAGATAGTCATCTTGTACCAACTAGACGTTAAAGAACACAGGTAACATACACACATGCTTTCTGCCTTGTTCTCTTTCATTTATTCCATTTCTGGACTGCATATCTTTAATTTTATTCCCATAGGGATACAAAACACATATATGATTTATTGTTAACAGTAAATACATTGTTTGGAAATATTATTTGCTTGTGTGTGATATATTTACATTAGTCTGCAATTGTGGTGCTGCCAATAATACCTATAAGATTTCATTATAATAAAGGCAACGATTTGCCTTTTTTACTGCAATGCATTATGCCTCACAAACAAGAACCATGTCTCAGCATGAGCAACACATACACAGGAGGTGTCAAAAGTTAAGTGTGCATGCAAAAGTTACCATTGCATTTCAGCTTCTATGGGCCAAGAATGGCATTGAGCCAAAGGTAAAATGATGGTGTTAAGCTTTAATATCTCTATGGACCTTGGCGCTGCTCTTTGTGGTATCTTCCACCTCAGACTACATTCCAATTAACAATACCAAATCTTAAAAAAGACACGCAAAGAAGAGCAAAAGTCTATTCCATAATCTAGCATTTTGCATTGGTTTATAATGGATCAAAGACTTGTAATACCCACCAAAATGTCAGTCTAGACAGGCATTAATTCTGACCACAAACTTAAAAAAAACAACTCATATTATTAAAGAATAGATTTGATTTTATAATTGAAATAAATGTGACAATTGTAGCAGTAATTTCATAATAAACCCAATGACTAATGTTGGATTAATTTTATTTACATTCTTTGATATTGGATAATTTGATATTTCCATCTCATACACTCACTACCCTTTATTTGTTTATATACTATGCATGGTTTTAAAATGAAACCCTGTAGTATTTTATTTTGATACATCTACCAGAAAGTTAATAATTTGTTCAATACCATGTGGCAAATGATCTTAAATGGACATAAGGTCTGGCTTTTTAGCCTGAACTGAAACAGATATTTTTCAATAACTGCATATTGCTTATAATAATATGTTATACACCTATTAATTTGCTTATATTATGGAAAGCTTACAAAAGAAGAGAACAAAAGTACTAAAAAGCTGAGCAAAAACATTTATCAGACCAAAGGATGAAAAATATACCATGCACTGATCTTGATGTAATAAATGGTCAACATCTTAGTATTATGTATGCTTCTTTGTGCAGAAGATATTGCACTCATAGTTTTTCATTTGTCCTATAACAAAAAAACCTTTGATTAATTTAAAGTGCCTTTGTTGTGCTGAGTGCGTGCTTCAAATAGAAATAAAAGTCGAAAATGTAATAACTTACACATAACATTATTATTATTATTACATTATTGGCTGATTATTACATTATTAGCTGAGTAAAAAAAATCATAAAAAAATGTATAAGTAGAGCCGATTATGTATGTAATATACTAATAGGACTTTAATTAAGTTTTCTTTATTGGCTGTAAAGTCTCACACTTCCATGCCACTTACCCTTACTGTTGCTTCTTTCAAATAGATGCTCAAAAACCTACACACACACACACACACACACACACACACACACACACACATACATTATTTGTTTGTGGTATTTGATGGATAGACTTATCTCCACCCTGCCTTCTACTCCTTAACCATTTGAGTACCAAATGAAGCACACATGTTTTCAAACACTCTTTGAAGATGCTTTGTCCTCAAATACAAAGATTACCATTTCTTCTCATGAAAAATGTTGTGATTTATATAACTTTTTCAAGCATACTATTCAATCACACTATTATAGCTATTCAGCACTGTCTCTTTCTATGTGTATATAATAAACCTGACTCTTGACAACTTACATGAAAATGTATTACCAAATCAGAATCCTAGCCGTATTTGCATCTCTGGCTATTGGCATACAGTCATAACAAGCTCGCCAAAGAGTCTAAAACTGAAACAAATTTGTAGTTCACTCTTGAAGACGTGTATTTTTTTGGCAGTCCCCATAATTGAGCAAATTTAATTGAGTAACATTCAATCTACCAGAGCTCTTCGCCAGGCATTGTCAAATCACCATCACAGAGCAAGACAAACAATATGTAGCCACAAACATACTCAGCGGTCAGGTGATTGTGATTTGCATGATTGACAGAGGCAGAGCTGGACAACACTGTGTGGTATGCCCACATGTGGAACAGATATATATATATATATAACAATTACTACATATAAAAATATATAGGAAATAGAAAACAGTTATCCAGTCATATGACTCTGACATTAGGCTTTTTTCCTTTGTCTGCAAACTTCTGTCTCCCTTATCACACATGTTGAAAGGTAATTAGTGATTCAATGTCATTTAGTAAATACACTTTATTTAGGTGAGATTGATGCATATAGATTAAAATTTCTTATATATTTAGGCTGAAGACATTTCTGTTTGTCACTGCCTTTTTTTAAACCAAATTTGAAGCTTTTGATTAATATCTGTCACCGCATTGTAACTTTTATTCTCATTACATTTTGATGCCTTCTATGTTTTATGTGAAGCACTTGTTGAAATGCAAATAAACTGGCTGGCATTACCTTAAAGAATAAATCATATTGTTTAACCATCATTTCTTGACAACATTTCTCATGATAAAGTATAATTCACATATAATGTACTTTCACTTTCGATTTATTTAAGTTAATTGCCATTTTAAATAACTTCTTTTTATTTTTTTTCTGCCAGAGATGTGCACAGACATTTGGTGAAGACATGTATTCGTCTCTTACAAGCATGTACATTCACCCACACATCCACAATTGATCATAATATACACTGTACTATATGTACTTACTGGAGAAAATGATATTATATTATCGCTATGTATAATGTTGTATAATGAATTGAATATGAAAATGATGTAACCTAATTGTATGCGCATATCATTGATAATGACAACTCACCTGCCCTCAACCACAACAGAGTGTGTTCACCAGTTAAATGACAAGAGCAGCAGCACGATCTATTACCCTTGCCAAATCACCAGATGTTGTTGTTTTATAATAAGGGAATATTAATTTGGTGTAGTGAAAATTATACCAAGGAATGCTTTAGAAATGCAACTGGTTTATGTTGACAGACATGGGTGTGACTACAGTCAAAGAATTAGGTCAGAGATGACACTCAGGTCAGTGAACTTTATTATAATAAAGTACAGTCGACACATATGTGTAGTCTTCCGGTGTGAACAACATGAGCAACAAATGAATATTCAAATAATCCCAATAGACAAAGTTTTAGAGAGATAAAAACCCTTTTACAATTTAACCTACTTTTCATTACCAAGTACTCAGTTTGGCCTGCTGTCTCTTCATCATAAAGCTACATTAACCTTGGCTAACCACAGTCAACAATCAGAGTGCTAAATGACGTACCACTGCAACATGTGTGATTAAATCAGTAATAAACCGTTTCAACTGTACTGGTATAATTACATCTAGAAATTAAACGAGGACTGATCATTTGCTACAAATCATAATATACATTAACACTTCAAGGTCAATAGTTGCAACACACTGACCACAAACCAAACACACGTAAAGCCCCATGCGGTGCACTCTAGGCTAATTAACTAATTAATAAGAGCAAAACACTCATACAGCATAACCTTATTTTTAAGTAAACATGCAACCTCCGCCGCTGAGTAAAACAATTACATTGATGATAAATAACAAGACATAAATAAAGATGATAGAAGTTCTTCAGTTACTGAAAGAAATTAATGCCGACACCAAGGATGATGATGTCGCCTCTCGTTAAGCAGGAGCATGAACTGTAGTTTTGACACAATAGCAACTGTAGAAGTAACAGCAGCAGGGACAGCAAAAAACATAATACACTTAATACAATTTGTGTTTGGTGTTATACAACACTACATATAGTAATGTTAATACCAGGGTAACACGATCAAACACTCCATTGTTATAATTAGTTTTGTATCTTAAAAAATGTCAGAAATAATAGTTACTCATGTCATGTACATCCTGCAGTTGGTGAATAACCCAGCAAAAAACATTTGATTGCAATGTGCATTTATGTTTTGACAGGGCTTGTCACACTGGACTTAAACCTGGAATAGACGCCAACCTACTTGACTGGGTGTGTTATGCTAGTAGTGGCTAATATAGCCTCGAGCTGCTAGCCTCAGGCAGAAATGAGGAACAGGCCACAGAGGTCTGGTAACCTCACTTCACTTCAGGTTTTTTTCATTTTTAAATCTGTATCTTCAGCCCAATTGAAAAAGACATTATTTATCAAACTTCGCACAGCTCCCAGCCACAAGAAGTTTATACAACTATTTTCACATCTGCAGTAGCACTCCCTGAGACCTGTAAACAAAGTTTTATGTGTAAAATCACTGGAGTTTCACTTTCAAAGTGCACCACTGTGAGTGCCATAGAGTCTTAGATTGGCAAAATACACTACGCACTATTTCATCTGTTATCATCTCTCTGCTCTCTTTCTTATTAACAAAGAACAGTGTACGAAATGTTCAGAGAACCAGCTTCTCATTTTTAGCGGACACTGACCATCGACTTCACCAGCTAAATGGACAAACATCACCTGGGGCAGGTCATTTTAGTTGTTGCTAATTAACATTAATTCCGTGACCAAACTTGATGACAGGCCAAAATTATACTTGACTGTTGTTGTCTGGTTTAAGTGCTCTCTGCAAGCCTAAGCCTGCAAGCCCAGTGTCTGTACTCACTCAAGGATTGTTCGTGAGGGAAAAAACTCCACTCTGCAACACCACTGTTCAGTCAAAGTGTTTTTGTGGTTCCCATAACTCCAACAGGATCTTATCTCTAGCTTATCACATCCCATATCACTTTGCAGGAGTCACATTTTCCCAGTTAAACTTTCATTTATATTACATCTATAATTTGATCTTATTAACTTAATAGTTTTGAACTTGGACTTTCAGTATTTGGATCAAGAAGCTTATGAAAATAAGGTGTGCCACATCTAGTAGGCTCCATCTGTTTTCATCATTTCTATGCATAAACTACATATCAGCAGATACCTATTATTAAAGGGCTCAGATAGGGTCAGGGCCAAAAAGACTTGATTGGGACATTCCTAATTTATTTATTTGGTCTTGAAGAGCACTTCAGTTAAATAGAGTAAAGCAGTTACCACTTCAGCCACTATGCATGTTCCTGTTTACTACTAATTTCTAGACATCTATGCCACTTAATCATGAGAAGTACCAGTCTTTTATTTCATTATGCAAATTAAGTGATGTTAACACAGAAAGGGAAGTAAATCTACCAAATCTCTTGATGTTCATTTTATTCTATCAGTAGTTAGCCTTTCACGTTGATGTCACAGTTACTTTAGAAAACATTCTTCAATATAATTGTGTGTATGACAGTGATGATGCTGTAAGAAGCACTGCCTTCCTGAGTAGTTTTACCAATATTAGCACACTGTGTGAAATGTTTACTTAAAAGCATACAAAGTAGTCTATGAAACTGCTCTAGCTAATGGCTCAGAGTGCTGTGGGCTACCTAAAGACAGTCACTGAAGAGATTTGAAGTAAATCTGTGTACAGTGTTGTGCCAATGGAAAATTACTTCCTATTCATATTTGTCAGTTGGTTTTAGCACAGGGAGGCAAGTGTGAGTGCTGCATGCAAATGACCATGATGCATCTGCCTGGGCTCCACAGGGGATGCTAATGTGAGCATCGAGCTTTCTTTAGAATGCAACTCAGATTCGTGTGGAGTGCGCACAAACATGAACTTGTACCTGATCAGGTGAGCATTGTCATTCAGATGCATCTGAACCAATCATCATGTGACAGGATTATCGACTTTGCCCTTGCAAAGTCAGGCTCTCTGTGTCTCTAAGGCAGATTTGGAAAACTGCACATTGTACACTGAATGACAGCTCATATACATTCATTACACATTTGCATAAAGGTATTTTTCTTTCATAACAGCCATAAATTACACTGTCTTGAACCCTTTCACATTGCAGTTTTCATTAAAGGGTTGTATTTTTTACCATTGTATTTTTAATTAATAGATTGTGTTAAAGTCTGAAAGCAAAAATATTTGTGTGAGTATTTTTAGTTGAAACACATTACTTGTTTAATTAACCATATCATAATTTTCATGTTATCCATTTTACATTTTACAAACCTCATTTAACATTAACCATTGCTGTAATTGTTGATGATGAACGAGAAGGACATTATCAAGACGACTTACATGTTACAAAGACTTCAGATTCTTAAAATGAAACACTCCTTGGTTATGAAATGTGAATATACTGCACCTCAGAATTAAATTTTCTGCCACAACCCAAAGCTGGTATGAATCAATGTCGGTAAATTTCCAAAAAAATTACTCATGCCCTGGCATGTGCTGGCATGGGTGTCATACAAAAGCAATAAAGACAAGGAGCAATGAGTTCTGCGATCTCTAAATTTGGCCTGCTTTTAGGTTCAGGTTTGATATGGGATTAGTGGCTTCAGACTGATTTGGACTATACAAATGGCAGCTGTAACCTAACCTGACATCCACAATGTCAGCAACATTGAGAGGCAGGAGGACAAAATTATAGGGCTCCATCTGTGCGCAAAAAACCATATTGTTACAATCTCGTATTTTACACAGTATTTACACGTATTTTCTATTTTACACAGGCTTTGTCCTCTGACAGACTCAACAGGCTAGCTACACAGTACCACAAATCTAAATAGTATCCCTGCCTCTTACCATTTAGGAGGATGTAAGTGCCACCGTGCATCCGTGCTAGTCTCTACGACACAAAAAGGATGATGGTGTGCACTGTAGGTCCTGCCATGTAACACCCTGCTAAGAAGAACTTTAACTGTGTGCTCAAGCAAGTTGAAACAAGTTGAACACAACTCGAGCAAAGAATTAGTCCTTTTAAAAATCTAAATATTTTATGGTGAAAATCTATTTTTAAAAAAAATTCTTCCTTTGAATCCCATTTCCAAGAACAATGTCCAGACAGGCTTGCACAACATGAGCACTGGCAATATTGTCAAAGTGAAGGATAACCTATATAGAAATCCTCAATAGGTCCTCTATTGACTTTATTCTATTTTCTGAATGTCTCTGGGGAGAATTTTCTGTGTAGACATACACTTAGAAAACACTGGATTCCAAGTCCTTTTCAGTTCAGAATCTCTGATAATACAATGGATAAAACTAAAGTTGTCACAGGTACGAAAATGTATCACTAACCACAATGGGCAGAATAACACCAGAAATTGTTTTTAAAAGCAATGGTAATCCAATAGAGGCCTAGGTAGCCTAAGGATGCCGCCTTCACAGTGGAGCTTGTCTGCTTTTGGATGATAGAGACAGAGAGACCAGGATTACTGCCATCCAAACACCTTACCTTTCATTGTAGAAAGAACAGCTATAAATCAGCTGAGGTCCCCATTTACCCTACTCTCTTGATTTCATCCCTGTCATATACACCCATTCAGTTTAGATTGGTGTATTGAGTTGGTGCTTGTATTGAACCTGTTAAGTATTGGGATTGGAACTGAAGAGTGTGTTCCATTTTCTTCTGTTGTATACGAACTACATGCTCAGAAATTGTAGTAGATAATAAAGATTTACACACCATAAACATTAAACAATTAAAAGTGGCAGCTGGTTAGAGATGGATAGCATGGGGGTAAAACCTCTGCACAAAAGACCGAACAATTGGCAACTGATAGACTGGGGGTTTGTAAAAAGCTTTCGGTCTTTGGGTAGGATCAAACGCTATAATTGCCTACATTCAATATGAATACGAAGGCTGAATATGGAGTAGAAACATTTAGGGTGGACTGTCTCACAAATGAGTTTTGTGCTAAGCCAAAGCTTAAGTACCAATGGTTGTGCTGGTATTATACTGTATTATCAGTTATTATCAGTATTATCAGTCATTTATATATATATGGAGAGAGAGAGAGAGAGAGAGAGAGAGAGAGAGAGAGAGAGAGAGAGAGAGAGAGAGAGAGAGAGAGAGAGAGAGCAGACTGTGAATTAGGAATTAGTTTTTTAGTTTAGGTTTATTACATACTGTAGCTGAAATATTTTGATTTGGTTCAGTGACTATTGGAACTTATGTGTATGCACGTTGCACTATATGATTGTTATGACCCAACTTCTTCTCATAATGTACTGTACGTGCTATTTTTTAAAATGAAGCCTTTTGTTTCAAGCACGTATCTCAGAAATGGTAATGTGAATGAAAAAAGGAAAAGAGAAGACATAATGAATAAAGCGTGGGACTGATGAGAAATAACCCAAGCCTTGTAGCCAGAGACTCTACAGGACTGACTCACTCTAATGGGAAGTGCCCTTTAATGAGAAGTACTAGTGATTGTAGGTGGTAGTATTAAGAAAGGCAAAGGAGGATTTAAAAGTCAAGGGTCACACACACTCACCTCCTTGGGCTTTGTTCTCTCAGTGGTATACAGTGTTTATGGCGCTGCTTGCATTACATTCCCAACATCAAAGAGGAGACTCATTTTCTGCCTCTTTAGCTGAAGACCCGGGGAAACAAAGATGGTGAAGAGGTGTCTGTGCATGTTTGTGTGAGTACTGGGGTGGGAGTGTGAGGAGATGTTGCTATTGGGGGATAATGAGTGTTTTCGGTTGCCAAGGAACTGTCTGGCAGACCATCAGAATAGAGAGTGGCAAAGAGAAAGATCAACATTTTTTGAAAAATACCCTTTTTTTTCTTTTGCAAAGTCAAAGAGGATTCTTAAAATCTTTACAAAAGAATCTGACTGAACATGAAAAAAAGAGAGTGAGGAAGTAGTATCTCAGTCATTGTTAGTAGTATCTCATTTTGCCACTGTACAATAGGCAGCCTTAAAAAAATGTACAATACAATGTTACTGTGTTCAGTTTGAACAGATTAGGAGAATTACAGATTATTCATTAGAGATTATATTTGTGTTACAGATTTACTCTCTTTATTTTTGTTTATAAGAATTTGCTTTTCAGTGTTCAATGTAGTGTAATGTAGATTTTTTTATTAGATGCTTTGGCAAAATATTCTATACTCATGCCAATACAGCTAATTTAACTGTGAACAGCAAGGAAGAATGAGAGCTGTGTGAGCAGTGATTTCTTCTTTCCTACTGTAATTTCATGCTTACCTCCTCTTCCAGCAGGATAGATGAAAGACTAAAAGTACAAGCAGATATTCCATAAATTACTATATTTACATCCCCATATTGTCAGTAGCACTGAAGCTGACTCCAGAAACCATAAGGCGTTTCTAAAAAGTGTAGACATTTTTATTTGTTTTATTAAAAGAAAATCATCAGTGTAATTAAAAGAAAAGTTTTATTAAAAGAAAATGTTGTATGATAAGCATGTGTGTCATGTGATCTGAACCAATGATAATGACAACAAATTTTAACTAGTTACTTATGAAAATTGTACTTTTGCCACAAAGACAAAGAACATAAAGATCTTGCTAATAATGATGACTATTGAATGCCGGGACTGCATTTCTCCTAAATATACCCTCTATTGTAAAGTGGATGTCACTATGGGCTCTGTTGTTTAATTCTGTCATCATATGCACAATGTGTTGTTTTTTTTTATTTTGAAGTGCAAGCAATAAAAACATTGATAACTTTAAAGTTGAAACTATTCTGTTAGAAAAGAGGATCTGGACTAAATTTGAATCTTACAGTACCAACAGTTAAAAGCTGAACAATTTCTGTTTTGTCCTCTAAAGCAATCTCATTTTGTACCGCAAAATTGCTACTCTGCTTCTACTGCTACTATTGCTATCCTGAACAGTTCTGTGTGTGTGATAACAACTTGTAACAATTCAAGGGATTCACCGCTACAAAGGACTCACAAAAATCCCAGTAGGATTGTTTTAATAAGAAATAGCGACTCAGAAAAGAGCTTATGCTTATGTAAGAACCTTTATTGGTGACAATAATGAGAGGTTAAACTTCATTTTTAAATTCAGGTGTTATAGCACTGAACCACTTCAGAAATCACCAATCCTCCCTGTCTCTCTATTCTATCTCCAATTCTCATTCTTCCTCTGTATAGCTGGTACCATATCAATTAACAGCTCACCTTATTAATTTCATCCTATCAATATTAATCGTGATGCCATGCTTTATTGAACAGCAGGGAAGATAAAATCAAATGAATGCAAGAGTTTTTATGTTTTAATAGGGGCTTTTTGAAAATTAAATACTGATCTATAAAAAAAATACTGGTTACATTCACAGCTCTGTGAACTAATACTCCTTAATTTTCTGTAAAAACAGGTAAAAACTAAAATTGATTAGTATTCATCAATCTTTTGGCTGCAGCAATATGTTGTAATGAGGGTAATGTAATGTAATGTATGTTGATTTTAGGTGCTAACTTTGATATTAAGTAAAAGGAAAAGGGGTAATGCATATTGAAAGAAAGATGCAAATTGTTTCATAAGCATGTGTGACTCATCAATGGAACACATATTAAGGAACAACTTCAACAATTTTCAAAATGATTCCCATGGTTCTAATGTTGGAAGTACCTATATATGAATGAAATTAAACTTTCCTCTGTATCCCCTGTATTTAAATATCCCTCTTCATCTGGCTACAAAAGCGTCTGAAGATCTGCAGATCTGCCTTAGGCTATAAACTACTTTTCCACATTTTTTGTAGTGGTGACTTCAAGGACTGTCAAAGGGGTGTCATTGAACTCAGCGACAAAAACACTCCGTCGCCACACTGTTTCCTCACTAGCGATAAGGTAAACAGACACTAAAATATCAGTATATTTGAAGGGAAAATTATATGATATTGGAATAAGAGATAAGGCACTACTGTTATGAGGCCAAATATCATGCTGTAGAATCAGACAAAACAGAGCATGGAGGAAGCGACCACCAATGCTATGTTGAAGCCGCAGCTTGCCACACAAACTTCAAGGTGCTGAGTTTGTTTTGGATAATCTTTGTGATTCTGCCAACAATGACCCAGAGAATTTTGAGCCTCAGGTGGACAGAAAAGCTTCATCTAAAATGATTTTGAAAAAAAAATAGCCTTTCCAATATAATGTTAAATCATTCATGGGCTACGGCGCTACTATTACAAGATTGAATATCATGCTATAGAATCAGACACAACATAGTGTGGAGGAGGAAGCAACCCCCACAACCTCATTACAGTTGCAGCTGAAAGACAGGCACTGCGGCCGGAGTGGCTTTGCAGCATTGACCGGTGCCTTGTGATAGCTGGTGTGGTGTCTGTGGAAGATGCACCACGATAGAGACGGAACTGAAAACTACGACAAATTTCATGGTGCTTAGTTTCTTTTGGATAAATATTACACAGAACATTAAATTGGACTTTGCCAAGCCCAAATACTATAGCACAGCACAATGGTGAGTGTGTGTTACTTGGAACTTATGCGGCTACAGGCAGCCAAACAGTGCTGGTTGTAGTTTTCACCCCTTTGTCGACAATTGTTTCCCAAACCAAGTTGAAATGGAGACTGCAGACTGAGGATTTTTTTAACTGTCCATCGATGTGCTCTGGCAACATTCTGGCTTGTGTTCTGTGCTGATAACTGTTGATGCATTCTGGTTGTTGTAGGATATTCCCCTTTAGAGTGATAGGAGAATCTATTACCCTTTTCAGTTCTCTCTAGTCATAGGGCACCAGTTTCAAAAATGGTTGCACCTTTCAACTACATAGGTGACCTACTTTAAAGAAATCATCCTATTAACAACAGTGAAATTCTTCTTTAAATGTTTCAGTCAAGCAAGACCAGAAACAAGTCCTTATACCTTAAAGATAAAATAAAAAAGGACTTCCACAACTCATATGACCATTTTCTAATCTGGTGTTCCTATCAGCAGGACAACATGCCCAAGATGTCCTCCTACTGAAATGACAAAATAGGTTGTCTGTCAGTACCTTCCAAAGTTGCTCACATAAAAGACGTTCCATGTGAAGGTGTTCTGATCTGCCACTTCTATGGTTAGGTTTTTCATTTGGTTGGAAAGCTAAACCTTCTTGGCTAACATTAGGGGAAGAATGAAGAATGTTTGGTAGGATATGGGGAACAATGTGGTGTTGTAGGATACAATTTATATACCCAATTATCTACTATCTACATGCCTTCCCCCTTTCTTTTAAGAGAACAGTAATTATTCACAAGAAAAGTGATGTTAATGATTAGATATGGTGAATGATTAGCTGGAACTTCCTGCTGGGGCCAACTTACTGTGGGCAGGGGAGGAAAGAAAGGGAGCACCCATAGTTCTCTAGATTGTCCCAGATGGTCCCAGTTGCAGCATTGGCAGTCTGGAGAGAGATGTTACTGTCATTCCTAGCTAGTCTCAAGTATGGAGTCATCCATTTTCTTCAGTCAGGTGAATCCCCCTTATCCACCAAATCTCCCACGATTCATTGTATAAATATACAGATCATGAATGGGACTTAGCTCAATGCATTCTGTGGGTGTAATGGCTAATACTGACTTTTTTGATGCACTTGGAGCTACTTCCAAGGTGGTAGTTCTCTCTTTTCTGTCATTTTTTGATGCAGTTGCAAAAATGGATTTGAAGGTTGTTTTTGTGTTGAATCCAGCAAAATGGATTCATTCCCTCTGTGGCTGAAGGTGAAAAATAAAAACAAAAGCTACATGCAGAATAATTGCCTGTTTAGCTATTGCTATGACACCTGTCCAGAGAAAAATCATTCCTTCATTAGAAATTAATCTTGAATCTCAACCCATGTCACAAACATCACTTGAATGATTTAAATGTTTGATGAGGACCATAAAAACAAAATATAATAATATATTCATTTTAAGAGAGATTCACTTTTTTCATGTTCTGTCTGTCTTTCTTTGTGTCCCCTACTGTCTCCACTAAGCCCCCCAAAATATCCTGCTGTGATTTCATGCCTCCTTCTTCCTTGTGTCCTAGCAGAAAACTACAATTACACGCGGTGTCCATAAATTACTATGTTTACTCATGCTTGTAGCATGGCCTTGAAGCACTAGGGATGGAAAAAGAGGTAGACTAAAAGAGACAGAAGAGAAAGAAGAAAACAGATACATTTGCAGTGTAATCAGTGACTTTTTGTTTTATTTGTGATAATATTACAGTTACTATATCAAATAAATGTCAATTTATTAATATCAACTTCAACCAAATTTACTTTACGAATTTACTTTAAATTGTGTGTTTTTCTTTAATTTATATAATTTTTATGATTAATTTTGGGCAGTTTTGCCTTTATTTGACGGCCATTAGGAAGGAAAAATGGAAAATGACATGGAACAAAAAAGCGTCATTTTATAGTTACAGTCGGCTTTAGTTGCCTAATGTATCCAAGGCTGTTGTTAATTTTTTGCTTTTTGTAAGATATAATATTGAAATTAGCAACAACTGTAATATCTTGCTACTGCAGCTTCACATGTCTTATACAGAAGTTGGATTTCGTAACCATTTTTGTAACCATTTTCTTTTCCATTTTTCATAACATCAATGTCTCACTTTAAGTGAATATTTTTTTCCAGGGTCAGAGACTGACTGATACAACGTCTTTGCAAGTTTTCTAACTAGCTTCTAAAACTTTACAGTAACAGTTTGTCTACTCTCATTGACTATGTCTGATTAAAAAGAACAAAAATTTGTAAGAGTGAAAAAACAACAGGAGACACTGCGTAGGAGTCCCAGTGAAACAAATGATGACAAGAAAAAACAGTTACTATTTCACAATGTGAAGGGAAATTGCCATTAAAGTAATGCAGACAGAAGGATAATTCTGATGCAGACAGCAGGAGAGATTTATAGAATGATCAACAACTAGTTTCATATGAACGATCAGTTGTAGTAAGCCCATTAGACCACTAAAGCAGCCTTCCATTTAAAAAGGAACATATCATGCTTTTGAGGATTTTATGTCATTTTTATACTCTTATAATGTAAGATGTCTGTTAAACATTGTAAAAGGTCCAAAACCTGAGGTGAACATATGTAAAAATGCTCCCTGAGAGTCAAAAGCCCAGGCTTCAGCTTGCTCTGAACGCTTAGTTTGCAAAGTTTCCTTACTACTCTTCCTCCTCGTGATGACATCAGATTGCATGCCCTCAAAAGTACGTCTGTTCCAAAGCCTTTGTTGCTAAGGTCGGTCCATGTGTTGTTCACGTTGTCCACCCTCATATTTTGGTGCAGATTTGGGCTTGAACATGTATGGATGTTTTTGAGAAGTTTATATTTTCAAGTAAAGAATCAGAAAAAGAAGAGAAATCTTTCTGTTAACATAGCAGCTTTCAGAAGTTAGCCAATCAGAACAGAGTGACTCATTGGAATGGGGCCTTAAAGAGACAGGAGCTAAAACAGCCTCTTTCAGGCAGGGGATGAACTGAGGAGCTGCATAAAGGACCAGTATGAGATAAATAGAGAACTTTTGAACTGTAAATCATGCAAAGAGATGTAGAGCCCCAGAATATAAATAAAGACCTGCATATGTGCATGATACATCCCCTTTTAAAATACTGATCATCAACTAAGAGATCTTGGTTACATAGTCCACATCTTTAAAAGTTAACCAGTCTCAAAAACAACCAGCAACATGACCTAAATCATCAACAACAAGACCATCACCATAGGAGTCTCTCAAAAAGGAAAATCAGTGGAATGTACTATTTAACCTTGACAATAATTGTAACTGTTGAGAATGAGGCTGGTAATACAAGAAGTGATCACAGCAAGAACCATAGCAGTTCTGAGGGTAATCTCATAAGTTTTCCCAGTAACACATTAGTGTAATCATTACAACTTGGTTTGCTGAATTTACATTACAGATGGTGGCCTGATGAAACCTTCGTTAGGGTATTACAAATAAACTCTGGACAAACATCTACAAAGCCTGTTTGAATTCAAACTTTTGGAAATATCTATACACGAAAGTTTTTTCCTGTGGTTTATTGCTTGTCTGCTATCAGAATGCATTTGTATGCAGGTGTGAGAAGGTAAATAAAGCACATACTTTGATAAGTGAAGATACTGTCATAATTTTGAAAAGTAAGAGTATTATAGTAAAATGTACCTTAGAATCGCCTGCAAACTTGACACAGGAATCTGTCAAAACACTGGATGCTGATGTAAAAACCCAACTGGTCAAGGCAGATGGCTGCACACCTAGAACCCAGTTCTGCTTGAGGCTTCCTGCTTGCTCATGGGGGAATGTTGGCTCTCTGTAAATTAAAGAGTATGGTCTAGACCTGCTCTACATGAAAAGTGCCCTGAGATAATGTTTTTATGATTTGTAAATATAATTCATATATATATGTATTACTCATATGTTTTGTCAGAGGAAGAGGTGGACACAGATGAAGGAAAGAGACAACAGTTGCTGTGAGAACTTCATGGCATTGGAGGGTTGTACTGTACCATGCAATACAATTTTGTGTATTTTAAAGGCAAATATCTGATGAAATGATGTAAGCAGATGGAGAGCCTGGATGGTCAATCAGGGCCGGCCCTAACACATCTGATGCCCTAGGCGAGCTTTACCCAAACATTTTTTTTTGTACTTTGATTTTTTTTTATTTTCTGAAACTGGTGTTTGTATGACATGAGTTTATTCCGTTGGCTGTACAAGATATTTGTCTTTATTACTGAGTCACTGTATATAAGTTACAATGAGAAATGAAAACAAAAAACACAATTTCATTGTCCTCTGTCATCTTGATAAAGTTTCTTAGAGGTTTGACTGTCTTGATCTAAGCAATGATAAAGGAGCAATGTGATTTTGGTGGCACTAATGAATTATTTACTTTTGACACGTGTTAAATGTTTTGAGTGAGTGACTGTGAAGTGTTGCGCTGCTCAGTATAAAATGGTGTTGTGATTGCTCTTAATGTTTTGAGAACTGCAAAACTCTAATCTGATGTACAGTATATGTTTGACTGACATCTTGAACAATTATTTTTTTCTTGTGCATACAAGTGTGGATATGCTATAAAAGGGAATGTATAATGCAAAGCATTATATATTCAACAAAATGTAAATCCCTCATCAGAAAATACTAAACTGAAAACTAAAACTCCTCTCCGGATAAATAACTAATTATTCTTGCTTTGTGAACTTCTGAGCATTTAGATTTGACATGAAGTCTTCTATGTTAATTGAGTCAATTCTTCAAACAATAAATGCACAACTAAATATGGATGCCACAAAACCAAATTCTTTCCAGAGGGAATGAGACAGTGGTTTAACATGAACTCAGACTGATTTACTATTTACTATTTACCTTGTTGAACTTCAGTGCAGTGCAACAGGTCTTGCCCTCACAGATACAAACCAAATTATAGCTGCACAAGCAGGAAACTGGACCTTTCTAATGCAATGAGAACCCCATTCTAAACACTGAAACATCGACACCATTATGAATGACGCAAATGTGAAAATCCTCACAAATCACAGGGTGAGAATACCATGGCATAAGTGCAGAGAGGCTGGTTATGAGCACTGACATCTTTGATTTAAATAGTTTGGAGAGGAGTTTATGGTTTTCCTGAGCAAGGCTTGTTTGTGGTTTAAAAGCTCTGGCAAATGGGCTGATCTATTATATATACAACATGAAGAACTGGCACTTTCAAACAGGTAAAGAGGGATTTTAAAAAGGACACATTTGCAGATAATTACATGAACACGGTGGAAGCGAATTCATAATTTACTTGACATTCAGAATTCTTTATTATCTAGTTAATTGGCTCTCATTTGAGATTTGTCTTAATCAGAGCACTTGATCTGCAAGCGTGACAACAGTGTGCAGTGTAGATAGATAGATAGATAGATAGATAGATAGATAGATAGATAGATAGATAGATAGATAGATAGATAGATAGATAGATAGATAGATAGATAGATAGATTTTGTTGATATAAATTGGAATGATGAGACATCACATGTAGAAAGTACGTGAGAAAAGGCTGTTCTAAACTCACCACTAGATGGTGCTAATGTGTTTCCCACCCCATTCCTCCCAGCAGATGGATGTTCTTTTTAAGATGCATGAACCATTTAAGGTTAAACACGTAAATTAAACATATTCATCTAAGTCTTAGATGAATTTCCTACTGTAGTAAAAAAAAAACAAAAAAAAAAAAAACAAAGAAGAAAAGGCATTTCAAAGGCTCAGTTTAGTATGAGCTGTGTGCCTCCTTCCTAACCACAAAAAGGGAGAAAAGAATGTGTGGTTGCCAAGGACAACCAGACATTAAAGTATAGCGTAAAGTATAGAGAGTAGGCTACTTTATTTAACAATTGATGATTACTGTGGGGTGTAGAAAACACTGAGAATGGATAATGGGAATACTATAAATTGAATACAACATATCACTGAAAAACAAGCTATTACTTCTCGGTCCATTCGTCTTACATGAGCACCAAACGGCTTTGGCTCAATCAAATAACACACCGTAAATAACTCTGATGCTTCTGGGAGATGCACTGAATGCAAGCACTGCAACCCTGTGTTAGTTTGCATGTGAAACATCATTGCGAGTAACACCTGTAGGCACTTCATAGAGTCAGGAGGTTGTCTCCTGCTGTTGTGTACATCTACTGATGATGAACACAGCCCATATGCATACTTCAAGGCCTTGGGAGTCTACAAAGACTTGCAGCAGCTCTGAGGGAATCAGGTGCTGCACTCTCACTTCAACATGATACACTTCTAAGCGCAGGCACCGCAACACATGGGGATGGGTTGGAGTCTTTGTTTTGCTTTCAACCCCTTTGATATCTCCTGGTGGGAAGGTGGGGGGCAGGAGTTTGCAAGTGGAAGACAGAGCGGTGAAAAAAAAAGAACTGCACTGAATGAGAACGAGAGAGTGAAGGAGACGAGGTGGGTGGAGGAGGGGATCGTTCGTCGGTTGATGGGAAGCAAAAAATTTACCTCCCGTTTCACCTCTGCTGCCCAGGATCAGAGCATGGAGACGCTATGGATTACACTCAGTACATGTGTTAGCTTGCTGTTATTTATATACTGTTGTGTGAATAAGAAACAGTGGAGGATGACATCATGAATCAAAAGAAGATACAGACTCATATCTCCTAGTTACTGTAAACATAGTAAATATAACTCTGCCAGTGAAACCACATTATGAACCTTGAGATCTTGTAATAGCATCTTGTGACATGTGATCCGGATCCCTGTGTCACAGTTCTGTGCCGTATTGCCATCCGTCTGTCTATCTTCTTTTTCTTACTTCTATCTATAGTGCCAATACATGACTTATATTGACATTGTGTATATTAAATGTCAAAACAGAATGGCTTTAAAGCTGCTCTAATCTTGTAATAATGTGGGGGAAAAATGAGAAAATGATCAGCCAACTCTTTCTCTCTTAGAATGAACAGAGAATTCAAACGTTTAACCGCTGTACAGTTGACATAATGGAGTGGCTTGACGTGTTGAAGGTACCAAGCTGAGTCATTCTGCATTAATCTCCATACCAGATCAGAGAGAGAAAAAAAAGGAAGATGTCTAGAAATGCTCCCCTGGTCTGGAAAGCTGGTCACCATGGTACCACACTCCAATGTCACTCCCATCACTTTTAATGGGTGGGGGAAGGTTACTCCGGGTGGGTGTCTGTCTGTCTGTGTGTCTACTCTCTGACATACAAGTTGACCGAAGTGACTGTGGACCAGATGGACTCTGATGTGGATGGCTTGATCAAGTGGAGCGATATCAGACCACCCACTATGGCTGACATAAGCTGTGAGGGCTAAGCGTATTAGGAGGCAGGGGGTCCACAGGGACTATGGAGACACTTCAGAGTAATAAACTCATCAGGAAAGAGACAGATACACCTGTTCACTACAGGGTGACTGAGACAGAGGGCACAGAGGGGGAAGGAGACAAGAAATATAGAAGGAAGAGTGGTTGGTATAGCGCACAGGCACAGGGAGAGGAAGATAGCAGCTGAAGAAGGAGAGAGAGAGAGAAATAAAGAGGAAGAGACAGAGATGCTCAGCCGCAGAGAGCGAGATAGAAACCATCCCTAGAGTCAAAATCGCCTTAGACAAGACAAACTGAGCACTGGCCTAGTTGAGTACGAGTCAAGTCAAACACCAGAGGAAGAGGAAATCTCAAATCCTGTTTTCAAATCCCCAATCTCTTGAAATCAAAGTGACAATGCTACTCAGAAGTGTTGTTGAGTAAAATACTGTAAAACAATTAAGAGGTCATTCTGGGTTTAATTAAGACATCAGAGTCGTAATAGATCTTGAAATGTGTCAAAATATGAGACAAGTGAAAGGCTTTTTAAAAAAAAGGCAGTCACAATGGTTTTGTAGCACCCCGTCTTTGACAGACAGCCATCTAGCGAGAGAGATTATGAAGTCCAGATAAAGCGAGATGAGATGTGAAAAAGAGGGAGAGAGAGAAAAATCCACTCCCTCCACATACAGTAAGCCCAATGCAAGACAAATATAGATACTCTACTAGGTCACCTATATAAAATTGGTTGGTAATTTTCAACAATCCTACAACACTTGCTCTTTCTGAATTTCCAGAAATAATGCAGTGACCCATATGATTCTATCTCCTCTGTAGAAAATCACTTTGACCTATTTTGATGTAAAGTAGTCCATGTTCTTAGTGCTGTCTTTTATCATATAAACGAATGAATTAGATGAAACAGAGGAACAAGTTTGGATACATGCCTGTGCAGTGCTGTCATCCAAAATATTATATTGTCTGCTTGGCTGACAGACATGCTATGTTAAAGCATCATTATTGGTGTTTTGTATCAGGTTAAATTTGTTTAGGGTTAGGTGGTACTTTAAAGTTAATGTTTTGGTGCATTTTCATGAAATCATATTAAATGGTTGCTTCCCTGTAATATCACTAAGGCCTGTCCTCCAATATTATTAAGCTCCTGTAAGTGCGAAATCATATATTCAAATCCATTGTCTCGGATTAATTTAACATTTAATTATAAAAGTAATCAAGACAAGCCTGAGTCACTAGCAAGGTTTTTCATCCAAATGTTGCGCAAATTTTAACCAAATTTCCATCAGCAAAAGAAAATTGTATCATGTGTGTGCCTGTCCACAGCTGTTATGCAAACATTAGGAGTTGAGTCATCAAGATAAAAAGCTAGCGTGTAAAAAAAAAAATGTGATGATGAAATATGTGATGGAAATGTGGCATTTATGTTTGTTTCATGTAATTTGAGGAACATTACAGTGTCTGCATCTCTCCACAGAGAATTCATGTTTTCATCTGCCACTATTTTTCATCTCTTCAGTGAAGCAGAAGCTTCAGACGATGTTTCATGTACGTCATTGATCTACTTAGTCTGCTGCCATTGCACTTTGTCAAGTTTCGCTTTTATCGATACACCATTATTTCCGCCTGAGCCAAGCATAAATACTTCTTTATGATATTTCAGGATTTTGTCCAATTTTCAGCATTTCCACCTGAGCGACATTGAAAATGCAAATAGAAACAAATGGATGGAAAATGCATCTAGTGGTTGTGCCATTGTTACAGACAGTCAGCTTATTTAATAATTACAGTTGTATTTTATTCTTTGAGCAGTGACAAAAAACTCCAGAAAGGTTGATGACATTTGAGATAATGTAGGCATGGGTGCAGGCACGTTGTTAAATTTAGATGTCAGCAATGCCTATCTTGAGTGTATCTCAAATCATTGTTTTGTTTATTACTGTGTATTCTTAGAAAAACCATTCTTAGAAAACCAGTACCTGTTGAGCTCACCCCCATGTTTATCTGAGTGTATAGTTCCAGATTGAGAAGATAAAATGCGGGTCACTTGTCTGCAGTGAGGGATGAGTTGGTAGTTCACTGTGAGGTTGTGGATTTCATTAACAGCTGTAACTTCAGTTTTTCAGTTGTTTTGTTGGACTGCTCATGATTTGCTTTTAACCTCATGATTATTGCAGTAAAACTCAAACTTTTGGTGTGGACTCCTGCCTACGCATGTTGCATTGCTCATCATCCAATTCAAAGGTTTTCAGTGCTAAACAACTTTTGCTTCTTTATATAATCTGTCAGCATGACACAAAACCATAACAGAATACATCTTTCATTTAAAGGAGAACATAAAGAATATAATGGAAATGTGATCAAACATTTTTTATTTTTGTTTGTTTGGTTTGATATTTACAGAAATAAAAGGGGAATAAAGAAATTGCAAAAAGAAGTCACATTTCAGATTTCTTGTCAACAGCTTCAACTTTAGACTAGTTTCAGACAGTTGACCATTTCATATATTAATATTTGTCAGGTGCTTTCACCCAATGGACCATGAGTGTAAACATTTGAATCAAGCATGTTAATATCACTATAACCATCTTTAGTGTCATTCTCATAAAATTGTTTAAAGCAATATCTTAAATTGCATAAGGAACATGAAAAAATAAATCTTTTATTAGACTGGCTCGTTTTACATTGTTAGGCTGGTTTAAAAAAACATAATAACCTGCTAATAGGCATTGATGAAAAGCTATTGTCTGTGTATTGTTTCTCAGGGGGGCTCCTCTGTCACTTTGTTAAGCCTTTTGTGCTGTCTAATAAACAACTCCGTAGTTTTAATTAATCTTGGTAATATTAATAAGCAAAACAAAAGCATGGCGGGGGAAGGTGTGAGTGGCTGTTGCCAATACCGATGATTTCTTCCACAGGTTTTGAATCTCTTGTACAAAAAAAAGTGTCTTCTCATCATCTGAAAAAGTGAAAAATTATGTTGAAAGCCCAGGAGATAAAGATGCCACAGTTGTCTGACTGAAGGGAACCTGTAGAGAACAGATGGTTGATGGACATTTTTAATGCGGTTGATGGTAATCAGAAATGGTGCTATATGCGTTGGTGTATCATTTGATGTTAGGATACCATTTAAAAGCTCACAAATGCAAAAGGGACCTACTGGTCTCACCTCCTTGTCTCAGCATGATACCTGCCTCTGCAGGTGAGAGGACAGGTTATTATTTGCACCTCAGGATGAATAAAACACATACGATATGTATAACCGTGACGCTGCCTCTCATTACTGAACCAATTTCATGTGTCCAGTCTTGGCTGGCAGAATGTGATTTGTCCCTTCTTGAGCAGTAGGCGATGCAAGGAGCTATAGGAGACAAGTGCAATTTATCCCTCACTTGTGTTCTGGCAGAGGAGAAGATCATTAGGGGTCAGTTTCTGCTTAATTAGAACTAGTTTGTGCAACATATTGTTCGACCATGTCAAACATCAAAAGTGTTTATAGTTGCAACACTGTGGCATAGAGAGGCGGGAGAGGTGAGATCATTTAAATATGGAGATAACACTGCATATTTTCAGACAGTCTGTCGAGGAAGATATTCATAGTGTTGCACTTGGTTGTTCAAATAAAAAGTGACATAAATAGTTATGTCAAGAATGTGTAAAAAGCCACATGAGGAGAGAAAAGGGCCAACATTTGAAATTTTGAAATTCTCTCTCTCTTTTTTTTTTTTTTGCTCATTACACAACTATTTCACTTTTCATGTGTACAACCAAGTGCAACATTATGAATGCCTTCCAGGAGAGACAGTCTGAAAATGTGAGCCTTTATTCCCATATTGAACAATTATCATGTCTTCCCTCTCTACGGTGGATGACTTTTCATTCTGCCTTCAGTGTTGGAATTTTGATTTCTGATGTGGTCAGACAACACGCTGTATGAACTAGTTCTTCTCTAACATAACCCAGCCTTTACTCCACCAAGACGATGCTGAGAGCATTACTGTGTGCATGCAAGTCAGTGTCTTCTCAAGGCTGACCACAGTAAATCTTATCTTCGCTATGTTTTCTGTACAAACAGATTAACATGCAGTATAAAAATCTGACCAAAACAAACAAAAGCCTTTCATTGTGGTATTCCAATATATTGCCCTCCACTCATCTTGTTGTGACTAACAACAGTGAGGCTTGTTGATCAGGAAATAGTTCTTGGAGCGTGCAAGCAGTGAACATTTGGTTGACGCAAGCACACACTCGGGGAAATTAACAGAAACAGGCACAGAGATGGATGCAAGTTGTGCTTGACCATTAAACACATTCATTCTGTCCAATAAACTCTGTGAAAGAAACATTCATTACCAGCATCCCATGTAAAGACAGATTAGAAATCAACATATAGACCCACTGAAAAAGACACACACATAGGGTATAGACTATCACTAACACAATGTACAGTGCATGTAGGGTAGCATTTTGTCTATCAGCCTCTTTGAATAAACCATTGTTTCCTCGCGGCTGAATGACACCACTTAGCCATGTCATCGATTTAAGATGCTCTGTTGCCACAAGAAGGAGAAGCTGCAGAGTGAACAGAAAGATAGAAAGATTTGTTTCCTGCTATTGAGGTTTAAATGACGTTCATGAACATTTAAGGCATTAGTATGCTTCAAACAAAGTGCTTGTCTTCCAAGCTCTCTATTTTGATTCCACATCCAACTACTTCTGTCCTTTTTCGTTTGCACAGTTCAACACCGTGAAATGCCTTCGAGGTAAACTGTCCGAAAGAGAGCAGCATTATCCACATTTCTGATCTTCGCAGCGTTTTGCAGAAAGCGAGCAGGAGAAGAGATCTTCAATAGGCAAGCAACAGAGAGAGAGAGAGTAAAAGAGAGAAACTGAAACTTACGTTTATTTGGTACTTTTTTGATTTTATTATGTAGTTATGTAGTTTAGCATTAAAGTGTATGGGACTACAGCTTCTGTTTTTGATGCTGAGGGATTAACCTGTCAAAATATACAGAATACCAGGTCAAATGCGGGTTGAACGTTTAGAAAAGCGTGTTATATTTTATATTTTGGACACCTGTATGGTGATGCAATTAAGTATGACAGGCTTTTGTCTTTGAAGAATGAAGGAGAGACATCTCTTTAAAAATATCATCAGTGCTGCCACCTCAGCTTTCATACTATTATAGGCATAGAAAAGGAGTTACTCAAACTGTGTTGAAAATCAGCTTATCCTTACTGCTGAACCACAGCAAAGTGAAGTAAACAAAAAGGTGCCACTCCCCGTTTCCCTCCAACATAACATGTAGAGAGAGGCACAGTTTCAGACGACAACATGGAAAAAAATCTATGTGGGAGACAAACACCAGGCAAGTAGAAGTAGTAGTGAAAGAAGTGACAATTTGCTGCTGAAAAAATTCCATATGTAAAAGTCAGCTCAGATGTTTTTTTTTTTTTTTTTTTTTGAGGCACTAGAGAAATGCTCACACTCAGCACAGTCCATCTTCATGGCTTAAATTTCTTCTTGGTGGAAGAGTGAACACATTTTTTCATTGCTCAAGGGAAGAAGAAGTGAAATCGGAGAGTGTAAGGAGGGGAGAGGAAAAGCAAATTCAAAAATGGGTTAAATAGTGTGGGCAGGAAGAAGGCTTCTCTCTCTTATTACCACCTGAAGAAAGGCCATTGCCATTAGATTGAAATTTAATTTACAAAATAGTGTTTTAATGCAGCTGTTCACCAGCAGCCCGTTCCAAATACGCTTTCTGTCAGTGCATTTCCTGAGGGCCATTTAATTGGGCTAATGAAGAAAGCTGCTAATGGCTGGGTTTATCTCTGGCGGCACTGGTGACATTTCATCAAGGCAGGTGATTTTCCAGGCATTGTTTAAGCTCAGTGTGTAACATTTTGTGGTTGGAGAGGAAAGAAAGCAAACATGTTGTTTGAGCAAATTATAAAAACCTGTGGTTGGAATAATGTGGTCATGAGCAAAATGGATAATTCAACTTCATTCAATGGTTGATTGAATTATTTCCTAATTATTTTTCACACGTGTAGCTTATCACATAGAAATCCAATTGCTACTCAGCATTTCATCTTGGGCTCTACAATGCTGGGAACACCAACATGATCTGCAGAGGACTTCAGAAGAAGAAAGTACACACCATGAACGTAATATGCATTACGTTTGAATAGACACACGCAGGCAACAGACCACACACACACACACACACACACACACACACACAAACTATGCAGATAGAGACAGTGATGTGACATTTACCTTCATCACTTATCAACATCTTGACATTAGTACATCAAACCTGCTGTTTAATAATGAGCTTCAGTCACCAATGATTCTGACACTCTTGTCATTCGCTCCTGTCAGATAGAAAGGTCAGTGAGAAAGTCAAAGAGGTTGAGACCCATGTTTATACATGGTTTGACTACAAGATTAAACTGAACAAAGCTGATATGTTGAAATAGCAGTATCAAATGAAGGGCAAGGTTAAACTGCCATAACTGTGACTATATGACAAAGTAAGTCAAGTCAAAAAGATGACTAAAAGGAGATCATCCTCCATAGAAAAATGACAGAATCAGTTGTTTCAGCATGTGCCAAAAAACAACGTGTGATTCACAGCATTGATGCATTTGATTACTGTTTGCATCTTTTCTTTATTCTTCATCTATGTATTGACTCTCTGATGGACCGGCAACCTGTTCTGTAGTGTTTCCCTTCATTTTCAGTCTTGATCTTCTTAACAGATGGTTTCTGTTGGTTCTTTTTGTTAGAAAAAGATTTATAACAGACACAGGTATGCCAGATGACATTATGTTTTTTAAATTATAACCGTTAAGTGTAATACGGAAGGATATATCACTTCAAATACCTGCTGCCATCATGAATTCCAAATCTCGCATCATTTTCCATCATATAATTTCCAAGGTATTTAACAATTTTAATTACATACAAAAAAAAATGTTTAATGCAATTACTGCAGCCTCTCAGGTGGTATAACAGACCTGCATAATAATGTCAGATAGTTTCATAGATACTGTATGCAATGATGTTTAAAAAAAAAAAATCAAGTTCAAACATAAGTCTTTAAAGTAGATCAAAAGGTCAAATAAGAGCCAATAAGAATCAAACGGGAATATGAATTCATTAGATATGATGTGTGGTACATTAAAGAAAAAACACATGCACAATCCAATCAGTCACAATCCCAAGATAAACATTTACTTACATTTATTTACAAACAATTATATCTTCAAGAAAACCATTTAATTTGCGCTTTTTCTTCTACAGCAGACTCATTTGTCTCCACTCTGAATACATTTCAATGAATCTCAGAGTGAAAGAAAATCCAGATCTTCAACGCATTAAAATGAATGAGCTTATTGCCTTTTTTTGACAAACGCCTCAACCGACATTTCAAACCACCTCAGACCGGCTCCTGCGTGTCTCACGGCAAGCGTTTTCCTTTATTGTAAACAACAATGAAGTGTGATATTTGAAAGAAAACAGATGCGCCACCGGTGAAGTAAGAGCCACCAATCATTTGTAGTCTGTACCCAACGCGGCTTTTGAATCCCTCCTTCTCTTCCCACCTCTTCAAATTCATTGGCTGCCAGAGGAGTAGCGACAATGTTTAATGCACCATGCGGTGTCCGGAGTTCAGTCAGTGAGAGGAAGCACTCTATGCAGTCAGGGCAGTTTTACGTGCAGAAAATACTTAATAGCGGCTGTGCGTATATATTCAAGAATTCACCCGTTTCCTGACAGCTACAAAGAGACTTGTGCCTGAATGCGGCGTTGTTGCTGACCACCTCCTCAGCAGCTGTCTCCCTGTGTGGACTTTGACGGGGGGACGGCGGGCAAGGACAAAATGCCAGTACGGGAATCAGTCACTCAGCTCTGTTTCGGACTTAGAGGAAAACAGTGATCGCCTTTTCAATATCCACTTTGGATCTACCTTGCTACACATCTGGAATTTTTTTCTTCTTCTTTCTCTTCATAGAGTATTTTTTTTTCCGAACAGTTTTCCTTCCTGAAGAACGGTGACTCACTGCAGGCAGAAGGCGAGCCGCTGCATCCTAATCAGACAGCGGAGAGGACTTCAGCTCATTGACATTACAGTCATACTTTTCTGGAGCACTTTTTTTTTTTTTTATTTCCACTGCGCTACACTGTAGCCTGCGTGTGCATCGGAGACTTGTGGCTTTTTCCCCCTGCACAGAGATAGGAGAGAGGATACGGGTGGTACTGTAGTGGTTAGGGAGTGAAACTCTCCCTGAACCCTGCTGGAACTGGACTGTTTGGATTTTTACACTTATATACATTTTTGGACTATTACATCATTTTATTTAGGTAAGTTTGCGTTTTTTTTCGTTTACGCTCTTTAGGTCTCTTCTATTTGTTGGAAGCCCGTTACCTATTTCCTAATGATTTTTTATTTCACAATCAACCCTTATACATGCGGATGCAACAGCTTCTTCCAAGGACCGTTGAATCTCGCAGGGTGAGAGAGAGAGAGAGAGAGAGAGAAATCAGTGGAGAGAATTACATGGCTGTGCTGAGATGTTGGCAGCTCATTTCTGAATTTTTATAAGGCTCATTTTAAATATCCGGATTATGCGGATTTGTTAATGCGTGTAAGAGGCTCATTTTATACACACTTATTCAAATAGCCGCCACAATAGGCCATCTTCAGTTGAACGCCTGCAGTGTTACCATATTATTAAAGTTGCCCTATTACAGTTTCAGTCAGCATTCTCCTAATGTGTGAATGGGCCATTATCACACTCGGGTCAGGTCGGGCATTGCACATTGGAGATAGATTAAAAACCACATTCTGAATCTTGTGTTTATCATAATACATGTAGTACATAAGCTACATGGGGAATCGTTATTTCCCCGTGTATCAGGGCTGCGCCGAGTGTCTTCCCAAGGTTAACTAATTGACAAGCTTCCCCCATAATTGTAGAGATGAATTACACATGAGCCCTGTTTCATTTTTGGCTCAGCGGTGGATCTGATTTCTTACTGGCAGAACGGCGAGTGTAGCTTAGTGTGTTTTTATTTGGGTGACTCATTGACACAAATACTTTTATAACAAATATATATATTTTTTTTCTTCCTGTTTTTCTTCTTAGGTGGAATGAGTGAACACTTACAATGACTATTCTGTTTGGAGAGAGGATCGCGATTATTGCTCAGATGAGTCTGGGCGCTCAGCTGAATATAAATTAGGTGTTCAGCACCAGAGATTGCTGGAAGAGGCAGAGGAAGAGAGAGACAGAGAAAAGACAATCCACAAAGACAAATGCCAAGGCCTCACATGATGAACAGAACTCTGTATTTGATCCCGAATAATAGAAATACCAAATTTGAACAAAATATCAACAGGTCAAAGGAAGTGTAAAAACACAACACACATTGTAGCAGCTTTTACAGAGTGGGGATGTATCTTTCCATTTTCTTTTTCCTCCTCTTATGGGCTCAAGCCCTGACATTGAAAAACTTGAATTACTCTGTCCCGGAGGAACAGGGTCCAGGGACAGTTATTGGGAACATTGCCAAAGATGCCAGACTCGGACTGGAACAGACTGGGCAGGGAGGACAGGGTAAGAAAGCCAACTTCAGGGTGCTGGAGAACTCAGCCCCGCATCTTATCGACGTGGACCCTCAGAGTGGACTGCTGTACACAAAGCAGCGTATTGACAGGGAAACATTGTGTAAGAGAAACCCCAAGTGCCAGCTCTCCATGGAGGTGTTTGCCAATGACAAGGAGATCTGCATGATCAAAATAGATATTCAGGACATTAACGACAACTCGCCCAACTTCCCCTCGGAGCAGATTGATATTGACATTTCTGAAAACGCAGTGCCAGGGACACGCTTTCCCCTGACCAGTGCGCATGACCCAGATGCAGGAGAAAACGGCCTGAAAACCTATCAAATAACACGTGATGATTACAATCTCTTTTCCTTGGAGGTAAAATCCCGTGGGGACGGGACTAAATTCCCTGAATTAGTCATTCAACGGCCATTGGACCGAGAAGAAAGAAGCCATCACACCCTTATTTTGTCAGCCACTGATGGTGGGGAATATCCTAGATCAGGTACCATGCAGATAAATGTTAAAGTTATTGATTCCAATGATAACAGCCCTGTATTTGATCAGCCCTCATATGTTGTGGAAATTCCTGAAAATTCACCTCCTGGTAAAGTCCTAATCGATTTAAACGCCACTGATCCTGATGAGGGCAACAATGGACAAGTAGTCTATTCTTTTAGTGGCTATGCCCCAGAGAGAATCCGGGAGCTCTTCTCCATAGATTCCAGAACAGGAGTCATAAAGATTCAGGGTGAAATTGACTACGAAGAGAGCCCAGTGATTGAGATTGACGTCCAGGCAAAGGATCTAGGTCCCAATCCAATCCCAGGCCATTGTAAAGTCACTGTTAAAGTGCTTGACAGGAATGATAACTGGCCGTCTATAGGCTTTGTGTCTGTGAGACAGGGAGCCATCAGCGAGGCAGCACCTCAAGGCACTGTCATTGCTCTGGTTCGTGTCACAGACAAGGACTCAGGCAGGAATGGGCAACTTCAGTGCAGAGTGCTGGGTAACGTTCCCTTTAAACTTGAGGAGAACTATGATAACTTCTACACAGTGGTGACGGACAGGCCCTTGGACAGAGAGGTGCAGGATGAGTATAATGTCACCATTGTGGCCAAAGACAACGGCATCCCCCCTCTAAACTCCACTAAATCCTTCACTGTAAAGATTCTAGATGAGAATGACAATGTTCCTCGCTTCACCAAGTCAGTTTACCTTCTTCAGATACATGAGAACAACATCCCAGGGGAGTACCTAGGTTCAGTTCTGGCCCATGACCCAGACCTCGGCCAGAATGGCACAGTGTACTACAGCATAATCAACTCCAATGTGAGTGGGGGCGATGTCAACACCTATGTTAATGTGAACGCTGCCAATGGAGCTATATATGCAGTGAGATCCTTCAACTATGAGCAAATAAAATATTTTGACTTCAAGGTTCTTGCTAAAGATGCTGGATCTCCACACCTGGAGAGCAACGCTACTGTGCGCATCAGTGTTCTGGATGTCAACGACAACATTCCTGTCATAGTGCTGCCCCTACTCCAAAATGACACGGCTGAAATCCATGTGCCGCGCAATGTTGGCGTTGGTTACATTGTCACCACAGTGAGGGCAGTGGATAATGATTATGGCGAGAGTGGGAGACTCACCTATGAGATCTCAGATGGCAATGAGGAGCACCTTTTTGAGATTGATCCGGTGACTGGGGAGGTGCGAACAGCCCACCCATTCTGGGACAATGTGAGCCCCATTGTGGAGCTGATCATCCGAGTATCGGATCATGGCAAACCAACACTCACTGCTGCTGCCAGGCTAATCATCAAGGCCTCCAACGGACACCCTGTTGATGGACTGCTACACGTGGATGACAATCAGAACTGGGACATGTCCCTGCCTCTCATTGTAACTCTCAGCATCATATCCATTATGCTCCTAGCTGCCATGGTCACTATAGCCATAAAGTGCAAGCGGGAAAACAAGGAGATCCGTACTTATAATTGTCGCATTGCAGAATATTCGCACCCTCAGCTGGGGAAAGGCAAGAAGAAGAAGATTAACAAGAACGACATCATGCTGGTGCAGAGCGAGGTGGAGGAGCGGGATGCCATGAATGTGATGAATGTGGTAAGCAGCCCTTCCTTGGCCACCTCTCCCATGTACTTTGACTACCAGACACGCCTGCCACTCAGCTCACCAAGGTCAGAGGTCATGTACCTCAAGCCCACTGCCAATAACCTCAGCGTGCCCCAAGGCCACGTGGGATGCCACACCAGCTTCACTGGCCCAGTCACCAGCACTACAGACACCCCTACTAACCGCATGTCCATCATACAGGTAAGAGAAATTGCACTCTTCTCCTTCACTGTTGTGCTACCGTTTCCACGTCACAACCTTCAGAAAGCACCCATTTCCTATATCTATGTTTGTCCCTTGTTTTGTAAAATGAAAGAAGAAAAGACAAGGACAGGGAGAGGCAGAGAGGCCCAGGAGCACAGAGAGAAAAGAAGGGAGGGAGGAGTGAGCATTAGAAGGATTAAACAGTCATTCTGGTTCCCTCTTAGAGCAGACCCACTGACATCAACACAAATCATTTGTGTTAGAAATATGTCACGGTGGGCTTTTGAAATCAGTTTTCATGTTGATTTACTTACATTAATCACTCAATCATTGACGTTTCATTCCCATGGAATAAATAGTTTAGGTTGTCGCTGAATTTTAAGCAGGTATGTATGTTTTTCAGTGTAAATACACTTACATCATCTAATAACTAGATTTTGTAGAAACATATATATATCTGTATACAGTAATAGCCATTATAGCCTAAAGCCTATAATGTCATACCATAAAAGTAAAGTCACTTCAGACAATGACAGGCTTGTTCTCTCTATTTACAAAGTCATATCATTCATCACATTCCACACCTGTAATGATTTTTGCGGTTAATTCTAGTGATTTTAATTCCTAGAGATTAGCAGATTGTACTTATTTTCACGGCTACTTTATACGTCTTTGTGTGGAGTACTTGGGTGTATAAGCCTCTAACGTGATATCTTCTCTGTGTCTTTGGCCTTAAGCCCATTAAAAGTCTGTCGTGTCAGACGAGGATTAAGGCCTGCTTAAGACAGTGGTATGTAATGCCGGGGATAATGGGCAGCCCTCTTTCTGATGTTGTTAACAAATAAAAATCTTATGTTCCTACAGTAATATAATTTGATAGAAATAATAAAGGGTCCACAGTGAGTTTTATTATTATTCAGTTCTCCCTCATGGCCTTATACTATTTGGCACAGTTAGAGAATGCCATTCTTTCCAGTTACATCTTGATGGACTGTAACTATTAGTCTCTTGATTAGACTCTCTGTTGTCTTTCCTATCCCCACTATTTGAGCTGGACGTGGATGTGACGATGATTGTGATCACATGTGACGTGTTCCCACCAGGGAGGAAGGCCACTGTCTGTTGTTCCCACTCTCAGTCTCAGCCTTGCTTCTATTATGAGCCAGCTGCATAGGGCAAGGGTCAGAACAAAGACCGTTAAGGCTTCCTAATCAGAGGGACAGAATAATTGCTGGTCCATTCTGCAGGCTGTTTCTCTGCTAATGTAGAGATGATGAATTAGACTGTGCATGGCTGTTGCACACCCATTTTATGCACTTTCTTTTCTCTCCCCCTTCAGACTGTCAATGGGAAAAACAAGCAGGAGCAGCAACAACACATTCCTTAGTGTCTTGTTTACAGAGGGTCCCCTAGAAGCATCAGGCGTGCAGGGTGCTCTATTGTATTATTCAACAGAAACCTGTGTAGAGGGAGATGGCCTGAGGCATTAAGTTTCTTCAGAAGCTGTACAGAAGCGTATCACTTTCCTCCCTCCTCCCCGCTTTCTGCGTCCTCTCTCCCTTCGTGTGGACAGTAAGTAACCTGAGTCAGAGGAGACTGGCTATGGGAAAAATGTCAGGAAACAAAGACAGAATTCCCCTTCCATCGATCCCAAGGCCTCTCAGCCCATCTGTCACTACAGTTGCCAGGGTAGGAGAGTCTAAATAGGAAAAATAAATAAAGAGATGGATAAAGCGGGAGAGCATATCCCCTGCTTAGTCAGTTTCGCAAGGGCACCTTAGTGCTGCTGTCTTCATCTGCACCTAGTAGGGCTACTGTGGCAGCCTGCTACTCCCAGTCTCTCTCCACACTGCTGCTGGCCTCTAATGATGTTTTATAGTGGTGCACTGGCAGACAGGCTGGGCTTGGTCTCTAGCTGGGAGAGAGGAATAATATGAACATATCAGCGGAGCTCTGCTGGCCTTATCATTGTCACCACCGTGCCAACACCCGGCCCAGTGGAGAGCTTCATTTCATTTGTAAAGAGAATTCCTGGGATAAGGAGATGGAGGATACGTAATGATGCCTAATTCCGCTTAAGGCGTTGAAGGGAATTACTTAGTGTGGAATCAAGGTTAAAACCAATCTGCTGCAAAATTCCTCAATGCTCAGGAAGAAGGGATTTCAGTGACTCGCTCCAAAGAGTGAGCCTGCGCCCACTCTGTCTTGAAAATACGTTTTCGGATTTTTGTCCCACATTATGTTTAGCTTCAGCAGTTGTGCCAGGCTGTGGCCCACTGACTGGTTCAGACGTTTCTCTTAACTACTTTTTTTTTTTTTTGAGAAGCTGTCTGCCTTGTTACCAAACATTGAAAGACTCCTGCGTCATTACTTACCCATAATTTATCATATTGATTTGTTTTGATAAGTTTTGAGTGTTGTTATTTAATTCACCATGAAACTCTAATTAAACAGAATCCTGTCTCAGTGGGAGACCATCCATGTTGATAAGGTGCAGGTGGCGCAGAGGAAGAGGGGGAGACTTTGACTGTTGCCACCTAGTCTGACTCACCAGATGTAGACTGTGGGCATAAGCCTGCTATTGGATGTCTATTTTAGTTGGAATTCTCCTTTCCTTCCGCTATCTGCATTTTCAAAATACCCGTCGTATGGGAAACAGCAACAACGACCTCAGAGCTGGCAACCTACATGCTGAAAATGGCGAGTTTTTTTTTGTGCAATAAGGCAGGTCTGCTTGGTTCTTTGGGTGAATGGTTGTAATGTTGATCTGTTTTCTGACACGAGCATTGTCAGTTGGAGCACATCTTTTAACTCTGGCAGTGGTGTGCGCCAGTGACATTGACTTGACCAATGTGCCGATTTGTTCCACTTCACACCAGCTTCTGTGATACCGGTTTAATAACCTTCTGCGAGAGCTACATACAGCTATTAAATCGCCTGTGCTTTTAATGAGTCCGGTGAGCTTCTCCAGAGATGAAGTATAGGCAGGTTTCACCTCTAGGGCACCGATGATCAGGTTATGTTTTTTTTTTGTTTTTTTTTTTTTATCAGTCAAAGTCATATCACATAGTCGACATGTTACTTCTGCCGTTTTATGTGATGTTTTCTTTTACGGGGATTTAGCCATTTTAATGCCAGGGCTCACCTCCCCATGTTCCACCAAAACAAGTTCCCTCCCTGGATGCTATTTTGCAAGGGCACTGTCGCTGCATCCTGGGCATAGTGTTGCCCAAGACGATTGTGATTGGTTTAAAGAAATACAAACAAGTCAAGGTGTTTTTTTTTTTCCCCTTATAGCAGAATGATAATGGTTGCAGCCTGACGTTCCTCTAGTGCTGGCACAGCGCTAAAACAAAGTGTGGAGATAGGTCTGGCTATGTGAGACTAGCCACAACCTAAAGGCAATAAAAAGCTGCCTTTAGGTGGCGGCAGTCTGCCTTGAGTATAGTGGCACTGAAATGAGGGTGTAAAGGAGAAAAGGGGCTCTAGTCTGCTGCCTTGACATTGTCACTTGTCACTTGGTAAGGAGGCTCCTGCTGCTCTAATGAAAAATGTCAGACATGTAAATGTAACATAAACACACAGAGCATAGAATATTTTCCTTGGAATTGCCTGCCTGACAGTATTTTCCTCATAACTGGTTCGAACGACAATCACTGACTTTACCAAGCAGACATTTGAATCCATGATGTTTTGGAATAATATAGTTTCACTGCATATACTGCAAATTAGAGAAGGCAGGCAGAAATGTCTTATGACATTTTATAATAAACCAATCCCTTCTGAAAATGATGAATTTAAAGAATGTTTGAAAAAAAAACAAACAGTTAAGAGGTGTGACCGTGATCATTTAAGCAGCGTGTATACAATATAGTAGATAAAAATTTCACTCCTTTGATCTGTTTAGCTTGAGCATATGCATGCCAACAATGTAGCTGGAGCAGATGTTGAAAATGGATGCTTCCAGGAATGGTCTTACTCTGCATAATTTAGGGAGATTGTGTGTGTGTGTGTGTGTGTGTGTGTGTGTGTGTGTGTGTGTGTGTGCGCACGTGTGTGTGGGTGTAAAGTCATTGTGTATTCCAGGCATGTGATTTAAGCCTTTAGCTGACAGGCTCCGTGACAGAGCCCCTCTCTTTTATGAGCGTGACAATCTTGCATTTGTCCGAACCAGAACCCCCTTTCCTCCAAGAAACACAAAACACACACTCGTACACACAAACACACAGACGCACATGTAACTGGGCTTTGGCTGTTTTTAAGGACTCTACTGAAACGTCTTATCAAAGCCTTTGCTGTATATTGTATTGAAATTGCTCCCACACTTCAGTGGCCACTGAGGCAATGAATAGAAAAGCGCTCTTTATTTCATTTCTCTCCCTTTCACTTCATCTTTTAGATAACTGCTTTCCTCCAGAGTTTTCTACCGAGCGAGTTTGGTAAACCTGTATGTAGTGAAGCCCGCTCGCGGACGAGATTGAGCAGGTCAGCAAATAGATGCACAAACAGTCATTTACAGGAATGAGGGACAGTTCAAGGAGCCATTTGTAATTTCTGTACTCTTGTCCCCCAGTTGAGCTCTTCAGAGTCGCTAAGCCACATATGTTTTATTTGAGCTTGCCAGTACATGGGAGAAAAAAAAGCAGCTAGCCTTAGGGTGTATCTTCATATTTCCGCAAATAAACCTGCTGCTACTGTACATAACACTATACATGCTGAAATTCTGAATTATTAATAGACATTCTTATTTTTCTTCATCTTCCCCAAGCTCATGTGATAGATACAACTGAAAAGAAGTGCAGTCAGACCACTGAATTTTGCCCCGGTGAACAACAGTAAATTATGTTCTCTCTACATAACCAAAAAACACTGAAATAATTTCAATGGATGCTTTTTCTTTATTAGGTGCCTTTTTTTTAATGGTATTTTAGCTGTGGAGTTTCCAGAGGTGCTTGTTTCAGTACAGATGTATCAGTGCAGACCCTGATGCTGCAGCAGCAGTGTAATGCACAGCACAAAACAGCAGCTATATTTGCATCCTCCCTCATTAATAAATCATAACATTTAACAAATCAGAGGAAAGCGGAAGATGTCATGACAAACATCTGAGGTCTTTGGCTAAATATTTGTGAACAAGCAGGGAAGAGGAGGGCAACAGAGAGTAAGGTGGAAACAGAAGTTACTTAGAAGCAGACTGATTTAAGCAGAATTAGAGCATTTATCCACTTTCTCCGGGACTTAGGACTGATATTGCAGTTGCGATATGATTGGCGATATTAGAGGGAATGACAATTTTTACCTTTTTTCTCATTTTAATTGAAAAACACATTGAAATGATTATGATGTGATTTTTGTGAAGATGTTTTCTTAAGTCTCTAGAATATGATGTGTAGGCCAAGACATCTCTGCAGCATGACAGTACTTAATTTAAATCGGTATTATGATGTATGAGACTCATATGTACGTCGCTTCGGAGAAAAGCATCTGCTAAATGAAAAATGTAAATGTAAATGACACACATTTCATCTTTAACGAATATCGCACCTCCCGCCGTTTGAAATTTGCTGTAGCCGATATCACGATTTTGATAAAATTTTGATGAATCGTTCAGCCCTACTGGGAGTCTATGCGATGCGTTTTGTGAGGCCGCATGAAAGGAAGGAGAGATGACTGCAATCTCACAAATAACCTGTTATTCTCCTCTCTCAACACATGTGTAAAATTTTTTATTTTTCTTTGCTTAGAAAGAAAAGAGCTCTGGTTGTTATGAACACCATCAATGGATCTATTTTCTCCCCTCACTGGTAATGTTTTCTTTGGCCACTATTTTCAGAAAAGAAAAAAAAAAAAAAAAACATTAATCAGACTCCGAAAACTGAAAACTCAAAAGATTTACACAATTAATAGTTCATTTGCAGATACATATAACGAGTACACAGAAAATGTCTTTGAGTTTAGAGGCAGCTGTGAAAGTCAATGTTTTATTTATTGCAAATTCTCAAAAATCCAAGTAACCCTGCTAAATAATTGAAGATAAATGTAGCCCCCTGACTATGCCCAACACCCGACTGTAACTTATAACAAACTCCTGTAGAGTCCTGTAGAGAGGATCGAATAGATGGGGAGATAGAATCGACTGAAGATTATAAAAAAATGAAATGCAAAAAGGACATTTTATACATTGATATTTCTCACATGTCGGTCTTGTAATTCTCTCAGCCAGCTGTTGTGCATTCATGTGGAGACAGACTCTTATCTGTGCTGTGTAATTTCATTATTTTAACAGACCCTCTGACCTGGCAGTGCAAGGGAACAAAGAAATTTTGTGTTTCGCAAGTCCAGAGAAAGAGACAGGATATGAGAACATAAGTTGACCACTGTGATACCCAGATTGGCCGGACACATTAAACCAATTAGCATGGTTCAATAGGAAGCAGACTATTGGAGATGACATGGGCACGATAATAAGACTGTGGATTGTCAGTGAGCATTCACTCCTGAGTTATTGTGTGTTTATATGTATATGTGCGTGTGCGCGTGGTAGAAGGGAATTGGATTGTCAGGACTCCTCTGCCTAATTCCCTGACACCAGACCTTCAAAATATCATGTCATTTTGTCACATCATTCTGTTGAGTAGCAAGTGCCGTTGTTCGGCTCGGTTTACCTTCCATAGACAGAATGTCATTTGAAGTGGTTTCAGATCAGACTTAGTAATGACTTTTCTATTCTGTCATTACAAGTCTAATGAGAGCGTGGCGACTGTTGCTTGTGTTGCCAGTCATTTCTGTCTGTTGCGGCTGTTTTTCTTGTGTGACACCGTGTGTCTTGTTTTGCCAACCCCGCTGATACTGTGAGTTGCAATATTTCTGTTGCATTTCAAGCGCACGCCTACACCAGATGTATCTGTTTGTTTTGCACTCAGCAATCCTTTAACTGTGTTTTTTTTTTTTTTTAATAAAACCTCCCTCAACACATGCTATTTAATAGAGGAAAAAGAAGATTTGTGACCAAAAATAAATAAATTTCATCTTCCTGCCCCCAGTAGAAGCATTTTACCTTGGTGCTGGTGACATTGTGTTCAAATAACTCCGGCACAAGGAACCGACGTAGCATCAACAGAGGTCAAAAAACAAGAGAACAAAACATAACCTTCACAGTGGAGGAATGTAAGATTTGGCTGTCATGTGTCTATATATGTGTGTGTGTGTGTGCGCACACCCATGCACCTGTTCTACCACCAGCTGTGCTCTGAAGCACCATTCTCACTGGTTCCCTTAGATTGGAATGGGCTTCCCTGTAGGGGCTGCCTGCCCCCTGAGGGCTCTTAGATCCCTCTTGGGGTCTTTAGACTTTAACGTTTCCAGCAGCAGGGTGCTGGAGATGCAGCAATAGATAAGTATAGCTAGAACTGACCTCATAGTAATGTGCACTGACATGCACAGCACACAGAAGGCTACATAGGCATACATGCCGTAGCGATGTAGTCTTTGAACTGCCAGCAGCTAGGTCTCCTTGCTGTAAATCAAACACTTTCAAAGTCAAACAAAGTGGAACTCGCACTGCTGTGTCTTGGCACCGGTCCAGCCCGAGAGAGCTTTTATTCCTGCCACATCTTCCTTCACTGTGCCCCCAAGGCACGTGCTGTAGAAACAACACACAGCTCAAAGAATGAGTTATGTGAATCTGTTCTCACCTTCTATCTCATTAGTATAAGAGAAATGATTTATCCCTCTCCTTGTCCTTGCCTTCCACAGTTCAGCACTTCTTCAGCTTCATCAGTAATGTGATTAATTCATCGGAGGGCTATACCATGAATACCATCTCATTTGCTGTAATTTTACCTAACTACATGTCAAAACAAACGGCTGTGAAACAAGCGTCATCTCCCTCATACAACCGCTGGAGTCAATTACATCCCAATACTGAAACTACCATTTGCTTTGCTATTTAAAGAGTATTTGTGTAATCCTGCCAATGTTTGTTTGTGTGTATGTGGTATGCGTGTGTCTGCGAAGGCCCAACAGTCTAATAGGAAAGATCCCACTGTCTCTTCTGTTCCTGCTTATATCTGTAGCACAGTTTGAAATCTGACTCCTATGTCTAAAACCCTGTGTGTGTCTGAAGAGAATTGACAGCCACTGTGTTTTGCAGTGGCTGTTATGTGTTAGTGGCAACGGAGGCGAATGAGTCGGGCGCTCTCAGATGTTATTGCCTAAACAAAAGGCTCGGTAAGTGGCGGGCACACAAGATTTGTTGTCAAACGTTTGACTGTGTCTGCTCTTCAGGGCAGCGGTGGCCATGGCAAGTGCTAATGGCGTATTGAAAATGGTATATTTGGCCAGTCTCATCGTTTTCTTATTGTACTACGCGGATGTACTCGATTGGCCCCTCACTGGGTTTATGTCATAGAGAGAAATCTTTTCGGGGCCTTTAACATTCAGATCAATTGTTGGTTTGCTCAGTTTCTTATTGATTTTTGTTGTGTTTGGTACTGAAATACTGTATTTCATTATCTATCACTCTGAGCATTGTTTGGTATAAAAAAAAAAAGAACTAGTGCCTGCTCTCTCTTTCACCCCCCCCCCCCCCCCCCCCCACCTCCCTGCACTTGCTCTGACTCTCTTCCTTTTCTGGCTCCCTTTCTTTCTCTATGCTCTTGTCATCTCAGATAAGCGTTGCAATTGCTCATGTTACTGACGACCCAAGCCAAATTCATAATGATGAGATTATCTTGTCAACAGTACAGAGTGTATATGTCTGCTGTATTGATCTGCACACAGTCTTAATAAATGAAGTACCACGATGGAACCATTGGCTCAATGATAACTCTGAGCAAATCTTGCTATTTATACACTCTCAACACTGCAGAGATGATGAATGGAACTTGTGTATTCTGCCCTTCTCCTCTCTCTTCACTTTTTTTTTCTCCCTCATCTCCTAATCTCTCTCCTCTCCTCTCCTCTCCTCTCCTCTCCTCTCCTCTCCTCTCCTCTCCTCTCCTCTCCTCTCCTCTCCCCTCCCCTAGATTGATGGGGCAAAGCAGCCCCCACACACATTGCCTGAAATGTGTCCTCTTTGAGGTCACGTTGACATGCTGAGTCGATGTACTCCCAGGTGGAGAGACATGGGTGCTGCTGTGGGAGGAACCAATCAGATAGACAACAGGGGAGGGATAGCGGGGAGGGAAGAAATTACCAGAGACGGAAGCCTGGGCCTGTGTGTGTCTTTAAATGACTGAGGTTTGAAGGGGAGTTTATCTGTGCATTTCAAGAGAAGGTCAGCAGGGTTTAGAGCTTGAGATTACGTGTGATTGTTTCTTCTGTGGGCTAGCTGATTAATGCTAAAGCTGGTCTGACAGATTCTTAATGCACCATAGACACACTTAAAAGAGACTGAGAGGAACTGGCCTCCAACACTTTGACAACGGAGTATTATGCTAAAGCCCTTTCTGTCAGTTTTTACCCAGGTGAACAGTATCCCCCCTGTCAGATACATATACAGTAGATAGGTCACCTTGAAGTGAAACAAGAGATTGTCCATCTGCTCTTCGAGTGTGTGTGTGTGTATATGTATGTGTGTATATATGTATATGTATGTGTGTGTGTGTGTGTACATATATATATATATACACACACATAAAGAGAAAAAGAGAGAGAGAGAAAGGAAGAACCCAGGTGTATGGAAATGCATGCGTGTATGAGCACTTGTGCATTGGACATATGCGTGCTTGCTTTCTGTGCGTCTGTGTGTTTATATCTGTGCCTGGCCTCAGTTCTGGGCTTTGGGGAAATATCTAAAACCCTTTCATCCCGGAACGGCTCTTCCGCCATCAATTCAAACGGAATAATTTTGTTCTTTTTAATGTTTTTTTTTGTTCATGAGCTCTTAGCTTCTGTCTTGTTAACCTGCAAACTGGAACGCATTTTGTGGATGGTTTGGTTTAAATCATAAAATGCTTCTTTGTTCAGTCGAATTTGATAGGAATACCGGATAAGAGGGCTTAATGATATCAGTTTGAAAGTATTGTAAACATGTGTTTTTTTTTTTAGCAGCCTGAAAACAGGTTGACAGTGTTTCATTTTTTTAGATCGCAAAGCTGCAAACACTCACTTTTTGAAGGACTTGAAATTGAATGCTGACTTACTGCCGATCATGTTCAACTTCTTATTACTCCGAACGCTGAATGTTCTCTATTCTTGTTGAATGAATTTATTTTTGTAGTGCAGTTTGGTCAGATTGCTCCATTCTGTGGTATTTTTTTTAATTATTTGTATTTCCTCCGAAGTGGAAAAACATTCAGTCTAAGAGAAGAATATGGTTTCCTTTTTAAACTTAATGTTGCATAATGACTGCAGATTTTATTGAAATGAAATGACTAATTTTTTAAGGTGAAGATGTAATGAATCATTTTGACTGTGTGCATGGTAGAGCATACTTTAACAACAATATAAGTTGTTTGTCAATGCGTTTTTGATTACACCTTGAGCATTTTGCCAATCTGATGCTGCCATCAGTCGGACAAAGATACACCAGCAGATCAAAAAACACTGTAAAAATTAATATGTTTAAAATATAAGACCGGGTTATTTTGGTTTACTGTGTATCAACTGTAAAATGCTATTTATAGACTTCTTGCTCAGTAGGTATGCACCTGTGCCCATTTGTTCTTATGTATGGTTGCATTCATTCATGCATGTAAAATCTGATAGGTCTGTGGCTTCTGTAACAGCTTTGGATTTTTAGGCTGAGTTGGCTTTGGATTAATGAGGGTGAAGCAAGGTCAGTGCTGACTCAAGACTTCAGTTAACGGCAAAGCTGTTATAACTATTGATGAGCAAGTATTGAATGATTAGTAGCTTTCACACCAAGATCATACACTGCACCCCCACCCCCCCCCCCTTTTTTTTATGGCTCACATTTTCAAAGGCATATAAATAATTGAACATCAAGTCTCCCACTCTACTTTCACTTTTCCCAAAGTTTACATATTTCCCTTTATCAATAATCATAAGACCGGTCCCTGCTATTCACACCAGCTGGTTAAATGTGTCTACATAAAACGTATGAAGTAGTGAGGGAAAACAACACTGCTATTTTAGGAGTGCTGGCAAACTGCTGCGTTAGGGATTTTTGTGTGTTGGAATAAATATCTATGCCAAAAGCTACATTTATCATTTACTCCTGGGGCTAAACTGCCACAGATGTGTTGATAGGAGTACAAACACGCTGTCTTGTGTTGCCCCTCCTCTCTAGAACAGAAAAGTTTCCTGTGAGCTGGCTTCCGAGATGGCAACAGAGACTGAATTTGCTGCTGAGTTGTCAGTGTATTTGCATATCTGAACAATAATTCTGGTAGGAACTACAGTTATAAATACAGTCATATTGCAAAATATAATTGCAACAAAGCATGTTATTTTTACGGCTAACATTAGAATGACGAGTACTTCTTACCTTTTTTTTTTTTTCTTTTTTTGGGAAAAATAGAGATGAGTTCACAACCTGTTCCAGTCAGACTCTTTTTGCCTAGTGGACTGTGATATAGACAGACTTTTTTGTTGTTGGTCTGGTGTTGACTGCTTGAACAGCTGCTCATTATATTGTACTGCACACAGGTGCAACTACACCTCATAATAATGGCTCGGGAATAACTCATACACACACACACACACACACACACACACACACACACACACACACACACCATCTTAGACACAAGTTCATTCATGTATGTTTATGTCATTAAATATGCACGTGTGCTGTGTTCCACCTTAGAGCTGGTGAAAATGAATGGCGTGCCAGGTTGGAGTTGTAAAATGGCTTTTTCCGAGAGTGTCATCATGAAAATTGATTTGCTTCACTAACTGACTAGTGTATTCCTTTGCTGGGACCCCACCCAAACACACACACACACACACACACACATACCCTCACATATATGCACACCAATCCCCCTGTCTGGTAGTGGAGGATTATGGTAGAGTTCTTTCTCATTTTCAAAACCCCAGGGTCAGTCATATGAATTCACTCAATTTGAATTTAGTTTGCAGCTCGTTTCAGGGAATTTTGCCAGTGTCACCCTCATGAAATGAGAATTAATTTTGCTGGTTAAAAATCCCCCTCGCATGGTATTTGAGTGATCCTCACATTCAGCTCGCCTAAAGACAAATGTAACAGCAGCTGGTGAGCAGACACGCACTAATGTTTTCTTAGCACTTTTTTCATAAAAACAAAACACATGTCAAGACATAAAAATTATCAATGATATGAAAATCAAGGTGTAAATCAGATTATAGACACGCTACTTGCGGCACAAAACTCTTCAATATGTGTTCAGCAGTGGCAGGGGTGGGCAGAGTAGAGCTTACGAGGTCACCAACGATCACATCCCCGTCGCTTATATAACCACTGGGTGTCAACAATATATTCTTTATTTATTGTGATGTATTATCAGCAAGATAATTTGCATGTTCTCTCCATCAAAAAAACAACAACATAAAGGTGTGGATGTTTTGACTGAAACACTCATCTTGTATTTAGTTTAATTTGATTTCAAGCTACGGGTCCATAGTAAAATAGGTTGCAGTCAAATTGGTTTTATTTATTTTCTTCAGGAGAAAAAAAAAATGTTGACAGATCGCCATTGTACGGAGCCTCACTTGTGTGTTTCCAACGTCGCAGCTTACTGTAATCTTTACCCGAGGGGATGTTGGTCAACATCACAGCGATTTATGGGTAATGTTGTCCTCTTAGTTAGATAAGGATGATTCATTAAATAATAGATTAATCAACTCATTAATAAATCAATTACATGCATAGGAGTTTAAAAAAAACTAATTATTATATATTTTTTGTAATTCATGGTAAACAGATTATTCTGTATTACTATGTGCTTATTAAGGCGATCCGTCTGAGCCATTTTGTTTATGCAGGATTTAGTTTAGCCCATCATTTGATTTTCCATGCATCATAAAATAGGCTACCTGTAATGTTACACGTGTGTGTGTGTGTGTGTGTGTGTAGTGTAAGTGGGAGAGAAAGCAGGGGAAAGACAGAAAGAGAAAGAACAAGTTCAAGGATATGCACTCTCTCTCAGGAGGTTTGCATTTTATTATTTTCTACGTGAGTTGATTCTCAAGATGATAATGACAGGCTTAAGACTCGAGTTTAGCAACACTTTGTTGACCATCTCTCACACTTGTTTATCCCCTAGACTTTTCTTTCCATGTTCTTTTACAAGTAATTTAGTCTCCAAAATTAAATGACAGACATTATTATAAACATTGAATGTGCTCTACAAAAGAACCTCCAAGAAAGCAAAAAAAAAAAAAAAAAAAAGCACAATGATGGACTCTTTCATGGACATTACTCTTAAAGGCAAACACTGCTATCCCACTTGTACACAGGGAAGCTACATCAGAAATGTGTCCGAAGTAGTCATTTGTAGACAGAAAAGAAAATTACATCTGTGCTCGCTATGGCCCTTCCTCAAAAGGAATAATAAAATAGCGGTAACCGCGCAGGTTGAAGGTAATCAGCTTTGAAGCGGCGTTTTTGTCTCGTCTTTCTTGATGAAGAACGCCAAGCACGACCACCTCAGCCCTCCCTCTGCCCCCTTTCTTTTCTGTCTTTTCTCTTTGCTTTTCACCTATGGATGATTTCAGCCCCTTACTCAGTGTGTGGCCAGAATAACAAGCCAGCTCTTTCATTCGCATGCACTTTTCTCACCGTACGAAGTGGTTTGGTTGAGATTGAGGACGATAAAACTGAGTCATGCCACTAAGACAACTCGATGCATTTCATTCAACAGGGCTTCTAACAGGCATCTCTAATGACACTGTATGGTCAACCAAAATAATAGGCAATCAATACGAACGGTCGCATATTAATTAAGAATATTGCATCTTTGCTGGTGAGCAGTTAATATACAAGAGAAAAGGTCATGCTGTTAATGCAACTTTACTGTATATAAAAGCCACCAAATTACTACTTAGACCTATTTAATGAATGAAAAAAAAGCCCTTTTCCCACCAAATGAACACGAACACAAAAAATAAAAAGGAATACAGTTACATTACAAATTATGGCAAAGTATGATTAACAGAATGAGACTATTGAGTTGGATTAGAGCTGCCTGAGTCACCAGCTTCATAATAAGCCAGCAGCTTTATGAAACAGTTACCCAACACTAGTTCTATAAAAAAAAAAACACACACATAATATATCATTGCAGCGGCAACTCGAACACATGCAGATGTGGGTGATTTTATTCAGTTTGAGTCATGTTAGATTTGTGGGACTGAAGTTGAGTTCAGGACAATTAAAGACAGGGAAGAGAGGAGAGACTGTCAGTAAGAGGGATACTTTAAATGACTGATCACTACGGCTGGGACAGATGATCGATATATTCTGATACAGTCTCCAGTGATATGTTATCTTTACACTAGCACTAATTTTACAGTATTTTCTCATGCATCACTGAGGCTAAGGTATTTCCTTGCTGTTGCAGACATATCTGTAATACTCCTTTGATGCACAATGTGTTCCATGTCAAAATAAAGCATTTGTTTGATTCCCGGTTTGTTTTTGTGGTATGTTAATATTGCAATATAATATTACAATATTGCAATATTGTTTTTGAATGTTTCACAAAATATGAGTATTATCTCATGAGTTATCCTGTGATTTCCACCAACAGTGATGGCACATACTGTATAGTCTTTATCTTTCTCTATTTTGAAGCATGCCAGAAAAAGATGCATCATCACCTATTTAGGGTTTACACTTTTAAACAACACAGTTTTTAACAAGTCGCAAGGAGTGTCGGCTTACTCATTTGTGTGACGCTTAACCTGCCATGACTTGTGACAAACTTTGTGGTATAGAGGAAAAATCAACACATGCAGTAGTTAATGCAGGTGACTCACAGTAGCAGATCATTCTGCACAAAACCCTGCCGCAAGGGTTTATTTATCTCCTGTTATAGTCTTGAAAGCAAAGAGCATATAAAGTCAGTCAGGCAAATGCACTTTATACCATATGCATCCCACATCTCAGCGTTTTCTGATAATGAGCGCTGTAACTCTATACAAAATTCACAGTTGAATACACTCCATGGTTTTGGGGTCAGGGACCAGTATGTTTTCAGTACAGCTGGGAAAACAAAACATATATTTCATTTCAATTTATCTTGAAAAACAGTAACGCTAAACATTGGCTCATGGACCACAAGTCAAAATGTAAAAAAAAACAAACAAAAAATGGCTTTACTGTAAGACCTCCAGCCCAAACTAGCTGAACTGAGGGGACTATAAGCTGTGTGATTCAGATGAATAACCCAACAGGCTAGGTGTGAATGCTCCCTTAGTGGTGATTCTCTGTAATGAAAAAGAAACCTTCAGCTTTTTTTATTTATAAGTTAAAGTTATAAGTTTATCTTGAGATTTGTCGGGCACGCATGCTCGATTTCAGCCATGCCTTGTATCATACTGTATATACAGTGGAATTTGTTCACACCTAGGAGATGTCAGTTTAACTACTGTTTTCATAGTTCACCAGGGCATTCTACAAGAACACACACAATCATGTTTCAGTGTTGCACACAAGCCGTTTTCTTTTACAGAGTGCATTTTTCATTTGTATTTGTTATACTTTGGTAAACGTACATCAGGAATAATTTGCTGAAAGAATCGGTGCACAAGTTGCACTCTGTTAACTGTTTTACAACATGTTGCTTTGCAGGATCATTTGCAAAAGAAATATGGGATAGAGATACAAGTACTTTCTAATTTTACCATGACAAAGGCATTCTGAAATCCTTTTCATTGCATATTATTTGCATATATACCTTGCCTACACTACATAAACAGTATCTCAATTCTGTTACCTTAAAATCCAAACCTTCCTTCAAGACATCTTATTTCAAAGCCTCCTTGATCCTATGATTAAGTACTGTCCGGAATAATTATCAATGTCCATCTGTATTGATAAACGCTCAATATGGTTGAAATCTTCCTGCTCTCTATTTACTGGCATCGGCAACACTTCCTTACTCATCTGAAATTCATGTGGACAGGCCCCTCTTCTAGGTTATTTGGAAGATAGTGGGAGATATTTAGCAGGCAGTAGACTGTGATGGCTTTAAGTTCACTTAAGCCCATTGATTGATTGGTCTGTTATCTCCAGGAAGATGTATAGGACCAGCTAATTAGATTTGATCACTTACAATTGCTCCTCAGCCACTAGGTAATCAATGCAGTCTAATTATTGTCTGTTGTCTCCGCCCCTTTTGTTCTTGCTTCCTTTATCATCCTCACATCGCTGTTCGACTCTCCTTTTCCTCTTTTATTTGTCACTTTTGCTGCATCTTCTTCACCAGCGTGTTTTCTTTCCTCTAACCTTAATTTCTTTGTGTTTTATCCTTTGACCTCTCTTCCCATTTGGCTGTTCCTGAGCTACTTTGACAGTTTTCCAAAAGGAATAAACTAGTGTTCCCTTGGTGCTAATATTACACACACACACACACACACACACACACACACACACACACACACACACACACACACACACACACAACATAGTTTATCAAATTAAAAACCGCAGTCCTGGGGCCTCATTTATAAAAATTTTGTGGAGGATTCATGTAAAAAGGTTGCATATGGACAAAACACAGTGCTTATGCACAAAATATTCTGATATATAACATAGTGCACATGCATGTCCTATGCCGATTTTCCTTTATATATCAAATTCAACTCAAAAGGCCTGTACAAGTTTCATGTCCCCCTCTTGGAACGCCAATAGTTACCTATAAATAGTGAAATGCCCCTAATTTAATATTTATTCATACTGACTACATGAAGACAACCATGGCAAACGCAAATCAATTTCACACTATGTGAAATCAAAGTTGTTGTTGGGGAAGTTGAGACAAGAAATAAGACGTCGTTTGGTGGACACAGTGTGGGCACTACAAATGCCAAAAAAGCATTAGAGTGGCAGCATGTGGTGGACACTGTGAATGCTGCTGGCTCAGAAGGTCGGACCCTCTCTGAAATGAAAAGATGGAATGGTTCGTCATAAAAGTGGAAGCAAAAAAAGTGCACACAGGCTTTGAGTGTTTATGGCACGGGCACAAAAAGGGGACACCGGAACTCACCCCCCTTGATTAGAAACTGGCAGGGATTATTTGGGGAAGCCTTCCTGAGTGGAGTAGTGCTGGAGCGGAGGAGTACACAGATATGCAAGACACGATGGATGAACCAAGCACGTAATTTGTATTCCCTCGTTTGAAAAGAGAGTAAACCAAATGCATTCAAGTTGTGTTTACATATTTATGTAAAAAAAAAAAAATTTATTCACAAAAACAATTGAGACATTTTCTATTTCGTTTAGACGCTGCTTGTTCCAGCGGACTCGTGCTGCTGCAGCTGAGCAGCTGTGTGCACCCAGTGTCTCCACTGTACCTCATGCGTCTCACCCCTCCGGCAGCGGCCGTGTCCTCATAAATGCAGCCCTACAGATGCAAAAGGACACAATCGACTCCATCAGCGAGCTTACCAAGGAGTTATAGAAAATAAAAAAAAAATGTGTTATGTAACATGCACTGTACAATGAAACAATTATTTAACAAATAGGGTTATATGTTTCCATACCACTTGTGTGTTTTTACAAGCGAAACATCACATCCACAGCGCACACAGCAGCAGTGTTTGCCTCAAATGCCTGGGGAAAGGGGTCGAGGCCAACATGATCATCAGTGTCAGGAGGTAAAGCCACATTCCTTGCTGTGCCACATTATGTAGCACAGCACAGTCTGGCACACCTTTTCAGGCCTGTATGAAAGTTTTCCGCCTGTGGCATTGAGGCAACGCCATCTGCCCTTCAGAAGCCCGATGATACTCTCTACAACAGAGAATGCCTGGCTGTGGCGCACATTGTAGTTACTCTCCTCTGCGCTCTGTGGGTTGGGGAAAGGGATGAGCAGCCACTGCTTGAGGGGCTATCCACTGTCCCCTGCAAGGTTAGTCAATGGGTTAGGCACTGCAGTAGAGAAAAACTGCAATTTATTTAGGATTTTTATACATTAATCATCCGTACCTAGAAGTCAGCCATCACACACAGCTCTGGCCTCAAGTCTGCGCACGACACTGCTGTTTCTCAATATGAATGAGTCATAGATTGACCCTGGCCACTGATTACATTTGAGAAACCAGACATTGCTGCAAATTGCTCTTTTTATTTGCCCGTTCATCCACCGTGTAAGGAAACTTTATGTACAGATGCAACAAACCAATTACACCCTCTAACACGTCTGGCAGAACACGGTTGAAGGTTGGCTGAGATATCCCTGACCTGTTAGCCAATTCCCTCTGAAAAGTGCTGGTTGCCAGAAATCCTAGTGTTGTCAGGACTTGAAGTGGGACTGGCACGGCTTTGTTTCTGCGGGTGTTTCTCTGTAAAGCTGGGCCCAATACAACAGAGAGATCCAAGGGAACAGCTCGTGGAAATTGGAAGCGGCTCATAAGCCACTCGTCGTCATTGGCCAGTAAATCTTGCTGGTCTCTGAAAATTCGCTTCCATTCGCCACATCTTCCAACAGTGCCAAACAGCCATTGTGCGCCATTACGCGTTGTGATCGCATGCCTTTTTATGCCCACTCATTTGATTGATTCTGAGAAGATACTCAATTGCATAGCACCTTCAGATGTGGGAATTACCCTGCTTGTAGAATGATAATGAAAAGGCCAATATCTCATTAACAGTTCTGCATAATGAACATGTGATAACAATAATACACTTTATTTGTATAGCACCTTTGAAAACACAGTTACAAGTGCTTTACAAAGAAAAAATAAATAAAACACAGGGATAAAATGAACTAAAGGCCATAAAAAATAAACTCAATATATGATATATGATAACAATATATGAAACTATGCACTTGTATCTGCCTGACTGAGGCACTGAAAATGACATTAGTGTAACATAATTTGTGCTACTGTTCACTTTAAATTTATTAACCAATTACAGAACATATTTGTGAGGGTTCCAATAAAAGATATCTCCATTTTTATTTATTATCCTAAATTATGTTTTGTGTGTGTGTGTGTGCACTCCAGGGTGTCATTCAAACAGGTATTTGTTTATTCTAGGGCTGTAGTCTGCTGGTCGACTAGTCGATTAACTGGTCGATACTCTCTCATCCGACTAAATTCTCATTGGTCGAATAATCTCCGTGTATCTCTATCTCTACTTTCATAAGGAGAAAAGTGCTACATCAGCAGCTTTCTGGGACTAATCCATTATTTTCCTGCAGCGGGCTGACAGACCAACAAACTACCTTTTGAAAATGGGGGTGTATTCAAAACACCCCCGCTGTTTACACAACTTTGGACTCTTCCAAACTCTGGAGGTCTAACTCTAACTATCTTTATACAGTCTATGGTCTAACTCCGTTACTAAGCGTTTCTCCTACAATTATATCAACAAGAACCCCCGCCAGGCCAAAAAATATTTTTTAATACTAGAATTAACGCCAAATATCCACTCATTCAAAAATATTTTGCGTTTGGGAGTCTGTGCAGCACGTGAGTCAACCGCTGTGTTGTTGCCTGGGAAACGAGCAACTGTGTTATACGTCATTGCGTAGTATGTTTGCTTAGGAAGTTGGACACAGAGAAAGTGACGGTGGATATGAGCGGAGCAGAGGAAAAGGTTAGCGGTAAGTTGTAGTAAATGTACAGCACAGACTACAGTGTGTCAGTTAAATGATGAAAAGTCACGTCTGTTGTTTCTCCAAGTGCTGGAAAAGTGAATGGCGTTAGCTCCAAAGTTAGCAATGATGGGTTAGCCTAGCCTGAAGATGCTAAACAGAGAAATACAGAAATACAGAATTCACGCGCGCGACTAATCGATTAGTCGCAGATTATTTACAATTTTAGTCGACCAAGATTTTCTTTGGTTGACTACAGCCCTAGTTTATTCATTGCAAAAATGGCCTTTATCCTTTTTGATTATTTTACACACTGGTATCAACGTCACATCATTTCTTGTATTTCTTCCTTCCACCACCAGAGTCGCAATTTCTCATTACTCCAGTTTATGTGTGTAGGCATGTGTCAGAGTTTCCATGGAGGACCACACATTCTTCAAGTTTGTTGTTTATAAATCCCAAAGTTTGCTTAGAAAGTGGCGTATGACTTCTTTTGTGCCAAGGTAACATTTATAAATGAGGTCCCAGAACTTTTTGGCTTACTGACAAGGTTATGCTAGACTCAATCTCGGAACCCATCGGCTATCTCTCTGACCGGGATTTAGCCTCTGGGGGCAACAGCCAATATTTAGGGAGTTCCGATGTAGCCAGTAGATGTTCTGCATTCATATGCAGATATCTGTTTATAGAGATTATGGTAGATTTAGAATGGCTCATGCCTTCTGAAGCAAATAAACACACTCTCTCTCACACACACACACACTGTGAGCACTATGTGTGTTTTTTGAAGACAGTAAAGGACAAACGCATGTATCATACCTTGTGTGGTAGACAGAGGGAGGGGGTGTACTTTCGTTCCTGTGAATAAAAGAGAGCTGTCCAATGATGTGTGAAAGAGAAGCTGCTATATGTCCTCGTTCACCACCCGTACCTAAGATATCAAACACACATAGACACACACTCATACAGATACACATAGGCCCTGCAGAAATGAACATTGCCCCAAAATACACCAACAAGGCCTGAGAGTAGAATAGCACTCCAATATGCTCGTCCCATTTGTCTCAATCGGCCTGCTGTCTGCTCGGTCAGTCTTAGGGCCTCAATGGGAATACAGAATAGAGTGCAGCTTTTTACACTTACTCAGCCTCACTGTACTCAGTATCGCTTTGACCTTTGTGGCCTTGCTGCATAGACTAGATACAACACATCATTCAGTACAATTCAACAACACGCCAAAACTAAACTGACCTCTGCTGATATCCACACAAAGTACACTGACCCAGAACTGCTGGATTTATCTTGTATTCAATAGGTTCAATGCTTCTCTGAACTTTCAAGTTCAAAGAATCAACTAAGGTCAGCTCAGTGTAGCTTAATTCACTTCAGTTCAGTTCAATTCCTGAAATCTCACAAGGAGAAATTAAAAGGCAAGAAATGCAAGCATGCGACATGAAATACTCGATGATACTTATAAAGCTTAATGAATTTATGAACTCTATAGTACGGTGCCTAATAATAATGAAACTACTGGACATCTAGATAGTATTTATCATTCCCCCCTCAAATTATCCTGTATTCATTGTGGGCTTGGACTGGCTAAGTACAAAGCAGCCCATACTGGCCGTTATCGATCCATTAATTGGAAAGTGGCCTATTGTAGTGAAAGGGCTGGGTTGTATAGACAGGCAGGAAGAGATGGAGGCTTAAGATCAGCCTGGCCTCTAATTGGCAGGAAAGAGGTTTCTATGAAGTGGCGTAATGTGCTTTTTATTGGCTTGTAGAGGGAGTAGGTAGTGGAGGGATGAAGGGCATCTGCTACTTTAAAAGTGACGTGCATTTATTTTCTTTTTGTTTAAAAAAAGTGGTGATTAATGTAATATTTAAAAGGAAACAACAAGGATATAATTCAGATATTTATTCTACATGCACAGGTGTGGAAAGTACATTAAAATGTGTACCAATCAAAACAAACCATTTTCTGTTAATGTCCTTTCATACTGATGAGATTCAGTGCCGACAATGCCGAGTTGATGGAAAAGTATGTCCAAGGATGAGTCCCTGGTCATAAAAGTACAGAAGGGGCACATCAATAGAAAGACTTCCTACCCCCCCACCCACCCCGCCCCCTTTTTTTTTTCTTTTTTGGAAAAACTCAGGCTGTTAGCGTTTCAATGCTAAATGATTTCAAACATTCATTTTCCTCTTTTTCCTTGGTCAGATTCTAGCCTTTGATATATTCTATGGGTGTTTTCTTTTAATCTTGGTGAAGGCTGAGGTGAAAAAGAGTGGTTAGGTAGAGATAAAGGCGTTGGCAAAAGCATGGAAGGTCAAAGTACTGAGGTGGCCTGTCTGACCTTCATGCACCTTTTCATACTGAGCCACCACAGAGCATGGATGACATTGAAATACTCTATCGACTGTGAGTCAAGCTGTGTATGTGAAAAACTCTGGCACATGGAGACATTACTCACTAAACATGACATTTTACTGCTATCAATTCTAGACAGAGAATTGTGCACTACATAGCGTAATTATTTGTGTTACTTTGATGGATACCACTACAACGGTATGAAAGCTTTTCCTCTTGCAGGCATTTGTTTCTCAATTCTACCCTCTGAGCTATTCCTGTAATAATTTTTGAGAAAATGTAAACACATTCATTCCATCACTCCTTTATCCTTATTGGCTTACAGTAAAGTCTATATATTTGATTGCTTTTGTTGTTTTCATGATTAAGAAGGGTACAGGTATTTCTGTAAATGCCAGGACACACTCTGCAATCCCAGTGACCTTTTATCTTAATTGACATGATTAAAAACCCTCATATACTCTCTTTGATGTAATTAACAACAGAGAGAGACAGATAGCGTCAGAGAGAAAGTACTTCCCAGTGCCGATGTGATTGATCCAGCCTTTAATGCGCTGCTACATACAGAGCTCAGGATCGAGAGATGTTTTTTTTTTTTGCAGATAATGCAGGATACGGTTTGTACCACTATTCCATTGTACTGTGGTCACTCCATTCCATTCTAGTTGTGTGACTATGTATGAAAGAGTTTACTTTGAGTGTGTCTGTGTGCATGTCCGGGTGACTGTGTACAAGCATGTATTTTGTGGTTATTCTATTGATCCACAACACATGAAGCCCCCTGTGTATGATCAGGTTGCCCCATATCAAATAAACGCCAAATGGTTCAACACACATGCCCCAGTTCTTCACAAACAATATTTTTTCTCTGTGTGAAAAAAAAAACTGTGCTCAGACTCAGAGTCAACAGTTTCTCACAGAGATGTTGTTACAGGAACTAGGAAATGTATTTTAATTTCTGCACAAATGGTGTTGTAATTTGGATAGTAGATGTTTAGCTCACACTGTAACTGCAAAGTTTTCTATGCTCGTCAAGCACTATTGTCATAGCAGTTATGGATTATATGAGGTCTGCCAGATTTGATACTCAGCTCTGTGGTTTACTCCTCAATGGCAAATTAGCCTGCTTTATGTGGTTAATGAAATGCTCAAACCTGTACAATACAGAGCTCACATCACAATTATTTTGTTTGCCCTTACTCTGTTCTCCACCTCTTTTTTTCTTGCATAATTAATCATATGTCACCGGGAGATCTTGTTTCACAGCAGGACTCGTTTCTGCAAAGCACAGTACATACCTTTTTTTTCTCTCTCTCCTCCACAGACGGACAATTTCCCCACTGAGCCTAATTATATGGGTAGCAGACAACAGTTTGTTCAAAGGTAAGAGCTGGGATCTATAACCATCATTGCATCTCAGACCTTTGTTTTATTTTCTCCAATAGTCCCCAACACAGTACTATATATAACAACAGGAGCCATACTGACAATTAATTGTACTGAGTCACAGAATTGAGAGGACAGTCGTGTACATTTAATTAGGTTTTAAAATGGTCATAAACAGCGTAAAATACAATCACATACAAGATGCACACTTCTTTTTGCCTCATCTTTAATCTCCTTTAACAAACTGTGGCTGCTAGTTCAGTGTTTTTAGAAAAAAAAATTATTACATTCATTAAATCCTATCATTATAATTTTTCTTGTTTTATTTAAGCATTCAGGGGTGCTCATCAATGTTTAATTCAGTCTTTAAACCTCCACTCAAGCTAAAAACATTGAAAAAAAAAAAGAAGCTTTGACAAATTCCCAGTCAGCCAGACTGCTAATTCTCTTTGTTTTTTTTGTTGTTTATTTGTCTAGTAGTTCGACATTCAAAGACCCAGAGCGAGCGAGCCTCAGAGACAGTGGTCATGGTGACAGCGACCAGGCTGACAGTGACCAGGACACCAACAAAGGTTCCTGCTGCGACATGTCCGCAAAGGAAGCCCTCAAGTTGAAGGCTACAGGCGTTAAACCACCACCTTTGGAGCAAGGTGAGCCTTCATTGGCTAATTTGACTGCATGAGAAATGAAAGATTCCAGGCAAGCCAAACACACACCAAACCAAATGACTATCTGTCCGCTCTCTGTGCTGCAATTATTTGTATTAACAATCAAGCTCTTGACTTGCCTAAACGCTCAAAATCTGAACTTATACTCGGCTACTTTACTCTCTCCTACTTTGTTCTTGGCACTTTTCTCATTTAATGTTTGTGCGGTGTGTGTACATCTAAGTGTGTATTTGAGGGTGTGAGTGAGTGTGCATCCTATACACGTCCTCAGTTTATCAAAGCAGACAAGCCCATTATGTTTTTATAAGCCCAACTACTTCAGCCTCTCCATTTAGTCCCCCTTCCCTGAGCACCCGTCTCTGAAACTTTGATAATGGAACATGGAAAATGACTTAGTGAGCGGCAGGCGATGTAGCCTCGTAGTGTGGTGATTAAATATGAATAATTATTCTAAGCACTGTGGGTCGGGCAGATTACACATGACATGTGTAGAACAATAACTCCCCAGATATGAGTTGTTGCAGTCCTCCTTACCTCAGCCACCTCGCATGATTAGTGCAAGGTCAGGGGAGGCAAGAAAGCCAAGATTATACGTAGGTATGGAGAGAATTAATGGCACAGAAGGTATGGTAAATGCTCACTGTAGCTTCAACTAGTCATGTACCTCAGTGTAGGCCATTACCTGCTTGGCAATACAGATATTCCTACAGAAATCCACTAAAGTCTTTACACCATAAAGTATGTATCTTACTGACTGAATCCAGAAGTACAGTGCTGTATACTGAACATGGAATCTCTGTAATGGTGCTATCAATCTAGGGAACAGAAGGGCTGTTTTACTCCTTGTGGAAGGACAATGACAATTTGTGCAACACTCTGTTCTGCAATATGCATGTCTGACTAGATAACATTTTTTTTTTCCTTTTCATTGGTTTTTAGAATGAAAAAAAGCCACACACGTAGGCAAGAGAAATTGGCCAATTAAAAAGCTCCATATGTTTCTCATTTTGTAAATGTTCCCATTTAATTGTCCATGAGGGAACCAAAAGAATCACATTTATACAGAGAACACACATGATAAAGGGATCTTAGTGTGTTGGGCAAACCTTTCCCAGTGCAATACTGTTAGTTGATGTGTGCCGCTACTGCATGCTAGTGCCAACCCCAGCCTGTCTGTCCAACTGCCTGTGTGTCTTCAATTAGTACCCTTTTGATGGTCTTCAACAAGAGATTGTCGCACCCATATACCAACAGACACACACTCACACACTCACCGGCCCTTTGGCGCTGAAAACTCAGTGAAAGGCTGTAACCTGCCTTTGCCTGCTTCACACTCATCGCTGCCCTCCCATTTATTCTCACCCTCTACTGTGTTTTCAGCCCCGCTCCGCGACTTTCATTCCACTTCTCCACTTCTCCTTGTTTGGGGAAATCGATTGATGTGAGATTAGACAGTTAACTGGCTGCAACTGGCTGTGTTTAGCCAATAACATGAGGGCTTAGCTTAGCTGTGGGGGAGGGTAGGGGCAGGAGGCCAAGGCTCGGTGCAAGAGGAGTGATGAGGAGAGAGGGGTGGTGAACATCACTCTGGCAGTGTTTATGTTTTTATTAAGATACAAGTTGAATGCTGAGAAATTATGCTTCACTTTGAGTTAATATTTACAAGAGAAAACAATTTTATGTGGTGATATTCTGCCTCGACAACGACTACAATGTTGCGTAAGGTCAACCTTTATGTTTTAAAGGTGTCTTCCTGCTGTTTAAGATGAATCGCAAGATGGTCACCTTGTGCCTGTTAAGCTTTAGAGTAGTCCCATCTGCTATTTTTTTCCAAGCAGATCCGCTCATGTACAGCTAATATATTATAGTAATATATAATATAATATAATATAACATTATATAATATAATAATAATATAATACATATGATTTATGGCTAATTAATGAGGTGTAGCAAAAGAAAAAGTGAATAGAGGAAACTGAAACCTGAACTATCAGAGGGAATATGATGTAATGTGCTGCTCTGTATTCAGATATCACTATCACTGTGGTTTAAATTAAGCTCCCTGTGCACACACAAACATGTACACAGGTACGTCTATTATCAGAAGGGAGAAAAAAGGAAGAGAAAACTTGTCATTGGTCACTGTCCCTAGGGTCATTTTCCTGCATGCTTATTTTCTTCACATCTCAGCACTTAACATCTACTTCATAGGTCTCTGTCTACGGCCCCCCCCCCCCCACCTCCCCTTTCCCTCCTTCATCCCATCTTAAGTCCTCTGTTCCTCTCCAAGCATAACCCTCCCAATTACTCTTGTGTAGCTCTCTCTGCTTGCCTGCCAGGACACTGCGGCCTCATTCACTGGCTCAGTATAAACAGAACTACAAGTGCGCAAAGCATGTAGTTCAAGTCCCAATCAATCCCCAACACTGTTTCAGTTCTTAGCCTTTATAGTCAGGTTGTGGCCTTGAGTTCCTCTCTTTTTTGGTTTCCAATTTCTCCATCATCTTTGGGCTTTTCTCTTTCCTATTATTCTTTTCTCCCTCAATTTCACCATTCATGCTGACCTCCGGTGATAGACACTGGTAGAACAAACATACAACTCCTTATTTCCACACTTCTAATTCATCTTCTTTTATGATGTTCAGTACGGTTTTCTTCAAGACATCATAATCTGGACATCTCCACACCAGGGACCAGTCTCAAATTGATTAATTAGCCTTGCAAAATTAGTAGCAATGTATTAATTAAGCTTAAGTATATCAAATGCATTTTTTGCCAGTTTTAATCGGCGATTAATTGATGCTCCAATGCGCCTGCAGCAGACGTTGATATGGGCTCTTCTGGCTCTGGCGGAGTGGCTGGCAGCGCATCGCTCGCCTCTGTGGAGATGACTGCCATAGTCGCTATCACGAACAGACAGGCAGCAGTGGTGTAGGGAGATGTTACCCACTGATAGGGCTGTTCGAGGAAATGGAGAGAGAGGCATGATGGAAGAGGAGGATGAGGAGCGTTGACGGACGGATACTGTTTGACTGTACCAGCTGACCTATCCTAATTAGCTGCGATAGCAGTGTGATAATCAAACCGCCTCCTCCCCTGTTTTAAAGGGAGGCACAGAGGGAGTGGGACAGAGGATGTAATACTACAAGGACAGCGTGGATACAGTGAGGAGAGACAGCATGAGATGTGTTCCTATGACAGCGCAGTAGAAGGCGATGAAATTGACTTTTCTCTGTTATTTGTGGCAGAGTGATAGAAATCCCTACCCCCACATCATCCTTCAGCTTGTGAATAGCTTAAATAAGGGAAATGTCATGCTTTGTCAGTTGTTCTCACATATGCAAACTCTTGGCACATACACACTCAATGATGTGAAGGCACACACAGACATACTGTATATACCGTAAACAAATAAATGATGATGCTGGCAATATATGAACTTCTTAGTCACCAAACCCTATATTTATATGACGCTAGCTCTCTCTGTAGGTGTTTGTAATTTATGGTGCTGAGGATGCCAGTGAATTCTTTGAACTTGGATGCATGTGTAGTTTATTTATGTCAAATGTGTGATTTTAAAGAGATATTCTTAAAGCACATTATCTGTTTATATCTCTTTTAGGGTTAGAAGAATATCTTAAAAAGATTAAGAGCCTACAGCCATGCTCTGTGAGGCTGTACTTTGGCACTGTGGTGCTTTGACTTATGCTAACATCATCATGCAGACATGCTCACAGTGACAGTGGTAGCATGTTGATGTTTAGAGGATAATAATATTTTACCATGCTCCCCATTTTAGCTTAGCATGTTTCAATGCTCACATTTGCTCATTAGCATTAAACATGATGTACAGCTAAGGCTGATGCAAGTGTCATTAATTTTGAAGAATTCAATCAAGAATTGGATCATAAACCAAATCATTAGTCAAACTGGAAATTTGACTTGATTATGGCGCTAGATGACATTCAGAGGATCAAAGTTATTACAAGTCATCTTCAGTGGACCGTGAATTTCTATACCCAATACTACAGCAATCCATCCATCAGTTGCTGATATATTTTAGTAAAGCCCAAAAAATGTGAACCTCATGGTGGCGTTAGAGGAAAATCAGGGGACAACCAAAGTCAAAAGAATACCCCACCTGGGAAGCATGGATGTCTGTCAAAACATTTGTGCTAATCCATGGAGTAGAATTTGAGACATTTCACTGTGTGTGAAAACTTTGACCTGGTGGTGGTGCTAGAAGAAAAGTCAGGATTAGTAAAGGTAAGAAGGAATGATAATGGACCATGAACATGCAGCATATTTCATGGCAATCCATCCAATAGTTGTCAATATATTCAATTCTGAACCACTGATGTCAACCCCATCGTGGCATTAGTGGTTAAGTCCAGAGATCATCAAAGCCAGTAGGATTAATCTCCTGGGGACCATGAAAGTTTGTGCAAAGTGTCCTGGTAATCCATCCAATAATTGTTGACATTTCAGTCTAGACCAAAATGGTGGACAGACATTGTCACAGAGCCAAGCCATTAGCATGGCTAACAGCTACTCAACAAATTTGAGTGACACTGCTAAATTTGGCCATTGGCCACCATGAGATCCAGGGGCTGAGTAGCAGCCGGAATGCAACACAGACGCGCCCGGTGATATCAAGCCATTACACTCAGCACTGGCTCCCCACAGTGCTGTGTGTTGAGCCCCATCCCCTACACCCTCTACACTCATGACTGTGCCCCCACCCATTCCACCAACACCATCATCAAGTTTGCAGATGAGACAACTGTGTTTGGACTCAGGAGGCGACAAGGCTGTCTATAGGGATGAAGTCCAAAGACTGACAGCGTGGTATTGAGAGAACAATCTCGTCCTCAACTCCTCAAAACAAAGCTGGCGTTCTGTATAGTATGCCGGCTGCTCACCAGTGGATAGGAGGGCCTTTCGGAGGGTCATCAGTACCAGCCAGGAGATCATCGGCTGCTCACTGCCCTCTTTGGAGGACTTAGTCAGCTCTCACTGTCTCACTATAACAGCCAACATACTGAAAGACCCACCCCACCCTGGACATCATCTGTTTGACCCACTGCCCTCTGGGAGATGCTACAGGTCCATCAAATCACAGACAAACAGACTTATGAGCAGCTTGTACCCGAGAGCCATATGAGAATTGAACACTGCCAAACACTGACACTGACTGTCTGGGACCTGTGTGACTATCAGCACTACAATATTTACAGTCACATTTAGAGAACACTGTAACTGTAATCTTAATCGTATTGTTTTATAGATTACAACAACATAATGTATATATATAACCGTCAGGATTGCTACTCAGTTTTGTTGTACTCTGTGCAATGACAAACAGTGAATCTTTTCTATTCTAAAACAATGACAACAATATAGATTTTAAAGCAATTTTATGTAATGGGTTTTTGCGTCTTAATTATGTCTCAGAAAAAAAGAAGAGGTTATGACTTTAAATTTAATAATCTCTAAAATCCTGGGAAAATTAAGTCTGTGTATGTTTTTTTTTTTTTTGAATAATAGGTCTTCTCTACCAATCCACACAGAGACCAAACAAACTAAATATTCAGACTTTAATCCATTTTAAATATTCAGCCATCTTCCCTTGTGGCAGTCTTAATCTTAAGACTCTATCATTACTGTACTTTTCCAAAGTGTCTCAAGCCCCCACAGTCAGTCTTTCCTCTTTCCTTTTATTTGTAGCAATTAATTTTGAATAATGAGTGAACCTTTGATAAAAAATGCAATGCAATTCCAAGATTAATTGACTAGTCAGATCAGATGCCCTTTTTACACTTGTAGCCATAGCAACTTCTATCCTGCTCACTCTGGCCTTCAATAAACCTTTATCTGACTGATGGAAAAGGGCATTCCATTCAACATCATTCATATTTCATGGACAGATAAATGCAGACAGGTTTTTCATGGGGTTGGTAGATGCGTATTACATCTCTAATTTGAATGCTTCTTAATTTGTATTCAAAATGTAGCACACTTGGTCTATTAGGAGTTAAATATTGACATGTTTTCATTTTGTTATAAATAGTGCACTCATGTACAATTAAAATTCATTACAATTATGGTTGCAATTTATAAAGCATGCGTATGTAAATCGGGAATATTTATATTTCCACTTCCCCTAGAAGTTTTCAGTATGAAATGTGCTTTTAATATGGCAGACCAATCATAGCTTTAAATGCAAAATATGCACCCACCTCTCTATAAATTAATGTTAGTGCATGAAAGACAAGTGACAAAGATTTTTGTCACTTGTCACTTTAAAATACTGTACATCTCCAAAATCAATTATGTTTTTGGCGACTGAAAAGTGATATCGTTAGAAACTGCTGTCAATGTGTGCTGTCCTTTATTTTAAAACAGCCATTCAGCCATTGTTATGGGGGTTCCCTTTCAGAGGTAAACCATTATCTGTGATGTGAAGTTTTCAGTTGAAACAAGATAGAGAGAAAGAGAGAGAGAGAGAGGGAGGGAGAGAGTGAAACACGCAAGTTAGACAGAGCAGAACTGAAGGCCAAAAACAAATGAACAAAGCAACCCAAAATCTGGCTGCTGAAATACAGGCTGCTTGAAGATGCACTTCTTCTGAAACACTTCCAGTGGGCATTGGATCCAAAGTGGAAATGTGATGGATCCACGGCATAGCCACAATGTGATTCAACAATGTCCCATGTACAGGGAAACTGACATTTAGACATTTATTCTTCAGATGAAAAAAATCAAAACAAAAAAAAAAATCAATTATTTCAGCCTAGAGGATCTTTAAATGTCAGATTATTGACACTAGAAAACAAAAATGTCTCATTTCTCATTACCATTAATAGGCCCATCTTACCTGTAATAATCACATACAACATATTTGATTTTTATAATATATGGTATTCATACCTTTCCATCCCTTTGGCCATGTGATCAAGAGGCTTTATTACAGTATTGTGTAAATAATTCCTAGTTCTTAGTAAATGGATATATCATCTGTGACAACAGCAAATACAGCACAATAATTCCTCATTGATTTACACTTATGAATGAAAAATGAATAGAAAATGCAATCTTTTATTCCATTAATCAGCACAGCGAGAATTTTTTCAAAGCTAAAATTACAACTGCCATTTTTCTTTTTACACCTGTTATTAGCAAGTTCCAATAGGGGGTAGAGAGGGCATTGTTAATGTGTGATTCTTCACACAATGTTAAAGTAATTGTTCTGCAGGTTAATGGACAAACATCTGCTGAGAGCAAAGCTTCATTTGAGAGCATTGTAATTAGTCAGTTTGCAAACATTACTCTAAACAGGTAGCATATGGAGGAGTCATGGTTTCATGTGACGCTATCACATCTGTCTGTTTAAACATGACTAATTGAGGCCATCAGAGTGTGTTTACACCCATTGTTCCAGTGCACACATGTATGTGCTTCAAAGCAGCATGAGCAGGAATCGATGTGTTACAGCGCTCCCTCTTCCCCTACCAATTCACTTGCTGCTTGTTAGTTCTTTTCATCGGCAGTCATGTATTTGAAAATTAGGACAAATTTTAGTTTCTCTTTATGAAGTATCTGTCGTGTTTTAATCTCGGACTACAATGAGGGATCTATCTAAAAGTCTGTAGCATGGCCTCAGGCAGTAGATTAGAAAAACAAGCAACATCTGAAAACAGCAGCCAGATGCTCATGTTTCTTCTCACTGTTTGTGCGAGCCATCGGACAGAGAGGATTTGTCTCTGAGCCTTTCATCTTTTGCTGCTCCTCATCTTCTCAGCTCTCCATGGCCTGTCCCTGGCTGGGCTGATAGCCTGATTCATGGCAACATCACCAGCTACTTTCCTGGTGGGTAAAATGAGAACCATCAGCAATCTGGACTTCTCCAGGATGCATCACTCAAAGTCAAATAAGATTTGTGTGTGTGTGTGTGTTTGTGTTTGTGTGTGTGTGTGTGTGTGTGTGTGTGTGTGCGCGCATACACGTGTGCCATCGTGTGTTCACCCCATTCTTAGAGGAAAGGGCGGTATCGCACAGCAGTGAGGCGATTTGCGGCTAAGCTCGTGGAATCCTGTGGAAAGCCTAAAATCTTGTGGGGTGAAGGGAGGGGAAATATCACAGTCTTAGGATTTCTTCTCTCTCATTATGGAAGATTTAAAGGGATTAGTCTATTTTCTTTAATACACGAAGTTTTATTAAATTCCATTGTTATGATTGTGGTTCATGAAGAGTAATGTCCATTCTTGTGTCCTTCCTCTTGTGCTGAGTGTGTGTGGACTGTGTGTGATATTGGACTGGACTGGCTGTGGGGTGTGATTTCCACCTCTAAACCTCAGCCCGCCTGCATGGCGGCTCACCCCCTGATCCGCATTCAGCCAGTGAAGCCTATCTCAAGCACTGTGGCACCACAGTGTTGGAGAGGATTGATGAATATCTCAGTCTTACCACTTGGGCTATAAATCTCTGACATTATCCCTTCACCCCGGTAGCCGCAGTGAATAATTATGGCATGTTTATGGAAGCAATGAGTAAAAATATGTCTTATTTCACTCTAAGCACCATTACAACCTCTCGTCATAGCATGATTGGACTTCTCATCTAAAAAAAATGGTGTTAAATCCCATTGAGAGTGCTTTCCTTTGCACCTTCTAGTAAAGGCTGCTGCCCCTAAATGCTCACAGCTGCCCAACCCTGTCTCCTCACACAGCTCTGTAATGAGAACATTACAGGGTATTAATCCAAGTGTGTGCTCACTCATATTAGACATTGAAAAAACACACAAAGCCATTAAATGCTGTGGAAATGTTAGTCAAGGCCCATTAAAAACGTAGTACTGAGTATGAGGATTAGTTCAGTGTCATGGTGATTTAAAGTTAATCACTCTTCAACCATATTGTATAAGTTTCAGTCCTCTGTGATATCTTTATTATTTTCTTTAATGTAGGTATTTTTCAACTTCCTTCGATGCCTTCTGTCACACTTTTTTTTTTTTTAATCATAATTCTCACCTACAGATGAATTTGAATCTGTTTGATTTAATGCATCATTTGTGTGTAATAAAGCTCAGACAGTGAGTCTAGGCGGTTTGATTAGTTTGCATATTTCATGTTTATGGTTGATACATGCACACAGACTTGCTTGGTGTAAACACACTAGTAGCCTACATTATCATCAAGAGTGTATGTTTTCACACTGGTGAGAGTTAACTGCAAAAAAAAAAAGAAAGGAAAGAAAAAAAAACCTGCCAAACTTGTTCTACTGCGTACACATTAGACATATTCCCTCAAAGCAGCAACACAAAAAAGAAAACCCAATGCATTTATCAGCACTATCATCACAACAGACATGTTTCTGCTCCCAGTTGTTCCCTTTGTAATCACATGAACAACAACCTTGTAGATGCTATAAATGAAATTAATTAACATTGTGTGGCTGGGGCCCATGGCTGTGCAGCCTGGATTTTTTTTTCAGGCTTTAACCTCTCACTGAATAGTTTAGTTCAATTTGTGATTACAGCACACACAATTAGGATGTTATCACAACTATTGATGCTGCGATACTTTTAAGATAGAAGCTCCAGTGCAGAGAGTGAAGATGTTTCTTTACAGGTTTCAGCTTATGGGTGAGCTTTTGCTGAAAACAATAAACAGGCTGACGAACAGTGAATCAAAATCAGTGCTTTGCAGCCTCGTGCTCGTATCTGTGTCAGTTAGTTGAACAGAATGACAGAAATAACTCCTGTGAGCAATCCAAGACTGATTTGTAAAGGGCTGAGTGGATGTGTTTCAGAGTATACTGCTGCTGTGAATTTACATTGCCTTTGTGTATGTTTCTTTCCTACATGATTATGAAATATCCTTGGCGTTGGCTGCGAAATGACCTTTTACTTCCAGCTTTCTAAGGAGCACTTACAATACAAGTTAGTTTGTTGTCACAGCACCTCTCTAAGAGTATGTGTGACAGAGCAGCAGAAGAGCTGTTCCAGTATCTGCTCTCAGTGGGTGAAACATGTTGTCCAGCACAGCAGTAGGGAGGATACTACGGAGTAGATTATAATGATACAGAACATCGTCACTTCCTGGACCAGAGCCACTCCGTGGCCATCTGTCCTCTGTCCACGGACAGCCGGGCACTTGTGTGTGTGTGTGTGTGTGTGCATGTGTGTGTGTGTGAGTTTCGAGTGTAATTCGAGACATTAACCACTTTTACATATGCTTTGATAGCCTTGTTTACTTCCTCCCTATCATTTTTCAATCATCTACCGTACATTATCATTCTCATTTCTTTCAGCTCTCACTGATTTATACCTGAAAGTGTTATTAGTTTCAATTTTAATGATTGTTTAAGCAGCATATCAAGTAAAATATGACACATGCACTGCTTGTAGGTTGCAAGAATGGCAAAGATTACACGGATACATAAATCTGTTTGATTTATTCTACTTCAAGTAATTATACAGTCAAATGAATAGAGAGTAAGTTGGCATGTGTAAAACATCACTGGGTTGCACGACTCTCCATTTATTCAGAATGGACTCATTTGTCATTATTTGTGCTAAAAGATGAGTTGATTCATTGTAAAAAAAAAAAAGTAGGTAGTTGCAGCCTTACTGCCTTTGTAGGTTTCTGTTGGTACTGTAGCAGCAGAATCAGGAGTTTTTGTCTCTTAATTTCAATTTGTTTGAGACCACAATAAACTAGTCTTCCGAATAAATGACAGTTAAATGTTCATGTTAAAAATGCACATAACCACATGTAACAATTTAGTGTTTAGTTTTAAAGTTAAGGAGTTGAAATACAGATTAAGCCTGTGTGAAATATACTTATTTATATAGCCTATTGTACATTTACATTTTGTATTCTTAGTGGGATGAGAGTTAATCTGAGCTATATATCTAAAAATAGGACAGCAACACCTACAACATTTTACTTCATAATAAAAAGACAGATGGAGAGAGGAGACTTGCACTTTTCCACAGTGATGTATTAGATGTGACAAATTCACATTTGTAGTATGTAGTGCACAATTAAAAGGAGTTTATTCTCTCATCAGCTGGTAACAATATTGTATGAGTTGAAATCATGGGGTGTCACAGATCATTTTTACACGACTTTGTCTCTGATCTCACCGTGCACATTTCATTTAATGAATCCCTAGTTGGCATGTACTTCTCATACATTGTATAACTCAGTAGTTATGAACCATTGCAGTAGCCGTAAACACTTGTTACAAATTATATCTTTGCTCTCCATGTACAACATAAAAACCCTTGCTAAAAATTGAGACCTGTAAGGGAACTGTTATTATTCTGATTATTATTATTATGAGATTTGATTTGAAGTATGCCAAGTATGACACTTATATTGTGCTCAGTTATGCTATATTGAATGCAGTAACGTTATTAATTACACAGACAGATCGTTTGATCAATTCTGTGCTGGCAGTCGCGGGCTAGGGAAATTGTTCAGCTTTGCTTACATGGAAACAAAGTGCCTGGTAAAATTTCTCTTGACAGTGAATTCAGCACAGCTTCCACTGAATTGGTAAGATACAAGTGAAGGGCCTTTTGTCCAGGCTGTTTCCTTAGCTGATGTGAATGAATATTTGTGGTGCCCTGGGGCATTGTTTCCCCATGTTACACTGCATCAGGAACCAGAGAGATAAATGGGCCTGGCCTATCCAAGGCATCAGGACTTCTTCTCTGTTCAACCATAACTAGTAATGTCCTTTCATCCACAGCCTGCAGTGCTATAGATAATGGAGTATTTGAAGAATAGGAAATACTAAAACAAAGAGAGGGTATGTGGTTTATGCAGTGACGGTGGATGTGATGATCAGGGATGTCAGAGAAGAAGAAAAAAAAACATATGAAAGAGAATATACAGAAATGGGTCTCATGTGTATGAAAACACAAATAGATGGATTGTAAGAATGAAAAACTGAAAAGAGCTACAATGAAAGGAAGAAATATGGTATCCAGGTGATAAATGATGAAATGATGAGATGGAAGAGCTCATGGGTGGATGGATGGATGAAGAAGGATGGGACAGCAGGCAGGCTCCGTGGGAGATGGCTTATGTAGCATGGTGCCTGGCTCCCTGCTGCCACTGAGACACCAGTTTAAATTCAAAAAAGAAACCTGTCAACATAAACACACACCCTGCTAAGACACGCCTGCACCCTGTCACATGTACACAAACTCACGGACATACTCGCACACACTGTGGCAGCATGAAAAGATTGCCATTAGGCCGACCCCTACAGCTGTATTAAAGATGCGCTTAAGCATTTGCACTATAAATAGTGCTTTGTGGTACCATATCTGTGTTGATGTCTCCGCATGCCTGCCACAGTGAGCTCACTGTATGAATTTCATTAAACATCTCTTTTACATGTGAGGCACTGTACCATAGTTTCCTCATACTGACAGAAATTGAGAGAGAGAGAGAGAGAGAGAATGCGCGTATATGTGTGTATCTTGGGGAGTATGTGAGGATGGCGACTGGGAGTGTTTTTCTCCGATAACCTCAGTTTGTTACTTTTTGATCCTGCTAAATTAAGATAAGGGGCTTGGTTAATTAAACTGTCACATGGCAATACCTTGAGGAATTGCGAGGCCAACACAGCTTTAATTGGGTGGCTGCTATTGTCCCTGTGTTGCCTCTCTTCTCTGGGTAGCAGCCCCACAGAGGGGGGGGGGGAAAAACACCCTCATGGCTACTGGCAAAGGATGGAACAGTTGAAGGGATTCTGAGCTTGAACTCTTGAATGAAGGGAGGTGGGGCAACGGCGGAGTGATTGGATCTTAAAAAAAAAAACTATGTTCTACTCTCAACCTAAATACATTTTAAACCACTAAATAAATTACATACCTAACATATGATACCCTAAATGGCTGAATGATGAGGTGCGAAACAAGTTAGACTCAGGAATCAAGAGTTTTAATTGCCGCTTCAGTATGCATGAGCGAGAGTTATGTAAAATTCTGTATATTGCGGTAATCTCTGCGGTGCATTAGTTACAAGGCAGTTCTCCAAAGCCCCACGGACAATGTCAGCAAGCTTAAGATGCATCTGTAATTACCAGCAGCCAATTAACAGCTGACCCCGCCATCCCAACTCAAACCACAACAAAGATCTATTATGGAGATTTAGATTTCGAAAGCTCGCAGTGTAAACAACTAAGTGTGATTGATCTTCATACAGTGCTCGCTCAGTGTTTGCGCCTCCTCTTTCGGTTTACACGCGCCTAACGTACTTCATTGAAATTCCGACCACAATGAGGTAGACAGTGGGATCTATTGAGGATGTGTAGGCTTTATCAGTAACAGGTTTTTGCAAGAAAACCCCACTCAGTGCATCAACAGATGTGACATTCCAATTAGTTAACACTAGATTCACTTAAGTATTAAAGGACAACATCCGCACATGAGATTTGTTGACGATATTACGATATCGATATAAGAAAATATTGTTTAACATTTGTAATTAGTGAGTTAAGTATTGATATTTTTAAACAGTCCTAGAGTGTATAGCAATACATTATTTTACCTGAATTTTCATTACATTTTAAGTGAAATGCAGCATACATTTTTATCACAATACATCATATATCTGCAGCCATATCTCATATAGTTTTAGAAAGCATTACTGAGATTATTATAGGGTCTTAAAGACACTGTGGGATTGTTTTGGTGAAGGGAGTACCCTAGATAGCATATAATGCTCATTCTGCGATGATGTTTTGGAAACAGTTGTCCATCTGTCCCCGAAGGTGATCGAAATCTGCCTTGATTAACAAGTGGGAAATCTGGGTGACGGTCCTCTACGCTGCCTCTCATCCCCTCCCAAGTGGGGATCAAAGAGGATGCAGTTTTGAGCCTAGGGATAATCTCGTTCCCTAGATTGTGATAATGCTGCTCAGGACGATCATGTGGATGAGAGCGGGTTTGGGTGTGCTACTGGACGTGAGTTTGAACTCGTGTGTGTGCATGTGTGTGCTTGTGTGCCTGCGTGTTGGTGCTCGAAAGAGAAGAGGCAGACAATAGCAGGGCGAGCTGGTGAATTAGAGCACATAGACTGATGGAAAATACACACTCTTGCTGTTGCTGTATCTAGGCAACCACATCAGAATTCAAGACATATTGAACAACAGGTGATTGCCAGCATCTTCCTACTAGCTTTGAGCTGCTAAATTACGACCACTTCTACTCAAATATGAATTAATATACATATATGTATATTTTTAAGTGCAATTAGCTCAATCCTACTGTACACACACAGAAGCTTATTTCATTACACCAGTAACTTGCTTTGTTTGTTTGTTTGTCTTTGTGAATTTTTTTTGTTTTGTTTTATTTGCGAGTCACAGTTTGTGAAATGACAGTGAGCTTAAGCTCTGCTGAATCTCATTTTAGTTTTAAGTTCCCTGTTGTTCCGCATGGTCTCTTCCCACCCTGATCCGTGTCTGGTGTTGGTGTCCAGCTGTTCCATCAGCACGACAAGTGGTTCAGGAAACTCCCTCATTGTTCACTGACCAATCGCAAGCACACCAGAATGCTGTCAACGAGCATTTTCCACCCAGTGGTTTGCATTTGCCTACACCTGTGGTTTTTAGCCCAGGGGGCAGGGGATGCAGAAGGGGGGTGGCAGAATGGGGGAGAGGCTGGGTATTGGGGTGGAAAGGCAGTCAGGGTTGGGATTAGGCTGTCTTTCTGTCTGTCGAGATTAAACGAAATAGATTTATTGTGTGTGAGTGCCCCCCCCATTTTGTCGTGTTTTCCTCAAAATGCATCAGAGGACAGCTGAGCCTTTACCAGCAGAATTTGCATTTTTGTAATTTGCATGAACTCATCGGAGCTCGGAGGCAACTTACTGTCGTGTGTGCATGTATGCATGCATGCATGGATGTGTTTGTGTGCCTGTGCATGCGCCTCGTAATTTGACAAGCAAAATAAAGACCTTGTCCAAACAATCAAATAGACATGACTGGAAAGAGCCTGCGCTGCATTCATGGAAATCTTGCACTCAAACCACCTGTGCAAGCATTTATTGTTCAGAATTTACTAGAATGTTAAGAAATTACGCTAACTGCCTTCACTGACTTACAACATGTTGTAACACAGTATCATGCTGCAGTAGAGAGTCTACTGTGGAGAGTTACTAGAACAGATATACTCTGCACTGCAGTGCTTTGCTAGCCTGGGTTGTGAATCTTATCAGGCAGAGTTGTGGTAGTGGATTTTGTGTTTGTTAGTGTGTATGTGTGTGTCTGTGTGTGTGTGTGTGCGCGCGTGTGTGTGTGTATGTGTGTGTCCAGGCCCCTCTGGAGTCCATTAATCCCAAATCTAACAGACTTACTGCAGAGGCAGCCTTTGATGTGTGCTGAATCCCTCTCTGGAATATTGGACGCTGCTTCCATAATATTCACTTCCCCTTCGCTCGTCAGGAATACATCGTTTTGTTTTTCCCCCCATGATGCTGGGATTGTCCAGCAGGACAGGTGGCTGCTGTGTTATGAGTTTGTTTACAATTCAGGTGTGTTTTTACCAGTTCTGTGATCTGTAATTTTACATCTCTGAGCTCTTTTAATCCCATTCTTATCTTGTGTAAGCCTTCTAATCTTTGACCCTAATCTTAAACCACCACATAGAATCAGGCAGCGTGGATTGAGGAGAGTTGTTTTTCTCACCTTCAAATTCAATGCATACATTTGTGAGAGAGCTGGGGTCCTCTAGCCTTTGGGTTTTCTTTCTCATGAGCCGAGTGTGAGTGGTATTTATTGCTATATATTTCTATTTATTTGTATTTTATTGCAGTGGCCTGGAATTGAACCCGGCCTATTTTAGAGCCTTGTGCTCATAACCCACCAGTCCCAGGAGTGAAACAGATGGAGAGGCAAAGAAAGTATAAATTAGATAGTGAGATGGAAAACACATTTCTATTTGAAATGATTATCCCCCCTGATGGGTAGACTAATAGACCGTTATTGCATTTCCGTCAGTTTCTTTTAATCTAATCATACTTATAAACAGACGAGTGAGAGTGTTAGTGTGTGAGCATGTTTATCCATACGGAGACACAAGCAACCAGTGTCTAGACAGCAAACACCAATTTGGCTGGGGCGCTGAGGAACATCAATGCTAAAGCAATGTTGCTGAAACACTAGGTATGTTCTTCGGTCCTGCACAGAGAGGAGATTGTAGTGACAGACAGACAGCAATAGGAGAAGGAGGTAAAGCAGAAAGAGAGGGGAGGTTGGCAGAGCTCACTGTGGCTAATACATCCAAAGTGTGTCAGTTAGCTCTCTAAATGTGTTAGGCCCCAGGGCTGAGAAAGCCAAAACCATCGACTCAACCTACCTCTCTCCACCTTTCCACTTAGCCTCTGTTCAACACCCGCCAATATCCTTAGGGGAGCTACACTGCTGTTCATTGGCACAATTGATCAAATGCCTACATGCTAAAGTGTACAGTTTTCTTATTGCACGTATTAGTCTCATGAGGGCATGTGCCGGAGGATGAATTCAGAGTGGTATGCAGCACGGCAGGTTGCTTTACAGGTGGTGTGTCTTCACACTTCTTACCCTCTTCTGCCAGATCTATCATAGTGTTTAACAAGTGGCCAGGCTTAGGGCAATCCCATCTTTATTACAGTATGTCATGATGCTGTTTTATTTGATAATTCGATATTTCACATAGTAACAGTGCCATTTGTAGTGGATTTGAACTTTATCATACACATTTTCAGTATGATTGATGATGGTTGTTTTAACTATTGAGATAACTGTGTAATTACTGATTATGATAAGTGCCTTACAAATAATTGTTTCTTTGATATTATTTGCCAAATAGTGCGTACTTATATGTACTTAAGTGCACTGAGAGGATTTGTATGACTTGAATAACACACACAGTGAAAATGCACGATTTTTTTATGCTCCAGTAAGTCAAAGCGGAAGAAAAATGAAAATATTTGCACACACTAGTAAGCAGGCTCAGTCTGTCATATTAGGCTGTTTGAAAACATCTGACTGGTGTCATATGAGGTATGTGCTTAAATTCAGATACCTCATCATTTTTAGCAACTATAGATGCTGTTAGTTTAGCTGAATTAATATAAGACTGGTACAAGGCGCACAGGGATGGGTATCGTCAGGATTTTATTGATACTACTGCTCTAATCGATACTCCTTATCAGTCAAAAAATATATTAATTTAAAAAAAAAAATTCAGAACAGGATTTGAATTGATTAATATTGTAAACATAACTAAATATTGTTTCTAGAGCAGCAACAGTAATGTTTATCTCTACATCAACTTAGTAATATCTCAGTGGAAACAAATCTGAAATGTCAATAAAATAATTAATATTCCTGACATCAAATACTGAGTGGAGTTGAGAAAGAAGAGCTGCCTGCAGGTACTGCTGCTAGAGAGGAGAAGCTGGAGTGGAAGGGGGGGGGGGGGGGGTTGCCGTCTTAGCTGGTAGCTGAGTTTACAAGAATTTGCTTTAATATATGTGACAAACCAAGCTAAACAGTTCAGCTATATATAGACAGCTCTGGTTTTAGCTTGTTTTATGACAATTTTCTGTCCATCAAGCATGCTGTGGTTGTGTAAAACAAGCCAGCGGTGGATTGTGGGCAACGCAAGTGAAAATATCAGTTTTCTACATGTTCTTGCTTGTTGGTGTGTTATCACTCTGATTGGTTTTTTACCTTCTGAAGTTTTTTTGCCGTTACATTAACACCAGTAGTTGTCATTTACTTGAGTATACTGTTATCTTCACTTCACCTGGTTCACTGTCTCCACCACGGTTTGCCTGGTCTGCTGAGCCCTGCCCTCACTCAAACTGACACAGGGAGCGGAGGAGAGGTCAGAGAGAAGAAGCTACCTGCAGCATGACCATGAGTTATACAAAAAATGTATAAAAGTATCAACAAAAAACTGACCTGAAAAATATCTTCACATTTTAGAGCAGGTTCCAATTCAGAAGCGGGTTCCGGGGGTGCATTCCTAAAGGCACATCCTCACAAGTGTCACAGTTGTTCTCTTGAGAAATACTGGAGGTTCTAGTCACGATCTGCAAATGAAATCTGAATAAATAACACATATTGCAGTTCACTGGTGTTTCCAGCTTTTCATCCAGTCAGACTTGCTCATAAGTCCCAACCTAGGCTCAGGAATGCATTTTATATTTGCTGTATATTACACCTAGATTTCCAAAGCATTTCAAATGTCACCGTTTTGATGTCTGAAACATTTCTCATAATCTCAAGTCAACGACAGCCATGACCAACTGGGTTTCGGCCCCTTCTTAGCTTGCGTTAGGCTTGAGTGTCAAGCCTCTTGACATACATCACAAACAGCACATATCCTGTCTTCATTGAGTTTGATCTTCAGCCACTAAGAAGAAGGCATTGCCAGTGGCAGCAAGCTGTCAAATAAGCATAAGGCTGACAGAATTTTTCTGTTTCTCTTGATGAATTTATAAATATTGCTGTTGCAACTTGATGTTACAGCTTCATTCTGCATACGGCTCAAAGCTGAAAATACTCAAGGTCATTTAATATTAGAGAACCTCAGTGTAATAATACCATACTACTATATACTGAAAATGTGTATTGTATTGTAGTGAAGGTTCTGTGGAGACAGAGAATCAGAAGCACTCTCCCTAATCCTGCTAAAGCAGTACACATGGGAATGATTACTTGCACAAAGCCATGACACCCTGAGTTGTTCAAATCCCTTTGTTCAAAAGAGAGCGACAGAGAGAGAGAGAGAGAGAATAGAAGAAAATGATTTAATTCAGCAAATGTGACAGGATTGTATGATGTCTGGTGGATCTTGTTATTGTATGGATTGTCTGAATGAAGCCTCGACAGTTGTGTTTGTCCTCGTTGTTTTGGGCCGGATATCAGGACAGGGCCACACGACGCCTCGTTTTAGGAACTAAATCCAATCTATTTAAGAGATCCCTCAAATCTAGAGTGTTGGAAATAACATCATAAAATAGTATGGTTAAGAGTGAGGCACTTCAAAAGACTACCCTCTGTGAATTAGCAACAAAAGGTTTCCCTTCATTCTTTCGTTAATAGGGTGTTTTAAACCTGTTTTCTCCTTGGATAGAAACAGGATTTCTGTAATGAGCTAGTGAGTCATAGATTCTCTTGGCTTAATTTTTTAATTCCTTGCTCTCCCTTTTCTTTCTTCCCCTCTCTCTCTCTCTCTCTCTCTCTCTCTCTCTTTATTTCTCACTTTATTCTTGCGCTCACTATCGCTCTAAATGGGCCAAGGCAACTTTCTCTTTCCGTCGACTGGGGGAAGGAAGTAGATTAAGGCTATTAACAGGCAGAAGGATGCTGATCAGCCTTTCTGGTCTCTGGTCTCGTGTCTGGTCCATACTGTGCTCTATCCCCTAAGGCTCTTTGGTTATAGACACCCTTCGATCACCGCGTGCTTGTTTGTTTGGTGTGTGTGTGTATGTGTGTGTGTGTGTGGCAAAGGGAGTGTTGTTTGGCTGAAACAGTCCACTTGATTCCTACAAATATGGCCAAAAACATTGTGAGGGTGTCACGCAGCGACCAAAACGGCAAAAAAAAAAAAAAGTGCACCCCCCATCATGTCTGCAAACAGTAAGTACAGTAGTAGAGAGTAGAAATAAAACATGGTGAAGGCATGCTGTGTCTGTTTATGTTACTTATGAGTGAGCACGCTGAGATGCACACAAAATAAAAAACAAGACACACACAAGCTTGCTATATTTAGATGACAAACTGCCATAAACCCAGGCTAAAGAGGGAAGAAATAAACAAAAGAGAGGAAAAAAGAGCAAGGCGGTCCAGAAGCATCCCCTGTCACGGTGCAATCCCCCATGTCCTAATTACACAGGCTTAGAGGAAACGGAGGATTAGCCACTGATTCACCACGCTTCTCGCCTCATCTTCTAATAAGTCCCCTTCTTGTCTCCTTGCCACCCTTTGTGCCACCCTCCATGGCTCTCTCCAGGTAAAGGTAGCAAGATACTATTGACCTGTGGCTTCCTTACTGTCTTTGTTCCCTCTTGCTAACGTGTCAGTGTCAGACAACACCAATTTATGTGCAGTATTCTAGACCTAGGACACTGTTCACATCACCAACACATAGAAAACACAGTCTCCTTAGAACATTATGCCTTGTTTTACATGTTTTTTTAGTGTAGAGTTTAAATGCTATTTATTAAAAATGCTTAAATCAAAATACATGGTATGAGTGTATTGTTGTAGCTGATTGGTGTACATACCTCCAGACAATTGTCCAAATGTGTATTGATTATATTTATGTATTGTAAAACTATTGATATTTTTTCAGGGTATAGCTTTTTCAGGTTAACGTTTGATATAAATAGCTTGATGACAGCAGGAATGACATCTACATCTAATAACCTATCTGTAGCTGTTCTGCTGCCATTGCTCCGCCATTAAAACACTTAAAGAATGAGAGAAAGAGAAGTTGTGAAGAGTGAGCTATAGCCAGAGGAAATGTGAATTTTACAAGGTCTTAAGTCACAGGTTGGGAGAAAAAAAAGCCTCAGATTTTCTGATTGGCTAAAGCAAAGATCATTCTTGACTGACCTTGCAATATTTATCGAGTGCCTCCGACTACTGTGAACAGTGAATACTCTGAGCTGCTGTATGTGCAACAGGGGGAAAAAAAATATGCAAAAATAGTTTATTCATTTTCTTAGTTTTCTTCTTCTCTGCTGTTCTGTCGGTGGCAAGAAAAGCACCTGAATGAAGAACACATGCCTCAATAGGTTGCTCAATAGGTTGGGAATTTTCTGAGCAGAGTTGTCACACGTCACAGATACAGTTTGCCTGTACTCAGCACCTTTTAGCCTTGGATGGTTTCCCATGGCCGTTCATTACTGTTGAACCTGTTTGTTGTTTTTTTTTTCTGGTCTGAGGTCTGATTATCAACAGATAACAGAGAAATGGTGAGATCTTTCCACTTCCCAACACCCCCCACCCCTCCTTTTTCACACAGTTGTCTCAAGGCCAACCTTCATGAACAATTACAGCTAGCTGAAACCTTTGATAATTGAGATTATAGGAGGCGGCACATGGCTCAGCTGTGAATAACAAGTCAAAAGCGTGCAGTGAAAACATACAAAATGCAAGGAAACCCAATTCATATTTTAATGAAGTATCTTTAAATGAGGTTCATTAAAAAACAATCAATATAGCCTCAAGTTGCAGACACACTTACACTGACGGAGTTAAGTGCACGTTCTATTCTGCTCAATTCAGACACAAATGGACGAACACATATGCCAACACTCACACGGGTACACACATGCAGCAGCCTTTATATAACCAGGTAGGTCACTTGCAAACAATTTTTTATTTACAAAGACCATATTGTGCATTTCAGGGCCCTCATTGCTGGTTTGTGTTAAAGAGAAGTGCTGTTTGAGAACATCAACCTGCCTGTCCGGATGCCCCTCATCTCTACAACCCACAGACCTTTATCGCCACCCACAGCACAGAGCCCTGCTTGCTCATCATTGATTAGGCTTTGTGTGTTGTTTGTTTTTGTTTGAATATGAGCTTATGCTCCTCTTCCTCCTCCTCTTGGGTTTTTATCCCTCTTTCTCCCTTGCATAAATACTCTCTCCTCAGGGCGTTCTTTGAACAACTTAGCCAGGCATTAGCTGACGGAGGGGCCTGCAGTTTGTGAGGGAACGCCTGAAGAGAGGACGTGTTTGATCCTGAGATATATGTCCTTGATTCGGTCTCAGCATGGCCAGCCACTGGGCACCCCCACCGTTGCTGCCAAGCATTTCCTGCTATGCATCGGTATTCTCTTGCCTCCCACTGTGATAAAAGCTATTACACTGGAGAGAAGTATCCTTCACTATGTGCTAAGCCACCCACAGCACAAAACAATCCAGATCTAGCCTATTCCCTCAGCACATGGCCACACTCAGTAGAACTTTGAATTCATGATTATATGCTGTTAACCAACAATTTATCATATTATATCATAAAATTCTTTTGATTTGGCTACAGCTACATCACTTATATTGTATTGATCGTGGGGTCTGGTGCCTGGGATGTCATAAATTCTTTAAATAATGAGAGCCTCGCTAGAAAAAAAAAATATGGACTGTATTTAAAACTGCAATTTACACCACATTTACATATTAATTCAAATCATGGGCACCATTTACTTTTGTTAATAGGTTTCAAGCAGAGAAGCAAGCTACTATAAAATGCTGGTCCCTGAACAAACTGTGATAGATGCACTAAAAACAGCAGTTCCATGGAAATACCACAGTATTTGCAATCACAAAATGTTGACAAAACAGACCTTACAATAGAGGAAAGTCTGCTTTCCCAGCACCGCTCTGTTTTAGAATCATAACAGTATCAGAGGCAGTAATACACTTGAGTAATGTTCTCATTTCCATCACAGTAATGACAATGATAATAATGATGAGAAATATTGTGATTTCTTTAGGTCTGTGCCATGATTAAACTCACAGCAGAAGGGGTGAAACACATAATAATTATTTTATCAAACTGGGAGTAGACGTTCACAAATTCTAAAAGTGGCAGTTTAAAAGACCCTCCTCAACAGTGAATACAATATTCAATGACCATTTTAAAGCCCCAGGACAAATTGGCCCTGTATCTACCTTATTAACTTATTTCTGGGGAAACAGAGATTGAAAATTTCGAAGCAAACTGTTCACCGAGAGCCTAAATTCTCCTTGACTGCTGCTATTGGGTAGACTGGCGACCTGAGACGTCATAACATATTTACTGAACATTAGGCTCAGTCAGAGTTGAGACTCTGTCATCTGTGCAGTTCAAATATTTAGTCACCCTGATTGGCTGAGAACTCAACGAGGGGGCTGCATGAATCAGCTGGGCTAGATAGCAGTAGGCGAGGAGATTAAAAACACAATAACACACATGCACACACACACACACACACACTGTGAGCTCCCTCAGGTGAACAGGTGCAGTCGTGGTCTGTCACAGATGCTCTGTGCAATTCGTCAGCTGCCAGTCCTCCTGTCCACCTCGGGTGGGTTGGGGGATTTTCACCACAACACAACTCAACACACACATTATCTCGGATCATTCTCCATTCTCATTGGCTACTTTAGTAGCTCATAGAACTGTCTAATGACCACCCAGGTGTGCATAATGGTAAAATAATTCACCATCACAGTGATGGATGCTAAATTGTTATTTGAGCATTGCTTTTTCCATTTACACCACATTATTTTTTTAAGTTAGTGTGTGTTTAAGTTTTTTTTATCAGTTCGTCCTGTGTTCACTTTGCTGCTGCTGCTGCTTTGCTAGCAATAGCCTGTGTGTACAGCTCTCTCTAGTTTCCCCCCACCCTCTGTCCACAGGAACCACAGTGTGTGACAGAGGGACATTAATCACAGGGCTGGGTAATAAAGCGAGGAGGGATGGGCATGTAGGGCCAGGGGGGCAGGCGTCTGGAGGGAGAAAAGGGTGTTTAGGGAAATCACACCATGCTTTATGACACACACTGATACACAGACACACTTTTACACTCACCGGTTTAGGTGCACATCCTTCACGCACTGTACCGAGAGCTTCCACTCTGAAAGTTTGAAAAATTAAATTGAGGAGAGGACAAAAAAAAAAAAAAAAACATCTTAGGATTCTAGAGATGGTGACTGGTTATTTTCTGTTAGTTTGTGTTGAGTCTTGTGCCTTCTTGCCCGCTAATTTGTGTTTTGCATAACCCGTGGCCCTTGATAATTGAGTGTTAATTTCATAAAGACTTTTTTTTTTCCTGGAAGAAAAACAGAGGGGTGTCAACCTCATTCCATCTTCACATTTTACAGTAGACACTGGGTTGTGAATCATATCAAGTGAACTAGTAGGTATTGTGTGGTATGAGTATAAATGCACATGCACCCGCAATTTCCAAGCACAATGTATGTAGTTCTCTGTTTTGTTGTCCATTGTTGTTTTTTGAATACAAGTCATTACACTGTATGTTTTCTTTTTGTTTGTCTTTTTATTTTCTTATGATTTAATTTTTAATTTAAATTATTCTTAATTAACATGCACAAACTCTGTCACTTTAAAGTAATACATGCTGGGGGTGATTTTTACTTTTTAGATAAGGCATCTCATTGATTTAGAAAGTAATTAACAAACCTTCTTTCATCTATCTATTCACTTTCGCTGGCCTATCTCATCCCAGGTGCTGTTACGAGGCATGACAATATCTGATGCTGACAAACAACTCAATGAACCAGGATCATTTACCTTCCCCCTGTATGCAGTGCTGCTGAGTTAACAGTCTTTCCAAATTGGTAAAGGTTTCTTTGACACTGTGTGTCCTTTTGCTATCGCTCAAAGATTTCTTAGAGCAGCTTTGCTACTTTTATAACTGTTTCATGTGCTTTTAGCAGTAAAGATAACTGGCACCCGCATAGCTGTCCTATCTAACTCATTGTTACTCAGTCTTACTCTTCTGTCCTAAAGCAAGGCAATTAACCCTGCTAGAAATAGTAAGATAGCACTGGCTTGCTGTTAAAAAAAAAAACATCCACAAGTACAATAGAGTGTGCAGAGTTAATTAAACTTTTTTGTTAGCAATAGAGGTATAATAAATAACTGATTTCAATCAGGGATTCAGGTCAAGTGCCTACAATAGGGTTGCAAAGATACAAATATCAACCGTGCCAACCTCTGACCGGGCCGTTTGATCAGTGTCTCAGTGACTCTTTCTTTGTAAAGGAAGCTGAATCTTGCCTCTCCTCTGCTGTGCTCTTCTGATGTCTAAGAAGTTTTGCTCATGTTTCATCCGGAACAATCAAAAAAATCCTTGCTGCATATCAGTGGCTTGTCCCCTCCCTTTCTCATTGTTCCTATTTGGTTCAGGACCGATGTGGTTATAAGATGTAATGCTCCTTTAAAAGCTTTTATGTAAGATGAGATTTATGGACAAAAGTATCTTAAGCTATAGAATGTCAGTGCCCAGGATTAGAAACTTGATAAAAAAAAAAAATGAACACTGACAGATAAAAAAAAAAAAAAAACATGCTGTCTGCCTGTTGTAAACATAGATTGATATCTTGAGGTTTTGACTTTTAGAACAGATACTTTGAATTTCATCTGAAAAAAAGGAAAGCAATGATGTTGCAAATAGGAAAAAATAATAATCCCATGATAGATTAAGGATAAGGGAGTGTACAGCACAATCAGGTCAAAAGTGATAGAGATATATTAAAGGTAGTAACCCACCACCACCCTAATATGGCTCTATTTCTTAGTGATTTACTTTATATTCGAAAATAATACATTTGCAGGTTATTAGTGCATTTAATCATTGTACCATACCAAATCATTGACTGATTGATTGAATTGTGACAACATATTGCATGAATCAGCGTTATTTATCTCGGAACATTAGACAGTGCCAAGAGAGAAACTAGAGAGTGGGAGTGACAGAGCGAGCCCCTGGTAGCCAAATCATCACAGGCAAATGTGTCCTTGGTGAAGGCTTCTATTGCCCATTCCAGAGAGTTGTTGGAGCCATGGTGAAGAGACAGAGAGAGAGAGAGTAGAGAGTAGAGGGGGGGATGAATGTCACCCCTGCTCTCATATGTCATATTGTTAGCCATAGATATGAGGAGAACGCCTCAAGGTTGAATGTGCAGCTGAGACATGAATAATCTATCAGAGGTTTCCTCCAACTAAATAGAGGGAAATATGTCTGCATGGATTATTTATGCTTTAATATGCACACAGTGAATGGACAATCACCTCTGAGAGCATGAAGACATTGTAGGGGCCAAGTTAATTGTGTGTGTCTTGAATGCATGCGAGCTGGCTGTGTGAAAGTCAGTGGTTTGTCTTGCTGTTAAGCTTAGATACATGTAGGGTATTTCCTGGCTAGGTGATGGATTATAGCGTGTTCTGGTCGGACTAAATCATCGATCTTTGTGCTTTGACACATTGTTTATATCCTCTCGCTCAAATCATTCCCGCACAAACACACACAAACGCTCCTCAGCATGTGCAGATGCACTCGCTCACCCCCTGCACCATTTAAATGTAGCCCATCTGAAACTGGTCAGGCCTCCACTTTCCAGCTCACCTTATTTCCTCTTCAGATGACATGGGAAATGTCAGGCTCTCTGTGCTAGTGCTGTTTGGCCTCTTCAAACATTTGTGAAGTGTTAAGCTCATCTCTACAGCTTAGGAGGGCAGTCTCTCAGGAATCTAGGCTGCTGACCTGCAACACGGCAAAGACAGCCTAGCCAAGTGCACTCAAGCACATCCACTCTGCCCGCTCATTCGCATCAACAAAAGATTGTATTAGTCCCAAGTTTGTGGTCTTTAAAGCAGCACTCTCCACATGCTGTAAAGGTCCGTGCTTTGCATTATGGAATTGATGGGGTGGCTTTACAGCTCCTAATGGTAATGCTGTTGTCTTCTCACATTCGGCTGAGAATAATAGTGGAAATGCTGTAAAGCTCTGAGTAGCCTCAATCTAATCCTTTAAATACTGTCTTTAAAATAACCTCTACGAGAGCATCCTGTATTCACTTCCTGTGTGATGTCACCTCCTGACTTTGATTTTTTAAAACCACAACAGGCTTGTTGCAGGAAGATAAATTAAACTGATTTAAAATGTGGTTTTGGCCATTTACATTCAAGAGGGGGGTGAAAGGTGACAACAAGCTGTTCCCTGTTAATTATAAAAAATGTGACATTGCTAACTCTCTCACTAACTTTTAGTTCATTTGCCTTTTAACATTAAAAACACCAATAATGCAGAAATGAAGCTCCCATGAATAGATTTGCCTCAACAAAGAGGGCTGCCTCAATTCTGTTTTTTTAGCGAGTGTTGCATCGCTCTAAGAAATTAGAAATGTGGTGCTTGTCTCGAGCGTTTGGCTCCACAAACAGGCAGAGATGCATCGCATATCTCAAAACCAACATGCAAATTTGCCTGAGCTGCTGCATTTGTTTAGAAGCCTGTGCAAGCAACCTTTGGATTTGACTGGAGAGCAGTGTTAAACGCGGGTGTGTTGTTGCGTTCATGAGTTTGTCTAACCTGTGCCTCGTAGCCTTTTTGTGACAGCACACTGAGATGTGTTGAGTAGTCTATGCAAAATAATCTGTATTAGTCCATCTAACGGATACAACAAATGCCCCCCCAAAATAGTGCCAGAAATAACAGTCACTGCTTTTTAAAATCAATTTTTCAGAGTTTGTTGTAACTGACCACTTATAGTATATTACAGTCTGGTATAGCTGGAGGATGAGAAACAAGCAACTCCCGGTACCAATTTCATTCGTGTAGTCTCAACTGTTAGGATCCTGTCTTTTTGTGTGTCTTCTCTTGTTTTCATCCCACCCGGCCAATGGAAAAATTCCATTTGTGGGACAACAGATGCTCCGTTTTCTCCTCTATTTTTCACTTCACGCCCAAGAGGAGAAAAAAATGTGCTCCTCTTTTTTTACTTATTTATTTATTTTTTTAACCAAGTTCTGGATTCGTTTGACACAGGCATGAACACTCCCATAATCAGCCAGAGTGTGCATCCTTCTGAATAGAGATGAAAGAGGGGAATACACACTCACACTCACAAATACACGCATACACATAATGCAACAAGCACACACATAGACAGGCACAAACACACAGGGAAGAAGCACAAGCCATTTGGCACAGCCTCTCTGTCTAGGGAGGGCTTCAAAGCCCACTGACATGAATTTATGATAACGGCACTATGCCTTTGCCAAACCTCAACTGTTGTTGTTTTTCTCTTGCTCCCTCCCCATCTCCTCTGTATGCTCTGCCATCCCCTTGATCAGAGCTTTGGAAAATGCTAGCAGGTGTCCCCCAGTCCCTTGGAAAGGTGTGTGTATGTATGTATGTGTGCGTGTGTGCACATGTGCACGCGTTTATGTGCGTCTTTGGGATGGGACATCCTTAGCTGGCTCTTTCTTTTTTTTACATAATTCAATTAAGCTTGGCTTTACTTCTCTAACATTGGGCTCCAACTCTGTGTACTTTTAAGTTCAGTTTCATAATAACACTGTGATTATATTACCCTCTTACTATGTGGTTTTACTCTATTCTATGCACACTACTCACGTAAATATCACTTTCTTCTCCATCCACCCCCTCCTTTTTTTTCCTATCTGCAGATGAGGATTGTGTGAACTGTACAGAGGAGTGCCGAGTGTTGGGTCACTCTGACCGCTGTTGGATGCCCCAGTTCCCAGCTGGAGGAAACCAGGCAGAGGGTGTCGACTACCGCAACAACATGTTTGTGCCAGCAGGAATGGAAGCCGTGCCTGAGACAGAGACCTACGAGACTGTCAACCCCAACGGCAAGAAAACGTTCTGTACATTTGGCAAAGAGCGGCGTGACCACACCATCCTGGTTGCCAACGTCAAGCCCTACTTGAAGGCGAAACGTGCCCTAAGCCCACTGCTCCAAGAGGTACCCTCAGCATCTAGCAGTCCAACCAAGGGCTGCTCCACCATGTCTGCTTGCTCCTCAGTCAAAAGCCCAGCTGACGGGGCTGAAGGAAAGCCTCCTCCTGCCACCTGTTCCAGCCACTACGGGCCTCCTGATGGTCAGTACCTGTCACCAACCAAACAAACCAGGGACCAGGGGGTCTACCCACCCTTGCCTCCCTCAGACCCAGTGGCCAAGGTTCTCGCCGAGGCCCGCTCCAGGATCAGCCAAGAGACAACAGGTGAAATGGAGTGTGTCCTGGAGCAGGTGGAGCCCGACGCGAACCGTGACGGAATGGACGCTGACCAGGTGGTGAGAGACATCGACAAACTATTGCAGGACTGCAGAGGAAGTGAGGCCACTGGCACACTCAGGAAGTGACATGAAGGACTTTGACAAAAAGAAGTAGGGAGGTAGAGAGAGGAATAGGGTGCTATTCCAAAAAACTCTCACACCAAAACTGTCACCAAAACAAATCAAAAGGTTAAATGGCTCTTATAATAGGAGCTCTTTTCACTGTATTTGTTGTTGAAAAGTACTGACACTGGACGGACGATGGGAACATTTATTATGTCAGTCATTTGGCACCAGTTTTGATGCTAAGATCCCTACAAAGAAAAAAAGGAACTGTGCAACAAACATCTGAATTCTGCTGAATTTCTAAACTCTTTTGTTTTGGATTCTTAAGCAAATTGCAGAGGCTTATGCCTCTGGCACCTCGCAAGCTTTTATCTAAGTGCCCACCAGCTCATAAGTGTGTTGTTCATGGTCTCTCGTGAAATCCTACATATATAAGTGTGTGTAGGTGGATTTCTGTTATGTGTGATGGCCATAGACACTGAAGGAGAAAGGACTATTTATGGTCAGACATGACAATCGATGCGAAAACAGAGAAACAAATTCTAATCTATTTGGGACAGTGAAAGACCGAAATACACAAAACAACCTTATCTTTTCTGACTTTATTATGGGTGTTTAACGTGTGATGGATCCTGTATCTGAACATGAAGAGATTGATTGTTAATCAGGGGTGTGTTTGCAGGGGTTGGTTATGGACTTCGGGTTAAAAGGGGCCTAAAAGCTCCGCTGAAGGAGAATTATTAACAGTGTAACCATGTTTCACCTGTCATTTGTAGCCACATGTGTAAGCTGTGTCTGTCTCACGCCTCTATTTAAACATTCATGTTGCTGACCGGTGTAGTCGCACGCACCAATTTTACACATGTGTGCAGCACTTTTGAGCATACACACGCTGATACACTCAAATGCACTGATGCCCCCACACACACGCAAACACACACACGCAAACACACACACACATACACACTAATGCATATACACGACTGGCCATCTGTGTAATTGTCTTATACATGTACATCATCAGCTTTCAGTCCCTTGTGTAGAGTGAATTACCATGTGTGTGACTAAGCCTTAAGGCAATCACAAGTTGTATAAAAAGGGACATTTTTCCTCAACTGTGAAAAGATGATATCTATATGATTATATAGATGATTATATGTATGAATCCATGTATAGTGTCCAAATATTAACAAAATATTTATACATTTTATCAGAAAAAAAAGAAAATGAGGAATCTCAGCAAAACGTGTCCTCGAGTTAAGGTCAAGAGTGTGGTATTAACTCAAAGAACTGCAAAGGACACTGCCATTGTTTCGAAGACAAATATCCAAAAATATGAATAAACAAGAAAATGTCCCTTCACATTATCACTATACATAATATCATTATATGTGTAAATGTATCCAATTTAGATGTGTTTACATCAAAAAATTGACATATTTTTATTGATTTTACTGCAATTTCTGTGCATTTGAGCCAAATTGTTATGTGTACAAAAGCTATATTGTGTATTTTATTAAATTAATATATAGTTGTGTTGCAATATACATGGGCTTATATTGTATTTGGCAAAAGTTGCCTTAGTAGCTGTCGAACTCTGTGAGTTTGCTTTAGTTTGGGTTTTTTGTTGGTGTTTTTGTTTTTCCTCTCTATTCTGCATCTTTGCAGGCTGGCTTCATGCTTTTGAGATGTCGCCTCTTTTTACCCTGAGATCCAGCTGGATCAAATACAATAACTGTTGAAAGCTTAATGAGCCAGCTGATCTAGAATACAATTCAAACCAACAACAAAAAGCAACAACCACAAGATAACAGTTTGAATATTTTTACTGAGCAGATTTTTACAGGGCAGCTATTTTCTTTAACAATAACTAGTATGCGTATTTTGTGTTCATTATGTTTTTACTTTCTTTCCAAAAAAGAAACCTGCCATATGGAAAGTGGAGTGGTTTCCTTGGTGATCATAAAACTGCCTTACTGTCTCTGCGGAGAGCTTGTTGTATCTGTGGAGCTTGTGACTGCTTATGAAGCCCTGGTCCACCAGAATGTGCATTTTCTATAAAGGACCAAAAGAGGTTCTTTTTCAGCAGTCTGTGTTGTTTATGTATGTACTCCTTCTCAATACATGTTAGAATTCTCATACTTTGCAGAGAAACTTGACATCTGAAATTCTATCTGAAGTTACTTTGGATTTGATGTCTTAGCTGTTTAGGTACACGGTTTATATAACCAAGTGTCTTCACATTCAGGCTTTCTTAAAAAAAAAAAAATATACAGACATTTATTTTTGAAAATCTTGGCACATTTCGGCCACTCTCTGAAATAATAATGGGAGGTGCTTTTTCTAATATTGTCTGACAGTAAAATAAGCAGAACAGTAGGCTATTAGACTAGATGTGTTTTGGAAGATGTGACCACAATCACCAAATCTATGTAAGATGCATCCATGAGAGGGAACAGTGACTTACATTCATATGGCTCCTGGTGTGTTTACTGTGCAAAGTGTATCCAAGCTGAGTTGGAATCTTGACAGCAGATATAACACATTCTATCCCGGAGGCATGTCACATCTGAGTATTTTTGCTATTTCTGTTCTTGCCTATTTTTCTTAATCGAGGTACATGTTTGGACATTCTCCCGTCATTCTGCCATTCTGCTGCATCTTTTGCCGTCTTCCCATCTTTCTTTTTTTTATTTTTTTTATTTCACTCTTCATTTGCTTACTTTTCTCCTCTTCAACTGTTTGCTTTCTCACCTCTGAGGAGCAAAGTAACTGTTGCCTTTCCTCCTCTCTTTCGTCTGTTAAGTGTTTGGTTTCGGTTTGCCCTTGCTCTTTTCCTGGGAGATGGCAGAGACTGTTTTTAGAGAGGGGAAATATTTATGGTTATTTTTAAATGAGATTTTTTTTTTGTTGTTATCTCACTCAAATATCTGGATAAATAAAGCAAGCCTGACATTCACATCATACGAACAGTTAAAATGTGATGTGTGTGTGTTCAAAGTCCGCACTGAAACTTTGATCCTGAGAAAAATACTGTTACATGTGTGTGTGTGTGTGTGCACACGTAGGCACGCACACAAACACCTGGGCACTTCAGCAACACACTGCCTTTCATTTAAATGCAGAGCCCCTTAAAGGTAAAATAAAGGCTGAAAGAGAGGGCAAAACACTACCCAGACAAATGTGACGCTTCCACACTTGTCTTCATGGTTTATTTTCTTTTTATCTCATTGTGCTCAGTCGTCATGCTGGATCAAGCATTCTCTAAACGGTGTGTGTGTTTGTGTGTGTGTGTGTGTGTGTGTGTGTGTGTGTGTGCGCGTGCGTGCGCGCATGTGCTTTATTCGCTTCCATGCTCCTCTTGTTTGACAAAACAATTCCTTTCTTGCCATTTAATTTCTTTTACCTGCGTACTATAGATTTAATTCCAACTCACATTAAACCTCTTTTCCTGTGCTCCCTGTTTTATTTGGGCACTAATTAAAAACTAGTGCAGAGTTCACTCCAGGATTCCGTCTTTTACTCGGAGTCTGGCTGCCACGAACAGTCACTGTCACAGTTCAGGCACATTTAAAGTGCTGTCCCCTCTAATGGTGTTCCTCTGGCCTGGCCACTGTCTGTACACTTACAAACCGTGGGCAGGAAATGAGCTGGGTCCAGTGGATGGAAGGTATTCTTTAAAGCCATGGCCCCTCTCTCAGGCTATTTGCTGTCTATTAGAGCAGAGCCTGCTGCTGAGGTCAACACATAGTTGGATATTGAGCATAATGTAAGGCCTCTCATTATTGTCTAATTACACACTGTTGGCATCATATGCAGTTGGCAGTGCATTGCTCAAATTTAGAGTGGGTTATTTTTGCCCACTTGAGACCGTTGGTTTTACCAAGTGATTAGGGTAAGGCCTTTGTTGAATGTGGCTAACCACCTCTGGTCTCTGACTCACACTGATGCAGGTGCACACAGACTCAGACAGCCACTGCTTCACACACACACACACACACACACACCCACACATAGAGACAACATGCCATTTTGGTTGGTTAAAATAAGCACCCAGTGTTTGTCAGTGTCGTCCCCTCACCCCCAAGCCCACACTGATAGCATAGGGCTCCACACTACAACGGGCAACTGGTGAAAAGACCAGAGACATTCATTTGTATGGATTATTTCAACTGCTATTGTCTAAAGGCTGTGTTCATTGTGATCTATCTGAAAAAAAGATGAAAAGGTCAAATAAAAAAGCAATTACTAATAATGTTTACTCTTGTCCTTGTATGAGATGGTTAAGCAATGGGTAGTCATGGATTTAATTTAATTTCTCTTCTCCCAGGAGATAACCTCACACACCCGGTATTTTTGTTCTCTCAAGCATCTTTGTGGCCAATTTTGCCTTGTCAAATAGGATTGTATTGTTTACGTTCACAGTGCCAGCTTTCTTTGGAAAAGATAAAAATTGGCTTTTTCAATTTCGTTCTTTGGAATTAAATGCACATATGCTGGCACCTCGTGCCCTTGCACACGCAGACACACACACACACACACTGACTTAAATTTTTTGCTTTGGGCTAATGATTCTTCATTCATCACATTAGATCACATTTTCGCCACACAAAAGATTACTGCTCTCGCTGTGTTTTTTTTTCTTCCCGTTTTTTTTTTTTCTAATTGCTCGGAGGCAAATAAATAGGCGCTTGAAATTATGTGTACTAATGCTTCTCAGATAAGATGTTGCACTCCACCCTTCAGCTAGATTTGAATTCAGAGGCCAATTTGAAGTCTCTTCAACACTGGCCTGTGGTTAGAGAGATATACTGTATGCTTCTCATTTGCTTAGTCAAATCGAGTTTGCCTAATTTGTAATTTATGGCTATTAGGTGGTGGATGCTCAGAGTGGAACATACGATGGCAGCAGCAGATGTGACCTCCCTCGTGGTGCTTAGTTCCCCAGGAAGAATAGTAAACAAACTTTTTAGAGCTGACTGGTGTTTCGGAATGGGTTTTTAATGTCCTTTTTCAGTGTTTAACAGTACAAAATGACAGATCAGGGAAGCTAATGATACACTATTACATTTATCTCGGGAAACTTTTCCATCATCACTGTTTAATTGCAGGAGTACATATGGTTGAATGATTTTTTGTGATTCATGCATCAGTCAGCATACTGCTGTCTGAGGATTAAAGTTAGCAATTTCCCAGACTGCAGTCCTTCTAGATGCTCATTCAGGAATATCGCAATCTAATTGCATGAAAACTTCACATAACATGCCAGTTGATATTTTCTTGGTGCTAAAAAGATTAGATATTAGGAAAAAAATCAAACATAAAACTAAAAGAATTTAAAGGATAACTAATGTCTGGAGTGTTTGCCGTTGTCTCAAGATCCATCTTAAAACACTCAGATTTTTTAAAATCATCTGGGGTAGTATTATTACTGCTGTGATGTGTACAAACATTCAGTGCCAAAAACAACTTCAATTGCATCAAAATAAATTATTTGTAAAATTATTTATTATTTGAAGATGACTTGATTAAATTAATTTTCATTTTGACCACAGAGAGAATATTTTACCCCATACTGGATTTGCAGACCATTGGTATGCAGGTATGTGCCAGTGCTTTTTTTTCCTGTTTGTATCTAACTAGTCGCCTCAAGGCAGATATTAATTAAAAAGATAGCAGAGGTACTCTCTTAAAAACACCATTTCTAGCACTGCAGCATGCAGCGCCGTCTCATTTGCCCCAGTGAATCTCTTTAAAACTACAGTATACCTTCAAGCAAATAACAGCTTGTCCCCTTGTACATGTCAATCACCTTCAGTCATAGTTTCTCAGAACTTTACAGATCACAAAACTTGAGTGTGAAATATTTATAGACTGGTGGATAGAGACACGACTAGTACCAAACATAAGCTAAGACACAACCTGGAAAGAAATGTATATGTCTGACAACAAATGACATTTTTAGCAATATGAATCAATCATAATTATCATAACAACATAATTATATACATGTTATTTTAATACATAATGCATTAAAAATGCATACGTTTTGGTGGAGGCTTTAGTCTACTATTTATTTAGTTGTTCAGTCTCCGGGTAATTGAGATGGAGATTTCAGAGTAACAGTGGATAGCAAAATCATATTTCTGCATTTTAATCAAGGTCCTTGATCCAAATAACTGTGCAAATGGGATTTAATCAAGTACTGCTCTGTATTGAGCTGGCTAAAAGGGCAAATGGAGAGGAGGTCTATTCAACATTGAAGAGAAGGTATTCATCATATTCTATTGTTAAAGGATAACAGTCCTACTTTCATTTGTTGTGGTGTTCAAGCAAGTACAGCAAATTTAAATATGTGTATGATCATGTGAAAGGGTGTGTGTGTGTGTGTGTGTGTGTGTGTGTGTGTGTGTGTGTGTGTGTGTGTGTGTATGGTTGCGCAAAAGAGACAAGAGAGACACTGAGGTTGGAAATGTGAATGTACATTTTACCAAAGGACGAGTCATGGGTGGCATCCTTGATTTGATGCGCAGTAGGTATCTATGGTCACGGTGCTTGAGTGGGTGTTTAAGAGGATCACTTTTCATCAAGTGGAAGAAATGATGGAGCACACAATCATGGCAAACAATGTCACGTGTTATATGTATATGTGACTTCAGACTATTAACAAATCCTTTCTCGTCTGAAAGAAAGTCATGCTTTAGCCTGCAGGGAACTATTAGATAGGTTTCTGAGGACAAATGTCACACAATAGCAGCTGTTGGTGCTATACATAAAGTATGTGAAATCAATAACATCTTGTGATACTAACTGGCTATATAGCGACTGCCAAGCTGAGAATGTCACCCCGGCCAGGCATCTCCTCCCATCATCTGAGATACTGTCTAATTGAAAATCTGTGAATATTATTCTGGCACCTTGGTTATTATTATACAAGAAACACATAGAAGAGGACAACTTTTACTTTACAAAAATATATAAAGCATGGATACCGACTGAGGAGACAAAAACAGCAATTAACATATGTTTATTACATTCAGCCGTTTGTGGAACTTGTGACTGCACATTGAAGCCTTCCTTCCCAGTCACCTCAAAGAGAAGGAGTGTGTTAAGTGTTCAAGTGTTTCTCACCCGAAGCAGAATAGTAAGCAGCGAAGTAATGGCTCCAGACAGCGTCTGTGAAGGGGCCAGCTCACATCAGTGAGGGAAAATGCTAGATGAAAAGGTCAATAAGCAACACGGGAAACTTAATATGAAGTAGACATATGAATTCCATCACATGGATTAGTGCTCCTGGCAAAGTGCAGGACTAACTGACACTACTGAATCAATTCATAAATATCCAATATCTGGTGTGTAAGACACCTGAGAGCTAAGAGGACCTTTCACTAAATGCCACCTGGACTTTTAATCCAATTATATGCGCCTATTTTGTTTCCTGTTACTAGTGAATTTTGGTATCACTTTGGGTGATTCCAGTCAGAGCAGATGCTATATAGTCTGATTTCTCTTGAGTCTGTGTGCACCTGCAGTCCTAGTCTCTTGCCATGCTTCATTGAGGTTTGTTCCTCAGATGTTCCAGGTTATTAGTCATATATTTTTGATTTACACAGGCATTAGCTGGTTCATTACCAAATGCGATCATAAATGCTTGAATATTCGATTTTCTCAATATTTGTTCACATAAAAAGACAAACACATGTTGACTGAATATAAAGGCAAGACAATAAGGGCATTAAGAGTTTGGAATATTGTGGGCATAATGAGACTCTTCATTTGTTGCTTAGGTATAATATGCTTGGATCAGTTATTTTAAAAGTCAGTACTTATTGTCAGACTTTGACAACTTGCCACAGAGGCCATCACAGAGAGGATGTATTGGATGAAAGAGAAGACAGACACCTAAATGGCTGTATGATAACAACAGGATGTGATTTGGACAGAATGTCAGAAGGGAACAGGAAGGTCAATATTATGGTAACAGAATATGACCTTGGGGACAAACTCCTTACTATTGAAACTCTTCTCCTTTGGCAGAGCTGCCATATTGATCCTTGCTCTAATATTAATTAGCTACCATTAGCTTTGCCACACTATCATTTTGACAATGTTATTTGGGCTATATCCTGAGTTGCCTGTTTGTCTACTCTATATTTAAGCATGGTATGAAAAGGTTAAGCTTCTGTACAAGAGATCCTAGACAAATCAGGCTAAACGCAAGGGTTGAGAATTAGAGATATTGACATTTTCATGACATTACCTCATATTAAAAAGTTCCTCCAGGAGAACAGTCAATATCCCCTGAAGTCAATGCAACCCAATAAACACAGTATGTTCAATGTTGAGTTAAAACTTTTCAAAATAAGTGTGCATGCAGAAATGGGAACACACACGCACATGCACACTCACCAATTACTTTTGCTACATGATAAATCTCATGATAGGAAAAATAAATTAGTGGCGCAGATAATTAAATTTACCTTAATAGCTTGTGCTCTTTATCTGCCATATTGACTCTCTTTGTTAAAATAAGAACATAAATGACATTTTCCAAGCAATTATGGGATTCAGTGCCAGGAGTTCTGTCTGTTCAGCATTTCTCATCATCAGCACTGCTGTCCTCAGACAGGTTGTGTCAACTGTGGTGGAGAAATATACATCAATAACATTATCAAGCGATCTATAGATTCTATCTATACAAGATAGTCGTTGCATTATACTGCAAGGAATGCATAGACTCACTTATTATTCAGTTATTATTTGACTACTTTATTTTTATTATGCAACAATAAAGGTATATATAACAAACCTGGTGTTTGCTACTTTGGGTAAAAAACTGCAAGAATTATGTATATGCTGTATAATATCAACAAACTACAATTGAGTTTAAAGGATAAGGCTGGTGATTTTCTATGTTTTTCTTATCGTTAACAAATCTCATGTGAAGAGCCAAACCAATGAACTCATCCTATGCCATCTTGACCTTGTACTGGAGTTCTTTAAGAAATTAGTAATGTAGCACAGACAAGAAGTTGTAATATGTACCACAAAAAGTTAGTGAAGCTCTGTAAACAAACCATGTTCTTATGTATGTGCAGTGGTGTCTGCCATACAAGGAACCTCTCTCGTGAGAGTTACAATCTTATCACTGTTATCATTCTGTTCTGTTATTATGGTACATTTTTAAACAAGCTATGGTAATCACACTCTTCAAGGACGAAGGAACATGTCATCCAGTACAACGGTGTAACTTACTGATATGTTTTTGATAGTTTTTGAACAACAATAGAGGTCTATGTTACTTATCAGACTTTGGATAAACGCACAGTACTTGTAAGTACTATAGGATGAGATGATTGTTGGTTTGGCTCTACACATGAGATTTGTTGACATTAAGAACAATATAGAAAATTGTCATCCTTATCTGTCAAGGTGAAAGTTGAGACATTTTTTTGTAAGTCAACTGTAGCAACCTTATGGCAACTCAATAAAGTCAACTTGCATGGAGAATGCTTCCACAATGATTCACAATACTTCACTTTGATGGCTAATGACTAAGGCCTCGGGAGTCAATTGACCACAATGAAAATCTGTGAGACATTTGTCTGTTGGCACCTGTTCAAAGACTCAGTCTTGGTTAAACTGCAGGCTTTTGTATGGTATAGTATGAACAACAACGGCAACTGGCAACTTTTAGTGGGATCAAAGCCTCGTGTCTCTGCCTTCCTCCCTTTGTTTTCAAAGTTTATGTATCTCCAGTATGAACACAGCAGTGGGTATCATGCAGCGACGTCGGCCCCTCTCTGAACTCAGACACGGCTGACAAAGGCGATTAAAGCCTCTGACGGCGTGCCTGCATATGATTAGACCATCCTTTAGAGCTTTGAACCCCCACCACTACCCCCAACTATTCCCCAAACTTATACACTGAAACACTAACAAAAAATGAATACGCAGTCCACATCAATGAGAAGTTAGGAATGGAACAATCAAATAGGAATCAGCAAGGGAAAAACAAACAAAAAGCTGCTAAATAAGCCGGGCGACAGACGAGGCCTTTTCCTCAGCTAATGGCTAGTGCAAATAGAATGGGCCTTGAGGGATTTAAAGGGCTGCGGCTGACAGTTAAAGCAGTCTAAAGCTGATCTACAACAAAGTGAGAATGTGATGCATCTGCACAGCACCAACCTAGACAGGATGAGAGGGTGTAAATAACAGGCACTCCCAAGAGATGTGTGCCACATAACACAAAGACTCCCTGGTTTGGGTGTTTGATTTGTTTGAATGCTATCTGACATTTACTTAACCAGCTGCAGGGAAATTATCTTTAAGGATTCTCAATTTGGCTCAACAATGATAGTAGCTTCTGTCTGTCTTTCTCAATTTGATGTGGCACTCCACAAATCAGTATACTGCATACATTAGACTAGAATGCCCAGTATCTGCTACTTACCTTGCTCTTTGTATAAAGCAAGAATGTAACTTTATAAGATAATAACTCAGACATTGTAGATGAGTTTTTTGAGTCACAATGAAATCATGTTAACCGTAGGTTATCCAGGAAAAAACTGTGTTCCATTTCCATTTATGTCTCTTTCTGTTCTTATCTGCTCCAACATCCTTGCCATCACATCTCTGTTACCTTAATGGAAAACAAAAGAGATGCCCTTCTAATGTGTCTCCCCTTCAGATATACTGCTCTTTTTCTGCCTCTCTCTTCTCTCCCTTCCTCCCGACCACCCAGACTATCATTGCAAGTGATGTGTGTGTTTGTGTAACTGTGCATGTGTTGTGCATCTGGGCTAGTGTTACAACTCAGATCACAGCCCAGTGCACATCTGAACACCCTGTTTTCAGGTGTCAGTTGAGTGGCAGAAGGACAGTGGCAGTGCTGTCTCAGATCCACTGTCCATGTGACACAATGTGCTTGACACCAGTTTACAATAAGGTGTCACATTGTACATATAAAGGATATGAACCCGAATTAGTCGGGTCGAATCACTTTTTTTTGTCAGGAAATCATGTATAGATCCTGAATGATTTATTTATCAGTCAATTTATTGATATCTTTACTGCTCAACAGATTAAGCAATTGATTAAATAATTGATTCCAGCTCCGTGCACTCAAGGTACCCAGCATTACACGACGTGCATATTAGACACATCCATATTTCATGTTAAGATATTTCAAAAGAATTGGAATGTACATTAATCCCAAGGGAGAGACTGTCCTCTCCAGAAAAATAGCATCGTTGGTCATTTGATTAATTGTAAAAAAGAAAAAAAAAGTTTTTTGCTTTGCTAGCAAGCAACCTCTTCCAGTTTTGCACTCCTGTCCTCTTTGTGGCAAAGGTGTAAGAGGTGAAAGGAAGAAGAATGAGGCTGTTACAATTCTACCACAAACTTCAAAAGGTGGATTCACATTACAGCAGAAAAACAAGGGTCTTACATTGCGAGTATTCTCCTCTGATTACCTGGTGGATTGAGTTTTGTACAAACCAAGCGGCAAGCTCCGGGGCTGAAAAATTAAGCCAATGCAAAAGTGCCAAAAACTGCAGTTCCTTGAATAGCCTCTTGAGGATGGCTCCAAAGGCCCCATGGATTCCCATATTACAATGCCAATACAGCCTGGTACAAAAAAAAACTGTTTTGGTTTCTAGCTAATTTTCCCTGTTCATGACAATTGTACGGGGGTGAATCTTTATATAACTCACCTGTTTAAATTTTTTTAAGGCTTAAAGTTATACATTATTAAGGGCATGGGTGCTTCGAGTGAGAGGTGGGTGCTGTCACAGGCAACGGTGGTAAGTTAACCATGGCATAATCCCAGATTCACAAGGTATAGGCATAGTCGTGACCGTAGCTGTAGCCATTGCTATTTCAGTGTGTTTTAAGTTCATCAAAGTTAACTGTAACACTTTGGTCACCAGAAAAGTCTTGTTCAGTGTTTGGTTGTCCTAAAAGACCCTCCAATGAGTTGGATTTACATTTCATTTTAATAGTTTTAAGCCTGTTTTTCGCTAGTGAAAATTAGCACTAGCATTAGCTTTATCACAGTTAACCATAGACTGTAAATGCACCGTGCTAACCAAACTAGCAGCTAGTATTGTGGTCAGTGCCACTCTTTTTGTCCAAATATGTTGACTTCTGGCAATGGATGTATAAAGAGAGCTGGATACAGGAATTGAATTGTCACAATTGAATTGTTTCATCCCCATTCAAGTTAACTGGAGGGCTAGACCAGAAGTAGCTGACTCACTACTGCGCTTGCTCTATGGACCGCACATATCCGGAAGCAATACAGAAGTTGCTGAACTTTTTTGGCTTCATGCACCACTGAGCAACTTTCATAGGAATGAACGGGGCCCCTCCTCCGACGCTGTATCAACTTCTCTTTATACATCCATGCTTCTGGTGCCAAAAATCCAAGATGGAGACAGTCAAAATGCAAACTCCTTGCTTCAAAACATGGATGTATTATAAGAGCTGGATTGGTCTCTGCTGCTCAGCTTAGCAGCCAATTTTTCCCAGTGGCGACTCAGTATTGCAGTGAAAAATCACCCTCTGGCCCAAAAAGTATTTTCCCCATGGGCCACCACTGTAAAAGAGATGTCTGTAAAACTGTTCACAGGACAACTCAAACTGCAAGCAAAGTCAATTATGACTTATGAATTTTGATACATGGAGGTTTTATATATGTAAAACTTTCCTCAAGCTTAGAAAAGCAATTTAAAAATCTGTGACAATGGTTAAACGCAACAGTTAAGATACAACATCTTGCAAGCAGGGGAAACACTACTGCACATATTCAGTGGGCAGCAAATCATGGTAGCAAACTTGGAGGCTAGAAACTTTTTTTTGATGAATGCACCAGCCAAGTAATTCCTATTAGACTGAATGGGTGCCATTTTTAGTTCAGTATCCAGCTCTTATAATACATCCATGCTTCAAAATTGAAGTCCAAAAAACAGTGGCTATGGTGGCTACATCCATCATTTTTCACAGTCTGTGGTACAAACCTACAAGCTACAGTGATAATGTTGCTAGCAGTAGGTTATTTTCAAAGACTCAAACAGTGTTTTTGTAACAAATCTGGTATTGGAACTGCATCTGCATGCTGATATTTTGCAAAGCAAACATCTTTTTTGTCAGGTCTCCATATGAGGCCAATATGTTATTGTACGGTTATGGTAATTCAGAAACAGAAAAGGCAATTCCTTTGTCATCCATCCTTCAGTTCAAGCAGTGGTCAACAGCAATTGGCTGCACTCACAAAGGTTCAACAAAGCTGAACTTTTAGCACATCCCCCACTCTGCTCAGTGCACCGCGGACATCCACATAGAGCAATTGCAACACACAACACACACAAGAACGGAGGAGATGCATGTGAATACACCACAATGGAGAAGGTTTGGGTTGATAGTTGGTCACACTAAATGTGTGCCTTTGACACCAGAATCTGTCTCTCTGTTTCCTACCAGCAGTAAAGGTTGCTTCTTTTAACCATGAAAATCTTTTTCTAACCTTAATTCCATTGTGCTGAATTGTGTTATCTTGATTTTCCCATGTGCAGCACTTTGTAACTCTATTTTGTTAAGTTCTGTATAAATAAAGTTTATATTATTATTATTACCATTACCATAGTTTTAGTTACCTCACTAACTTAACCAGACACCAACCTAGTAGATAGCAGGTCAGGAAATATTCATATAATAGTTTTTGTGTGATTTTATGGGTTGTTGTGGAAGCCCCTGAGAAATAATCTATTTTAGTATGAGGACCTTTTGAAGCCCCAATGTCATCTTTCAGCCTTTTAGAAAAACAGATTAAATAAACATTATGCAATTGTACATTTTCAGGCAAAGGCTAGTGAAACAGAGACTAGCTTAAAAGGGGGCACGTTGGCTCTCTATAACAGAATAACTCCAGCTTTTATATTCCATTTACAATAGAGGTAACCTAAGATCTTTACTCTGTCTTAGCCTAAAAAAAATGAAAAAATGGACAGATATACAAATATTGATCATGCGTATACTACTTAATGCATGAAAAATACATTTGCATAGTGAAACAAACCACCAGTTCAATTAAAGTGAAAAAAAAATGCATAATGCACTTATCAAGCTGACCATTTCAACACCTTCCAAAGTCATTTTCACATGCAAAAACTCTTTGAAGGGCCAGATGGTTCAGCCCTGTCGTACATGAACCGTTAAATTTTAAAAGGTTGAGATGGTGCCACGGGTGGCAAAGCTGCATCTGGCATGGTATTGAGAGGCCTGTGTGATATCTAGACCACGTCCATTCCTGATGGCATCATCCAGGACCATTGGGGCACAGGCTAATGCCCGATGATGACTTGCAGGGTCATATAAAGAACCGCCCAATTCCAGAAAATGTCAAATAGAGGAGATAGAGTAGATTATTTATTCATAAATGCAAAATATTCCAAGAAATTTAATATACCTAATTTGGCTTAATTTTATGTTAAAATATTCCATTTTGGGTGAACAAAAGCTTGTGTGTTTATGATGTATTTGTACAGCTCTTTAAATTGACTTTCACTGTGATGAAAGCCTGTTATATTATTATTATTATTCTAACTGTGTTTACAGGACACCATATCACGATTATTGCTTTTTATGAGCCCTAGTTTTTTTTCTCACAAGGAGTGAGTATTGTTTATTATGATTTTTTTCTCCCATTACTGAAATATTTTAACTGATTACTGCTATAAGCTTGTATGCATGTCAACACATATAATACCAGATACATACTGGATGACTCATTGACAGCAAATGTTACCAAAATAACCATGACATTATTTTAAAAAGGTGGTAATCTATCTATGGAAAGAAATGGTAAAACAACATGACATACTTGGTCCTTTCAGTAGTCAGCTTGCCTAAATGTGTTGACCTAAATTCAACCTGAAGTGTGTGTTGGATCATGAGACCTGTGTTGATGTCATTACTCCTGCTGACAACATAGATTCCATTTTGTCATTGAAATCAGGGGTTGCACTTGTTGGTTATTATCCTTCACATAGGTCACAATCAAATGTTCCATGTCACAATTGGTCACAGGCTCAGAGAACAGGTCGTTTGTTTATTACTATTTAGACTAAAGTGAAAACTCCATATGATCATCAAATGGCATAAAAAATGATGGCAAAACATGCCTTGAATAAGTAAGATTTATGAAAATATGTCAAGGCATTGACTTCATTACATCTTCAATACAAAAATTGAATAGAAATATCAGAAACGACTCCTCCTACCGCTGCTGAATAGTTTTACTGTGTGTTAGCCTTGGTAGAAAACTGTTCTTGATGAAATCTGTTGACAGCATGGTCTGTGGATTAGTAGCCATGACTTTTCTGGAAAAAAAAAGATTGTTCAATTTTTGAAATACAATGTTTCAGTGCACCAAAAGGCAAGATTTCTTTCACTTCCATTAAACTAGGATGGCAGCAGTCTCAAATCTCAATGGCAGAGATCTCAAAACCTTGGCAAACACAACTAAACTATCTGCATGGTTACGTTGCACTTGGAAAAAGTGGAAATTATGTTTATTTGTGATTCAGGTGAACTGACATGAGTTGTTCACCTGTATTCCAATGAATCAGTTGTCTGGCACATTTAACCAAGTACAAGGTACTGCCAATGTGAGAGGAAAACAGGACTTCCCCTTGGAGAGCAGGCAGCACTCAACAGACGACTGCTTGTTGTCACACATAGGTTATGTAGGCCAGGATATGTAGACTGGCGAGTACAAAGGAGAGCACTCAGCACCACCCCTCTAAAAATTGTTCATAAATACTGCAGAGTGACGCTTTGTCTTTCTGCTGCACTGAACCTACCCTCGCTTACAAGACAGCTGTGCTTTGGCAATGTGCTTCCCAGCTGTACACAGCATACACCCTGACAGGCCCCATATATTCTGATGTATTGTTGTTAATCTTTAAATGCTTTTACTGCCACGCCAATAAAAAAAACAAGGTAATGTACTTTCCTGCTAGCAAGAGATGGAGAAATGGAAAAAAATAGGGTGTATGAAGCTTATTCAGAGATATAAGTTGGAATATGATTGACCAGACTGCACAGACCAACAAATCTGACGTCTTTACTTGTGGAATTTCAGCACTTACAGACATTATTTATCTAGTTTGCACAGCTGACAGTGTAAAGCTTTGCATATACAGTAAGGCTCTACGGTGGAAGTGATGATGTTGTGCTAAGCTCTTTAAGGTCACAGCAGTTCTCAAACAGCAGAGCAGGTGAATCACTCACCAGACGCACCTGATTAAAAACTTAAACCTCTTTGCGTTAGATGCTGCTTCGTTAGAAAAGGTGTAATTTAGAAAAAAAAGGTCTATTTTTGACAGGTGAATGCAGGAGAGGTTTGCATTTCAGCACGAAGCCTGACATTTGTTTACATAGTAAGTTCAAAGCTGTCCAGCTTACAACCTGATATAGCTGCTTATTTGGATGAAAAGTAAGACCCTGTAAAAACCTTTATTTGCATAAAACCTTTGATTTAACACAGATGAATGCACATGAGAAAGCAACAGCCGCTTTGTTGAGATTAGAAGAGTTTATTTGTCACATTAGTCAGAATTACCTGTGTTGGTGTCAGCTGTGTGGAATAGTGTGCAGAGGAGGCATAGGGAGCGGAAAGGTGAAAGAGAGGCACAGCAAGGAAGGAACACTGTCGGGTAGGTACATGGAAAAACAAGAAAGGAAGAAAGAGATACATTCATACAGCACCTTGTTGCCTTATAAGATGCTCTCTCACCTCACCCTACCGATAATAACTAGCTTGGCACACTGTGAGCCACAGGAGAGAGGAAAATCTCCCTTTGCTTCTGCTTCATGCTTCGTAGGAGGGCTCGATGTGTCGGGGAGGAACCTGAGCAGCTCTGTTGGACTGAACCTCTTCTCCCCTCAGTGTGGTGGCTGGAAGGATGTCTACTGACAGCTGGAGGTCTGTTGTGATGAAGGAGGGCTGTGGAGTTAGATAAACTGCCAACTGATGTCTGCTTTAGAGGGGACTGGGATCTGTGATACAGGCACTCATGCAAAAAGACTGAACTAGACCGAGTGAGAGGCGAAGACAGAGATGAAAGGGGAGAAATTTATGGCAGGATCATGTTGACCATATGTTTTCTTGCCTTCTGGTGTAACCTCTGCCTCTCCCTCTTGATTAGCTGGCTTATCCCTCACCGTAGGAAAATCATAGAGGTCATGTCTTCATAAATCCTCCATGTAAACAAAATAGAGGTGGGGGAAGGGGCAGATAATAAACAGTCTTTTTCACAAGTCCTAATGCTTGTTTCTCTCTTTGGCATGTTGTTCATGAACAGATGCTAGAACAGATGAACATGACATTGAAGAGGTCAAATTATGTTGGCTTCTTTTGACCAACATGACTAACTACCAATGTAGTAAATTATGTTTTTGTTGCCTGAACGTTTTTTCTCATTTGTAGGAAGCAGAAAAAATATTTGGGATGTATACCGGCACCAAATCAAGCTCCCCCCTGTGTCATTAAAGTCCAATTTTCCCTACCTGGCATTCAATGCTGTGCCAGTCATCACTTCCCAGTTCTAACAGACAAAACCTTTTCCAGCAACTTGTTTTGTTTACCCCTTCTTTTCATCAGAGTCAGTTGGTTAGCCAAGCTCTGCTGGGATAGTATGAGAGTTTCATGAACGTTCTCTGCTCCTACTTTTGCCAGACATGGGGGGGTTTTTTGCGCCTCCATCTAGACCTCTACCTGCTGTTGTGTGAAATGGGGCTGGTCCTACACTAATAAGCTAATTAAGTTATGCACCACACTACTGATGTACAAGCTCATGCATCTTTCCTTCCTCCTTACTTTTGCTCCCTCTTTTCATTATTTTTGTCTCTTGTCCTCTTGACTTCACACTCTTTTGCTAACTTTTCACTTCTCTCTTTTTCTTTCTCTCCCCTCCCTGCCCTCCTTCTCTGTTTATACCTATTGTCTTCATGCAACTCTGTATCCAAGTCTTGCTATGCTTCATGGATTGCACTGTTTTCCTGAAATTAGAGTCACATGTTTCCTCTTATCCAAAAGTGTGTGGCAGGCCTCCGCATTTAGTTGTCAGTCAAAACTACAAACCTCCACTCATCACAGTGTCATAGGTGCTAATGAGAAAAAGACTGTAACCTCTATTCTCATACTAGCATTCAGGAACAGCTCAGCAGCCCCATCAATCCTGACTCCATAAGTCTGACAGAGCCGTAATAACACAAATCGCTGTGACTTTCAAATGCAAAATGAAGGTAAATCAGTAGTCTGCTCACATCTTCTGCCATTCTCACAATGATACAAAAAATGAGGGAAAGTGATGTTATGAATAATAAAATTTAAATATATTTTTACTTACACCAAAAGCTATGGTAGGTAGTTGAAAGCTGGAGAGTCTGTTACCCACTCAGTGCTTTACATTCCCACTTGCCCAGCAGCATTATGGCTTTTACTCTGTTGGCATCAGTGCAGCTCCCCTGGAACAAATGATGGTTCAGTGCCTTGCTCAACTGTACTTTGATGGTAACTGTTGAGGGTAAGAGTGGTATTCACTCAGCTTTCTGTAGTCAGCCCACAACTGGCAAATTTTCAATCAGAATGCTTTTTCTCTAACCTCCGGGCTACTACTGGTGTCAAGTGTGCATGATCCTAGAAAACTATCAAAGCTTGTTTTGAAAATATTTCACTTTTTTGAGAGGCAGGATGTCTTGTGATGCCAGATTAGGTTACCTACTAGGCTGGCACCAGGTACCCCTGACAATACAGACCTGTTAGTTTGCACTGTGTTGTTGTTTTATTGGATATAGTTAGTTTTAAGCTGTTTTTTTTTTATTTTGGTCCCTTTTCCTCCTCTGAAACATCCTTTCAAAATGTCTTATTTGTAAAAAAAAAAAAAAAAGGGGCTCTTTAAATCAGTGAACCTGAACCTGAACAAGATTCAGCCATCTGCAGTTTTCTAATCGTTTTCTCATCATTCTAGAAACAGGCTATGAGCATATGCTAGACAGATCCTGCCCAGGGGCTGTCCTTGGGTTATTTTATCAGTGGTGGCTATCATAAGCCCACTCTGTCACTGCACTAGAAGAGGCAACAGGCCCATTGTGGTTTCTAATATTTCAGTAGCACTAGCCATTACTATTGCTACGCTGCAGTGTCTCTAAACATTTGTGATCTTGTTAAAATTGACAACAGAATATGATAGATTGAAGTTTTATGTTCAGTAAAGATTTAACAATAATCAGACAAAGGGATGTCCTGAGACGAAATCAGAAAGTATTCTATTTGTAAGGCTTCTTATTTTAAAATGTTGCCAATTTTCACTCAAATAAAAGGTGGGTTTTTTTTAGCACTGTAGATATGTTATAAATCATTGCTGTGATTTCATGTTCCCACACAAGAATATGTTCTTTCTCCTTCTGCAAAAAGAGAATAGCTGAAGCCGTTTACAGGAAATGGGGTCGTGATATAGCAAGGACAGCTTATGCTTCCTGTAACAGACACAGAAGAAATAAATAAAGAAAAAAGGAAAAAGAACTGCTTCAGATCAAAAGCTAAATGGTTTAATATATATTTTTTAATCAGTTATTTAGATTTTTTATTTGATCCCATTTATTTTATTCCAAGAGATAAAATAAATTCACTGTTTTTGTAATAAAAAACCTCATAGAGGAAGGCACAGTCTGCACTTTTCTCACCTATTGTAAGTTGCTAATAATAAGCTGATTCATCAGTTGATATTCTGTATCTGTATTTGTTCGTCTGTTGTTTTGTAGGAAAAGGGTGGGGATCCTAAAATTAGCCCATTGTTTCCAAGCTGAAGTGGGCCATGACTCACCAGACAGCACGGGTATGCAGGGCCGAATGCGATCACTGCCAGGCTGGCGCATTCTTTAACCGCAGTAATGAATCCATCTCTCATTTTTTATAGTATGATAATTTCACATACAACAAGGCTACGGCTGGTCAGGAATGGTCTCACAAACATGACAAACTCAACAAACCGCTGACTCCCCTGTCAGTGGATCCTATTAAATAAGCAGCAGGTTGGTGTAGTAAGTAGTGACACTACCCTTCAACTGGAATGCATAGTCTCAGGACCTTGTGACTACAAGCCTCCAACTTGTCTAAGCCAGGTACTGCTTAATAGCTGAACCACTTTCACCTCCCTGTGAAGAATGATCATGGCATGAGATTAGATGGAGATGGAATAAATCTTTCACTTTTTAGATCAAATTTATGCAATCTAACATGACTGTAAGCATGGAAGCCAACGTAAACCAGCATGTCTGTTTAACATTTTCATCACCTTTTACCACTTTTTGAAACAGCATTGGTTTCAAGGTGGTCTCCAACCTATGCTCTCTGCTGATTTCCAACTTTCAAGTAGCGAAAGAAACTTCCTAACCATCCACCGACCCCTCCTCCTATTACAAAAGTCAGCTCATGTACTCATTTAAACTACATCACTTTAGAAATGTTGATATGGTACGTATTTTGGAAATGTTGATTTGATATGTATTGTTGTTATGTTAATATACTACGTACTACATGTGTTGAAATGTAGATATTCAACATTTCTGTGGTTTTATTCTGGTGGCCAGGCTGAAAATAGCTTATATGGCCCAAATACACTGTAAGAAAAGATACACTATATCTACTCAATAAAATTGAGGCATCAGTTTACACACAATATTATTAATTAAATTTAACTTTGTTTGGTATTGAGTAAATTTTAATTAAATGAGACCCTTTATAGTTACCCATTTAATATGAGTAAATTCAAATAGAAAACACAAAGGAATTAATTAAAACCTAAACATAAATATTGAGTTGATATAAAACAGAGGAACTTTTAAATGTGAAAATAGAACAAATAAATTCTACATATCAATGATATATAATTGAGTAATAATTATCTACATTACTCAGTGCATTGATTTTAATTTTCTCAATATATTTAATTAAATATTCAATGTCAGCCTAAATATTTCTCTTTCATAAGAATAACCATTGCATTAAACATCTTTATGCATTTATGTCATTGCCTTAAGGTAAGATTAGAATCTATGTCCCAGAGAGTACAAAAGAAATAAAAGTCAAAATACTACAAAACATACAATGACATTGAATGTTTGTTAAAACACTTTTAATTGTTGAAACTTTACAAGTACGAGTGGGTGTGACAGTAAAGTTACTGCATTTCAAACACAATTTTTTCTTATAATAACAAAAATGAATAAAATTGCTGTTACATAATGATGATGTGTCCATAAACACACCTGTTTGCATGCTTTCTCACCTGCAGCAAATATTCACACGTATTTATAACCTCAATTATCATACTACAACAACTAAAAGTTACAAATAAATGAAATGCTTATGACAAAATAGGACTCAAAGAACTCTGTTTGAAAGCATTGCGTCTGAAAGGAAAATCTGCAGTACATGTGCCACAACATAATAACATATTAAAGTGCAATTTGTACATAGTAAGAAACAACCAAAGAAATTTCACTCAATGTGCAAATCTCAAGCTCTGTAGAAGCTGAACATTGTGTAGCACAGAAGTGTGCACTGCAACCTGTCCAATTTCAAGCCAGAAGTTTGCTCTTGAGGGACTGGACTTAGTTCGACAGCTTTGAAGCATCTAGTTCCAAGAAAAGTTTTTGGAATACCTCAAAACTTCAGCTGTCTGGGATAATCAAGATTCAGTGCGTAGGTCAAGCCAAGAAAAACAGCGCAAGCCCTGGCAATACTTTCAAGTCCTGTGATGACTTCCACGTCCTCAATAACAATTCCAATGTCCACTGCCCAGTGGACATTGTCACTTGTAGAAGCACCTGCTTTTGTGATCACAGTTATTGCCATTATAAGCTGTTCAAGTTCCTCCAAGTTTTCAGTGTCCTGCAACATGAAATTGTAATCATTGTCAGTGTCAAACTATCCGACCATACATTTTTTATAGTCATGTCAATATAAATTAAAGCAAAATTTCAAGTTAAAGTTTTAAAACCCTAAAAATGTCACATATCTGTATTAATCAACTTGATAACAGCATCTTATCAAAGCATTATGGTACTTGAATTAGATGAAATAAAAAATTCTCAAATTTAGAAATGTTAACACAGAAAAATTCTGTTTTTGTACAATGTGGATCCTATTTTTGCACTTTTGATCATCATGCCTATCGATTTTAACAGTATTTTACTTGCTTATTTGTCAAAAATACATTATCTTAAATTAATGAGTTGATACTAGTTTTTCTTTTCATCAATATTGCTCCACTGAATAATTATTCATTACATTAGGGCAACAGCTAACTTGTTGAGGACATTGCCAATCATTTATTTTGATCTCAATAGTTTTTGGTCTAATAGACAATAGGCCAGACCTGATTTTGGTTCCACTCAAGGCCTGCCTCTGCCCTACAGTAAACAGCAGGTAGGTGGGGTCACATGCTTCTAAAGTGTCAGTCAGTGTATGTCAGTTTAGGTGAGAAATCAATACAGTAATACAATACAATAAAAAGCTAGACTCAAAGAGGCTTTGGAAGATATTTTTTCCTCCATCTTTCTTACATAAAACTCGCAAACCTATAATTTGATTTCTTAATTTTTCTGGTTATATCTTGTGATCATGTTATTTGGAAATCTTACAGAACAAATCTACTTTTATGTTTGAGAAGTACTGTACCTCCAGCAGTTCCATTATGGTCTTTAGTCTTTGTTCAAGTGCTCCACCTTTGGCATAAAATAGTGCCAGTAGCTTTGGAATGTGAAGGTCCAATGCAGACATAAATTTGGGCTCCAGATGCACAGTGATTATTCTCTGAAATTCTGCACTGATCTGAAACACAAAGGCAACAAAAGTGACAAAGAAGGTATCGTATCTGTCGTTGTACAATTCATACGAAAGAGGTTTAAGAGGCTAACATTCAATACTTTTTGCCACTGTCAAAGTCCTTAAGTCAATTAGAAAAAAAATCTTTGGAAGCAATTCCCTACCAGGGTAATTGATTTCACATTTTCATTTCTTATCTCTTAATTATTGAATTACAAATTACAACTCACTTGAGAAGAGTCAAACAGAGCAGGCCAGCGTACTTCATGGTTTGGACTTGATTGATGACTTCATGTCATCTGAGGGCAAACGTTTGTCCGTTTTGTCCTTGACTATCTTTTCATTGTTCTTCTTTTAAACTCAGTGACTGGCTCTTCCCTTGCTTTCTCCAAGCTGTTCTCATCTTCATCAGTTTGACAGGGGGGGAGGGATAATTGACCTCTGCTCTTCTTGCCTTTTTAACATTTTTTGCAGACTTCCTGTCATCAGGGTATTCGTGTTTCAGAGCATTGCATGTAACATCTGGAATAACAAAGCCTCTTAACTTTGTTCTGTAGTTAGACATTTTGTATTTAATCCTGGTCTGCCATCCATTGAGGCCTGAAGAGCTCCCCAGATCTTTCAGACATGGGTGTGCCTTGATAAGCGCTTCAGCGTCAGAAAGGACTTGCAGGTCTGATGGATGGGTCGTGTATGTATAAATGGACTGAGCTAGCTTTTCATATATGTATGACCTGATGTTTGGGGTAGTCAGCAATGTGCCGTCTCTTCTGTAAACTTTGTTGGCTCTTTCAAGAATCATTTTGGTTTCAGAGAATTGAAGTATGATGTATTCAGTTGGTCATAGCTTCCTTTGTGGGCTGCTGCTTGATGACATGACTGAGCTTGAAGATGAATCACATGAATCAAGGGAGTCTTGTGTAATGTCACATGTGGAGGCAGTATTAAGGGATTGCTCTGAGGTGACACTTTCAGGTTCTCACCACCTTAATTGTGTTTAATTTGAGCAGTGAAGTTCAGAGTAAAAAAGTCCTCCAAGTCTGGATCTAAATACTACAGGCTGAAGTCATCAGTGATATTTAATGTCTGTTTGATGGCCAAGTTCAGTTCGTCCACAGTCTCTGGTATTCCAGATGGAAGAGTCAATTTCTCTATTATGTGACCAAAGATCACCCGGAGCATTGCCGAATCAGTGTCAGATGGCCTAGTGAGAGGAAAAAAATCTTTTAAACTCCTGACACAAAGGTTATACTTACATTGTACAACAAAATTACTTTAATCTCCTGAGAATGAGTGAGTGATGCGCGGGCAGCTGTTTTCTGAAAATAGGCTGATTCACAAAAATCACTAACAACCTACAGTTTGTGATAGGGAGTTATAATCTAAAATGTGCAATAGATGTAACATTTCAGTGTAACCACACGCTTTCCTGCAAGACTGTGAGCTGCAAGTGGATAGACATCTTGAACATGATTTGCTCAGCCCGCCCGCCAACAGACCTACCAACTTTTTTGGCAGGAACTCCGAGCTGGCAACAAGACACTTTAGCCTAGTGTGACAAGCTAATCTAACTTTACACAGTAGCGAAAGGTTTCTAACATTAACATGAAACCCAATATACTTATTTACACAATTTAATAAGCACATACTGACGAGATATCAACACTTAAGGAACATAGGAAGCATGATAGCAGAAATGCTAACGTATATCCTTCAAAATAAAAGTCTGTGCTTCGATCCACATAGAATTCTTCCGAAATGTAACAATGGCCTGCTTATAACACAGCTTAACGTCACACTACTACAGTAACATCCTTGCCAGCAGAAGCCAACTTTCTGTTGTTGTTGAGTCTCTCTCTCTCTGATCTCTCTCACTGTAATGTAGCGTATACGACCATACATGTGTTGCCCTTACCAAGAAAGTAAAAACAAAATAAGTTTCCTTACCTTTGTCAACCTGAGATGAGCAACGTGGAAGATGGGCACTTGCCTTCTGAGCTCTCTTCAAATGTCTTCTGGCTAGATGATAGCCTGCTGCATTCAAAAAAGGAACTTAGACAGGAAGTGCTCTCAAATTAAAAAGTGCCCTATTACATTAAGTTGGATTCACTCAATATTCTCTCTATTTGGACTTACATAAACAGAATGCTTATGTTTTATTTAACTAGAATGAGTGGATTTTTAATTAATATTTATTTATATAACTGCCACAAAAACAAAGACACAATTATATTGAATATATTTTACCTAATATATTATTTAAAATCTACATGACCACCAAATCATTTATTCAGTGTATCCCAAATCAAATGTGGGCCTTTTTTGGTAAAGATGCGGTGTTCTCAGGTATGTGTATTCTGGATGTGGGACTGTTCTGGTTTATCTGGTTTGACATACAGCTTGCTTGTGGCCCAGATCTGGGAAACATGAGTGGACCGCCCAAGTGCCATCATTTCACATGGTATGTTGGCTGGATGAAAATGACAAAAGGTGTCGGGTGTGGGCCAGATCTGGGCCACAGCAATGCTGTTATCTAGGTTTTTACATTGGCAAAGGTTTAGTCAATCCAATCCAGTAAAATATTTAGTCCAAAACACATTATTACATCAATAAATATCCATGAACGGCTGTTGCATAATTTCAAATTAGCCAGCAGATGTCCTAATCCTCCCACATATTTTCCATCGTAACTTGTGTTAGCATGTAAACATTAGCCACATCTTGGTATCAAAATGGCGGCTGCACTCTGATGTTTCGATTGACACCTCACTTGACCCAATGGGAACCTCCATGTCTTGTCCATAGCCTACAACAATCAATGAGAGTCCGTGCTGAAAAGAGGTACCTGCCCCTCTTCTTGAGTGTAAAGGCCGAGCCAATAGGAACAGATTCTGCTGATGACTGGTGCTTAAAATAACCAATGAAATTCCAAAAATGACCATATGCAGTTTTAAACAGCTCCATAAAGCCACAACATGGAAATTATATAAATATAAATAGTTTGCTGTGATTTACTTTTAATATGAACTGCTTATCCACCATAGCACCTGTCTTGACCCTTTTATTTACGCAAAGTTCAGTTTCAACAAGGGAGAAAAGCACTATATGTGTTTATGCTTCAGCCACTCTGAAGCAGGGGTTATTTGGTGTCTCTAAATTGCCTTTTGTGGAAGACATACATACATATATATATAGTATATTATTAATTTGAATTTGAACTTGGACTTGGTAAGGTTCCATGCTGTGGTCCCATTGTGTTTTCCAGCTAATAAGTCACAGTAATAAGTCATCTGCAGGCATCTGTTTGCAAAAAAAAAAAAAAGCATTGAGGCAGAATTAAAAACCTTATGCTTCAGTGTGTTCAAACATCTATTAGTCAATGCCAGTAGCACTTACAGTGATTCTGATGGGGAAAAAACTTCAAAGTGTTACCTTTCAAAAGAGACCAAAACCATGCATGTACTCCTAATGGTTCAAGAACAACTTTCGATTTATTTTAAATATGCCTCAGACAGGTGTTTTAAGCTAATTTTACAAGAATTTTTAACTAAGCCTATTTAGAGAGCAAAACAAGGTGCAAGTCATGGTTAAACGATAATCCTCTTTTTTTGTATTTTTGAATATATTACACATGTTGCATCATAAAACATCTGCCACTAATACTTAGATAATTACTGATGCTAAATACAGATAGACCTGTGCTGCCAATATCTACCAGCAGAGAGCTATCAGATGGAAGAGGTGTTTAAGGGAAGCTTGCCAAATGTGATTTCAGACTGAAATTCCCCAGGCCAACTGTTTCAGTTTAAAGTGCACAAAGGGCTGCTGCTACTGATGAATCAAGTTACAGTGGCTTAATTGATACACTGAACTGCCCTCCACCTTTCAATATTTTTCTTCATTTGACATTTTGTGTTTTTAAATGCATTATAAATATATTGCACCTCTTCTGTGCTACAACGCCACAGTTTTGATGGGAAGCACCAGAATAACAGGATTGTCTCACTGTCTTCACGCATTAAAAAAGGGAAAGCAAAACAGACTGGCCATGTCAACAGGAACAGTTGCATAGAAAAATCCCTTCAGTAAAAATTCAAAACCTTTAAAACTATTTCAGCAACCATGGTTTCTTGTTCTGTTATGGGGAATTCAATTTTTGTTTTTACTTTAACCAACCCATCTCCCCTTTTAAATCTGTACATTTTTTCTTTTGTTGTTGATGCTTATTCCCAGTGTTCCCACGTTCTACTTTTAGCATGAATGTACCAAGTCATAGTACAGTACTAACAGTGTGTTTTTAAATAGCAATAGAACAATGTTGCACATCACTATGGGAAAACGCTGCAAGTGACATAGTTATACTAACTATAAGTATGCTGTAATATGTGACAATCTTGTTATGATCACAGGAAACAACTTCTGTCTTTTTCCTTCTATACCCTCTCTTTAAATTTATGGCATGCAGTTGGCTGAAACAAGTCTTAGTCTTAAAACTCTCCAATTTTCATTGTTTATCCAATTTAATACCTGCATCATGAAACACTACAAGTTGAGTTTTCAAACAGACTTACAAATGCTCAGAATAATTTCCATTATTAAAAGTACTTAACCTGGGAATGTTTGCTGTGTAGATTTAACAAGATCTACAATATTGCCTCCAGGTGGAAGAAGAGAAATTGTGTTGCCCAGTTTGTCAGAGCCATGACTCAAAATCTAATTTTATTTTGGATAAGAGATTTTGCACATGCAATGATAGCCCATCACCTTGTGAAGGTTGCAAGCCTTTCAGATAAAGAAATATTCCTTTCCTCTGTTAGCCAAGCAGATAAGCAGCTGATAGAAAGATTGCCCAAATTTGGGAAGTCACTTTTTGGCTTCACTATCACCCCTCTGGCTTTAGATGGTGTGTTGATGTCGACAGGGTGCATTTGCCAAACTCCTGAGCATGAACAGCTGTAAGCAGTTTCAAAGTAATGTGATTTTGGCTATATGTAGGTAAAGGGGAATATGACACAGGTGATGCACATTTCAAATTAATTCCACCCCTACTTATAGACAAATGATAAAAATGACAATACCAAATCATGGTGTCATTAAAATCTATATATACATAATTTAAAGTATGCTAGTATGCTAAACTGTTAATAAGGAACTCAATTATATTTCTGACTCTTATATATTGTATAAAATATTATAAAAAATTAAACAATTTAAAATGAACTGAATTAGAGGCATTGACATATTTTAACACTAAAATCAGTGTCTCCATATGATCAGTAGCAGCTGGAGTTACGCAATAAAGAGGCATAAGACAAGGTAATATGTAGTCTACCACTTGTGGCTTTTTGTTTTCTAATCATCACATACAACACTGGTATACACGCCAACACCTTTCTCAACTGAGAGCATCCAACAGCTGTTCATAGATCCCTGATGCACATAATTGGCTAGAAAATACTAACCCCAGGCTCTTTCAACATAAAGGCAAAACAATAGAATACCATGTTTACATAAATTCAACACCAGGAATAAATGTAATACAGGGTAATATCTACATGAATACAAAACGCTGTAGATAATTGAAAATAACACCTCCACCTCTATTTATTTGCAGAGATTATTTGCAAATACTACTAGTACACATATTTATTTGTGCATGCTGTGCCTCTTCCATAACATGCAATCAATACTGAGTGGAGAATAACATACATTGTATGGATCAGCGGCAAGTAAAGGAACCCTTGGCCTTTGTTACACCATAAAAATTAAATTCTCACAATAGTATGTAGTATTATAATATGGAGTATTTCCATTTGATTCTACCTTATACTTCTGCTCCGCTACATTTCAGAGGGAAATATTGTACTTTCTATTCCACTACATTTATTTGGAAGCTTTAGTTACAAAATGGATAATATAACAACCTTTTAAAATACAAAAGCACAAAAAAATACAACACATTGTTAAAGTTGAAACCAGTGGTTTCCAACCTTTCTGGTTTTTAATGTCTTACAAACAGCAGTGTGTAGTCAAGATCACGTTCCAAATGTCTGAGTTGTTAACAGCTCCACCAAATAGTGATTTTTCCCTCTAAACTTCTCACCTGGTTTCATTTCAATAAATGTTCAAATGATCAAATACTTCACCAAAAATCAAAGATTAGAGAAAAAGTCCAAAAACTGAAAGCAGATTTGTGTATCAGAACTTTGTTTTTTCTTCTTTCCTCACATTAATCATCTCACAACCCCTTGGATTTATCTGCTGACCCTTTGGAGGGGCCCGACCCCTAAATTGAGAACCACTGGACTAAACCAGCTAAATGTATATAAAGTAGTTGAAACTAGCTCCACCTCCAGCAGCTACAACAGTAACATGCTGCTCTAACACTGATGCTTCAGTATTAATAATCTAATATACAGCATAATAAAATATCACCTATTGCAGAATGAGTACTTTTACTTCCTTTGAGCACATTTTGCTGCTAATACTCGTACTTTTACTTAAGTAGGATTTTTCATGCAGGACTTTTACTTATAATGGAGTATTTCTACATTGCTGTATTGGTACTTTTACTTAAGTAAAGGATCTGAATACTTCTATCACCACTGTTCCTTCCCACCCTAACTGAAGCCGAACAAGTGACCTCAGCTTCAACAATCCAAACCATCTCAGCCCAGTTTAGCTCAGTTATCTTGTATATTAGTGCATTGTTGTCTAGCCTTATCTAGCAGCAGGGCAAATACCATGGTCACCTGAGCAGATCATTACGACAGCATAAATTATCAGTGTAAAATGTTTAGCAATAATCTTTGCATCTGTTTTCCAAAAAACAATTTAGCCATTGCAGACCTCCACAGGCTTCCACCCACATTAACCATCCTCTGTATGCCAACGGGCTGCATTCACTGTACAGTAGAGGGCTTAAAATCAACAGGCCATCTGTGGATAGATGGAAGGGAGGGCAGGAATGGGGCAGTAATAATTCTCCATTCCAGATGTGACCCTACGCCAAGCTTGGCAGGACGGGGGCAGTGATCCAGGGGGGAGGGATAGAGGGAAGGTTACGAGGGTAGGAGGGTGACTGGGCTTGTGTAGAGTGGAGAAGGGCAGATTTGTTATGTGCACATGACAATGAGGAGTAAGGCTTGGAATGATAGAACGGCTGGCTTTGGGGGCAATGTGGCAACACAATACGGACTCAGAGGCAGCCAATCACTGGTTGGAAAAACAAACTTTGGGGACTGAGGTGGGAAGGCAGATGGGGCAAGAGCCAGGGCCAGACGAGGACAGCCATATGTGAGAGGCAGCTGATGTGTGAAGTATTATGCCCAGCAGTCACCCTCTCTACACACTGCTGTGTGTGAGGGCACCTTGGCCCCCTCAGAACCAAACACTATCCAAACCTCCTCATTTATAGCTTCTCATTAGTTAGAGTGGGGAGGAGGAGGGGAAGGAGTGTGAGCCTGCCCGTAACCCTGGCACTCCCACTGGAATGAATTAGAATGTTTTATATTGTGTTGTGTTTTAAGGTAATATTTTATTTTAGAGCTTCGTTGACCTCTAGATTTTCATGGACAGACGGAGAGGTTTTCAGACTGACTTTTTTAATGTCCATCAATCAGCCTTATTGTAATTCATGCTGAACATTATTGAGGAGCATTCAATTTTTTGTCCTTTGTAGAATGTCCCTGTGACTTCTCGCTTCTCAAAACTGCATCTTTGAGGCCAGCTGGGCGAACTTTCATTTTGTTGCCCTCCATTTTAGTCCTATACTTAATGGCCTTTAAAAGAACACTTTAGAAAATTGTTTATCTTTACTTTGTGGGACCATATGTTAGCAAAAGTCCCCTCACCAATTTTAGAAAGCTGGCTTATGGTTAAAAAGAAAATTTCTCTTTGCTATGAATTGTTAAAGGTCTGTGAAAGAAAAAACATAAGCCTGAGATTTTACATGCTCAGAACCAATCACATGGCCCAAAGAGATTTTAAGAATACTTTTATGGGAACAGCTTTTATGGTCTCATGCCTAAGATTTACAAACTGTCTCTATTTGTCAGAAGCTCAAAGTCAAGGAAATGTATAGTCTACAAGAGTAATAAAATTTGCAAGCTATTGTGTTTTTATGACTGTCATTTTTACATCTAATTATACAGAATGACTGTGTTTCATAGCAGTATTTCAGATCCAAGTTAGTTTATTTATCAACAGTTATCTTTATTGATTCCCCAGGCGATGTTAAGACAGTTAATGTTGATGTATAAGAATTCTCAACCTTGGTAAAAAAAAAAAAAGGAAAAAAAGGGGTGTGTAGCAGGATTGTCGGTTATTTTTCAACATAATCTTTTTCCATTATCAGAGGTGTGTTTAGCTGATGTTAGATTTATGAACTGAACACTACTGTACTTGCTGTTTTCACTTTTCCAGCAATATAAAACATCTCATTTTGATTCTGCATGTGCCCTCATTTTGAATTTGCCGTCAGAATACTAATGTGCATTTTGGCTTGGAATGTTTCTTTATTATACTTCACTCTCAGTGTGTGATAACCAAAGCCCCGAAGTTAACACAGAAATCATCTAGTTTGCTTGGCACCAAGGACATTGTTGATACGCTTATAAAAAGACTGAACACAAACAACAGAATCCTAATATCCTCAGCAGCTCTCCTGATTTTGAAGTAGTGTGCAGCGGTTTTGGCCATGAACCAGTGCAATCATCTTTTAGGAGTAGAGTTATAATCACAACTAATGTCACAGTCATTTTGTGAACATGATGAAATTTAGGTAAAAATCTGAAGAGTCTTCCAGGACAATGATATTTGTGATGTGAGGTTATGAGCAGCCATTATGCCAGGGCCCTCACAAATATTAGATTTAATCCCATTTGAGCATCCATGGAGGGCTTAATAAAAAATAAAAAAAAACCACAAAAAACAACAAATATTTCATGTTCCACCATCATAATCAAAGTGACTATTCAAAAACGTTTAGTGATAAGTATTTGTCTTGTATTTTAACACAGCTGATAGACCAAAGAAAGAACACAAACAGATTTGTTCTGTGATTTGGGGAATATTGTTAACCACATATTTGCATGCATGTGGTCACCTCAAATATTAGATTATTTTCTGTTTGAGAGATTCATACAGAGGTCATGAAACCATTGTACATGAACCATCTTTAGATATCTTTCTTCAGTGTTTTTTCTTTTTTTTGGTACCTTCCCATGAACTGGTGTGTGCATGTCCATCAACCCTCATTCACTTCCATTTCACTAGACCACTGCCAATAGTCAGTGCCATTTTACTGCAGTACTCTGTTTCCTACGTTGAGTTCACCTTGGAACATAGAAACATACAAAGCAAATGTGTTATCCCCTACCAAGCTCATTAATTAAGGTGCTATATATTCACTTGGGGCATGTCCACATGGGGTAAGAAAAGCATCATAAATGTAACCGCTCTGCAAAGTGCTCTGCCTTTACTAGGAGTAAAAATCTGGGAATTAATGGGTCATGACTGATGTCAACCCCTACCACGCCCATTGATATTGTATTCCTCCTAATTCCCACCCAGTCTCTGACTGCAAACTATACACCATAGCCTGTCCTGCCCCTGCTCCTGTCAGCACAGCAACAGAGCCCTGAGATGCTAGATTCTCAGGACAGGGCCACATTCAATCTAGCCTATCGCTCACTTCACAAGGTCACTTTTTGACCTTGTCTTACAGTGCTGAAATATGTCAGGCCCCCTTAATGATGCACTGTTTCAAAGCACAGGTAACCTGTAGTGAAATTAATGAGGCTACCGATTACCTCATTGTTGTTGTCAGATAAAGCCATGGGTGTGTGTGGGTGATGATGTTTTGTACTGGGAGTAAAGCTTTTCAGGCATGAATCTATCTCTAAGAAAAGCACTGATACAAACTCACTTGTCCATGAAAAGAGAAATTTAGTAATTTCATAACCAGACCCTCTGGCAGCACATAAGTGCAATAGCACAGTTGTAAAAGGGGTTGGATTTGGAGATATAAATTATGCTTGGGTGTGATAGGGCCTGTCATCAATCATGGCCAATGAAATCATCCCATTTCCCCTCCCTTGAAGTACACTCACCACTACAGTGCATCAACATTTTGTAATGAAGCAGACAGTTCAGACAGACTTATGAAAGAAACTAAAAAATATTATATGTAGAGCTGCGAGGTGTGTTTTTGGATGGATTCAAGTCTTTATCACTGTGTTTTTATACAGGATAATGTGCACCCACAATGTGGAAGATACTAATTCTCACTGATATTTAGAGCACTTTGGAGTGGAGTCACTCCAAGAGAGGACAGAGGTATATTTGCAGTTTAAAGCTTGTGGTTTTACTTTAAAACTATCTTCAGGAACAAGTAGAGGTGTTAGGAAACAACAGCTAATAAATACCAGGTGTGTTAGCTGATTGCTCAGGGGCTGATGATTGTCTGTTTTATAAGTACTGTAGATTAGGCCTGTGACATCACTGGCCTAACTGATGTACCTGGGCAGCTCAACTAACTGGAATAATAAAATCACTTTTCTTTATTTTGTTGCCTGAATGCAGTTAAAAGTACAGATTGCGTGCAGTAGTCATGATTTTATCTGCATTATTCATCAATTATAGGGATACCAAAATTAACTTTCAAACTAAGAAAATGGCTTTTAAAAAATGATCCATCTTCTCAAATGTCCAAATCAAAACATGGTGTATGAAGTTCATGAGTCCAAAACATTTAGTGAGCATATAAAGCTGTTTTTAAGTTATTTATTTGCCTTTACTAGATAGCTGATACCAAAAGGCATCAGGAAACACATATAGGATAATGACATGCAACAAAGGTTCCAGATTTACACCCAGAGAGCATCTTTGACAACCTGCCAAAAGTACACTCAACTACTTCAGCTGCTGCCTTTTTTGCAGATTTTCCTTAACTGAAAACAAATATGAAATGCAAGGAATGGCCTAATATAAAATGCATGTAAATATTTTAGAATGTGTCTCAAGGGGAACATGATTTTATTTTAAATTGAAATCACATCAAAATCAACAAGTAGTCAATCAATTCAATGTTGCCATTGAGAATGAAAACTAAGCCTATATTAAAAGTTCTAATGAAATGTTCAGTGCATTCATGTCTCACAGTTCCAACATTTATGATATACCACAAGTATGTGCGCACACACACACACACACACACACACACACACACACACAATCACACAAAACACCAACAGGTGCATCTGCTGCAAGCCTGTACAGCAGCACTCTGTATGTGGCCTTCATGTTATTCCCTGCTTCAGTTTCTTATCTATCATTTTTTTTAAGTATGTCGGTCAATCAGGCAGCTCATGTTTTGAATTGCTGGCAACTCCAGATGAAGCATCTGATTGGTTCAACTTTATATTTGCACTTTTATCAATTGATTATGTGTCAGATGCATAAGACATAAACTGCTCTGTGGGAGTTTAGTTCATTGATTGGCTTAAGACTCATACTGTGTGCTTTTACCACAATGACAGGCTCCTGGCAGAAAATCTTGCTTTTCCATTGGTGATTAAATGTGTGCCTTATGAAAATGGACCTTGTTGTAATCATTAAATTACAAGAGCGCAAATGTTGCATCATGAAATCGCAATCGGAATCTAGCCTGATGCATCTACTGCTGAAGCAATCTACATATTCACCCCTTGACACTTATGGACAATATGTCCACAAATGATGAATAATTACATTAAACGCCAGATGTTTCTTTAAATACCACCACAGGATTTAGAATATTGTCATGGGAAACATGACTGTATGCATCTGTGTATGCATCCACATGACATCCACAGTACATGAGTAGGCATGTTAGTGAATACATGCTTTTGTTAAATGTGCAAATGGACCTCAAACTTTCTTCCTGGTCTTGCTTTTTTTTTTTTTTTTTTTTAACATGCTACGTACAGAAACACGAACACACGCATGTAATTCGAAATTTATCCCTAAAATTAAGGGTGCTTTCACCCATTTTAATAAAATCAAAGTGGCAGCAAAGTGACTTTGCACCAGGCACATGGTGATGAGACTATTCTATCTATTCTCAGCACAAATTCTAAGATCCAATTTCCACCAAAATACAAACAACTCACCCTGTGCTGCTTCGTTTGAACACACCCTCCACCTGTTTGCACCTTTCCTTCCACCTGTGCCAGCTCTGGGCACCGAAATACTACACAGACGGGGAAAGTGAATTCCAAGGTCAGGAAATTATCAAATTGTTGGAGCACTGCTTGTGCTGGTCATTGAAAAATGTTTGGTGTCGTTCAGTCCAACTCTGGTGCAGACTGCACAACATAACAGCATAACGGTCTGGGTCTGCTTTCAAGTGAATACTGATGCAGTTCATTTGTGGTGTGAAAGCAAAACAGACCAACCGCAGGATTTTATGATAATCAGTTATTTCTTGGTGAGCTCTATGTGACACTAGAGAACGGTAATATACATATAAAATTTAATAAGGTGCTGCATGACTTGGTGTCAGTTTCTGGCATTTGATTTCCCCTTGGCATTGATGATGCAATATAGGACCAATATAGCCACCAAAACTGTCCAATTACTCCATAAGACTCCCTGTTTTCTTTTCAAAACAGAGCAGAACTAAAATTATTTTTCTTTAGTCCTGTCCAAAGGAACCTAACTACAGGCGTGAAAGTGACCAAAGACAGTTTTCAAAGAGTTTCTTTAAGCCAAATGCCCTCGCTGTCACTCTAAATATCTAAAACTCAACTTGAGTCCTCACAAAGATAGACATACAAGAGTCACACACATATTCATGTGCAGATTGCAATATCAGAGTCTTTCCTTCTGGAACTGAACCCCACACATTCTCCTTGTTGCAACAGTATTCCCAGAACTATGCTGCTGATTGCGCCACATAGACAGCTGGGTCTAGATGTACGTGTGGATGCATTTTAAACAGAGCTGACAAATCTATATCAGTTGCTTTCCGGAGCTCTCAAGTATGTCTTAAAAACATGTATGTATCTCTACTTGTCAGGGCCTTGGGTAATCTGCTTTGGTCCAGTCGGGCAACTGAGCGCAACGTCTGTCATGTCACTGAGAGTGCAGTGCTTTAGCTTGGTTATTTTTCCTGTGAATACACCAGAGATTTTTTTTTCATAGTAGTTAAAATATGCAGATACATCTGTTTGTACAATTAAGCTAAATCTGCACATGCCCTTGAAGTCATGTCAGGGCGGCTGTGGCTCAAGAGGTAGAGCAGGTCATCCACTAATCAGGAGATCAGCGGTTTGATCCCCAGCTTTTCCATTCCTCATGTCGAAGTGTCCTTGGGCAAGATACTGAATCCCAAATTGTTCCCTAAGGCTGTGCCATCAGTGTGTGGGTGTGTGTGTAAATGAGCATTAGAACTTCTCATGAGCAGGTTGGCACCTTGCATGGCAGCCTCAGCCATCAGTGTGTGAATGTGTGCGTGAATGAGTGAATGTTTGCATGTAGCGTAAAGTGCTTTGAGTGGTCTGAAGACTAGAAAGGCGCTATTTTTCGCTCCCATGTACTATTTACCATTGTGCTCTGTCGAAGAAAGATTTTGCATTCATGTGAAGTACCTTGATTCTCTTAAACATCATTTACATGCAGCTGATCTGTTAAATAGAAAATAGTTTACATGTAATGTGGTTTCCTGGATGATACACTGGGTAATGGACTGAAAGAAGATTTTCAGAATGCTGTTGGAAATTAAACATTGGATTGTGCATCTTAAGTAGGCCATTGATTTGCAGAGGAAATAAAGTGAAATAATGCTGTGTGGCCTGCACCACAGACGCAATTTAATTACATTTTGTTCTTTACCAATAATATCAAGATGGCCAGTCTTGGTACAGCAGAGATAATTTGTTTTTATTTTAGGTTTCTGACAGGACCATGACTGTGTAATGACAATGCAACAATGCAGTATTTAAGTTTAGTATTCACAGTGAGCAAAGGTTTGAAATCTCTCCATAGTCCCAGAGTACATGTCTAGAAATTCTTCATGTCCTGACACACACAGCTGAGCGTACAGCTGCATTATTTTCCTTCACTTCATCTTGTTGTTCCACCTCAGTAAAGGTTTTGTAGAGCTCATGAACATTTCCGCCAGTTTGATCATTGCCATTTCTCACCTCCTGTCATTCAAGCATTGCTCCTAAATGATTAATCTCACATCATTCACACCTGCAAATAATCATGGCCAACATCATTAACCTGGTTGACCCCTGTGTTCTGCGTCCAGCTCATTTTTCTCTACTGCCGAGCCTGTTCTTTTGTTATTCATCACTCCATCCTGACATGATCTCCAAACACCATGGGAGGAGAACAGCGTGTCTTATTGATCTTCTGTCAATGCCTGGAATTGACCAAGAAGAAAGTGATGTAAAGCTCACAGTTTGGTTATTTTAAGTGTAAAAGAGGGAAAAAGGAGACAGCTCTCTCTCTCAGTGAATGGATGTTTGTCTTCACCTAAAGAAAATTATTGCTTAAAATACTGTTTCACCCATCTACTGTAAATACCTGTACCTGTTTCTCTTTGGAATGACCCCTAGTGTACCTTTCTTTCTAATTGTTATCTTTTTTTAATTACAATTTTTCTAGAAACATGACATTCATGTGTTGTCAGTGACAGAATAATTAAACATATAGGGTTAGTCTGTACATGAACTTATACAAGCATCTCAATTTTCCTCCACCAGCAGAGTCATTGTAAATCAAATCAAAAAGTATGTAATACACCATTTTAATCACAACTATATATACAGGAGATAGAAAAACTGCATATTCTGTTATATTGTATGCCACTGTAGTTGTTGCCTAACTGCACAGACATCAATGTCATTCAAAACCAAGCATGGGAATCATAGTAACAGGGATTTATTGTGTTCTAAAATACATTTAGCTTGAAAGGGGACTTTGTTTGGCCCTGGCAGCATTTGGGATTGCTGTATATTTGCCTTGTTCGCTTAGTTTTCTTTTACAAGACGCTGGCCTCGACTTATCTTCCTGCCCATTTGAAAATTGTCTGCTGCTTTTAAAGTGAATGAGAGCAGCTGATGTGATGGGCCATTACCAAACTTCTCCAACTCAATATACTGATAATGCATTCATACCCTAAAACTGAATTCATTTCGGTTTGGCCTGTTTTGCAGTTGTGCCATGCTGAACTGCAGTTGCATTTGCACCAGAGCTGCAAAACCAGGCCACACCCACATGCGCTTCTGCCCATGAACGTGACTGCATTTACACTTCTACATCTAGTTTCTATCTAGTATCTAGTTTCTACAAAAAGAGGGCCTGTAATATATTTATTATCAGAGTGACCTTAGTAATTTACCAACTATATCAGCAATTAGATTTAATACACTGATAGATTTTTTTCCATATCATATTAGCAAAATATTGGAGAGATAATATCTAATTAGTTTGATGGTTGTAATGGACGATGGAGATACAAGAAACCAGAAGACACAACACATTTGTCATACAGTCCTGGAGTGTGCATCTATATCTCTGAGGGTCTTATCCTGCTCAAACCATGGCCACTTGCCAACAAACTGGTATTCAAATTACAAATATCAGTCATTCATAAAATTATACGATATCCAACTTCACTTTGCAAGCGCTTTGCATTTCTTCCGTGTTGACAAATTTCCACTCACCTTTCCTCTGCTGTCCCTTAGACCTGTTGACTACAGCTTTGCCACAGCTAACATTATTTCAAAAATCCTCTCTAACCCTCCACTCAGCATAAGTTGATTTGGATGTTCAGATCCTCACAAGTTTTGAAATTTAATTTGCACAGTTCTCATTAGGTTATTTGCGCCATTTCATTGTCATAAATTGGTAAACAAGAACACAGACTCTTTAGTCTAACTACTGAAGCTTAAAGTGTTCCAATCATTGCCTGCATTTTAATGGTGTCTGGTAATACTGTCCACTTACCAGAAATGATTGGTCACCTTCCAGCAAAACATAGTTGAGAACTCTCATAATTCTGAGTCTCTGCAGCAGGCATGCACATATTAAATATTTTTGTCATATCCAATCATGTGCTGCACATCTGGAAATGCAACATGGCTGGGAACAGTACCTTGAAACAAGAGAAGCTCTTGTGTCTTCTGTTGTTTTAGGTGTTTCAACATGTAATTCAATGCTCAGTAGAACTGTTAATTGTTAATTAAAAACAGAGTGTAATGCAAATGTATTGAATTACATTTGCCACAACAAAAGGCCAGTAAGAGTGTACAGAAAGTGTGCGCTTAACTCATTAGTTATTGTCAATTCATTGTTTTCCATCCAAAATACAAGTATGTGGCTAATGCATTAAACATATCACTGTCTAAATATTTATTGAGCTCATTGTAATTGCTCTTCTCCTTGAAACAGACACTTCAAACAGGACTTCCTATTCATCCCTGCTCTGAGGCAATGCTTTAATTTCTCCACAAGATCCAAACATTTGTGAACAAAATATCACACTTATATAAGACATTTGCAGTTGAAGAACCTAGAAAATGAGAAAAATAAAATTATCCTCCAAAGAGTCTATTTTTGATCCCTCTCAGTTGGAATTAATTTTCCAAACTGTTGTCATGATACAGTAATTTTGGAACAGTGCTTCAATACGAACTGTACATCGTCAAAAAAAGGAAACCAAAAACATAATCTCACAATAACTAGGTTCTTTTGTCAACAGAACAGTATTGTGCAAATGCAGGTGTTAATTATGATGACAAAAACATATCTCAGACTCCATGTAGAGAATGAAAGACAGAAGTGTGCTTTTGTTTCATTGTCATGTACTACTCAGAAAATCTGTCGCCCTCTGTCACAATTTACACTCAATTCCTCTTTTGTCTCAGGACTCCAGACAGAACCTGCGTGGGAGTGATTGTTTCATACTGAGGACTGCAGATCCTGTCATCAAGTCATCAGACTCGGTAGTGAGCACTACTGCTGATAGACATCAGTATCTTGGGCTTAATCAAAATGGGTTTAGTGGCAGAACCATTGAGTGGCACTATTATATCAACTGGCTCTATTCGTTGCAGTCATCTGGGCCGTGCAATCATGGCACCTTTATGTAATCCTTCTTTGAATGTGTCAGCATGTGCTCTTATACACTGCAGGATTTTTTCTTTAGTTACAGGTATTACATACTCTTGGATGATCTGGGGGTGACATACACTGTGTACAGCTTCTTTATGTTCATAAAACACAAAAATGCAGCATTACCAACCCTGACATAAAATGTCATGGTTGTGACTGTATTCAGTGCACTGAGGATTGTATGTATTTACAGGTATACATGTGTTTGTCACTTGGAAAGGTGGTTTTGTGCTTTCAGAGTTTCTTGGGGTTTACCTTTTGACTGAAGTGATGGATGTGTGCTGCACTTGCTGTGCCTACCAATCTCTCTCTGTCAGTTTTGGTCTCTTTGCATTTTGCCTTTCTTTGAGCTGACCACCTCCTGTGTCTTTCAAGCGCCAGATGTCTGCCAGATGTGTGTGCTGTTATTCGCGCGCACACATATAGACACAAAATTACTGAAAAAAAAAAAAAAGTACATCATGACATGACACCAAGCACTATGGTCAAGAGTTATATGCATTTATATATGCAAAAAAAGAGAACTTAACTAGTCTCCAGTAAAGAAGGCAGTAAACAGAACAAAAAAGAACAGAGGAGAGAGACAGAGAGAGAGAGAGAGACAGAGAGAGAGATAGAGAGAGAGAGAGAAGGAGGGGTGTTTGGTATATTTAGGAATATTTTGCATTCTTTTCTATGCACAGGAGGAGATAGAGTGTGGTTGTCCCAGAAATGAAAGAATACAGAATCCCACAAACACACTTGTGGATGATTCATCAACAGACGACCTTCATCATTTGAGTAAATCAAACCTGGGTGTGGAATCATTTTACTGATAGAGTGTTGTTGCCTCATATGATCTATCAGATTATCTATAATCAACACTGAGCTTTTTTTTGGATTAAGTGAAATATAATGATTCTAAGAGAACAAGAGAGGTTGTTTAGCAGTTATGGCTCAGTGGTGAAGTCTTTAGATTGATGTCTCCATTTTCAGTTGTTACCAGTTGGCACGGAAAATATCAGACTGTATGAGAGTCTATAGTTTAATACATTTTTGGCTCAACTGTTCATTTCACTTTTTCTAATGTCTTGGCAGTTGCAATTTTAAGAGAGTTGGAGCACATTTGCTTCATTGACAGGCATCACTCAGGGAAATCACAGTCACGTATGCCTGTAGTTTCTCCCATTTCTTTTTTTCTGCAGTAATTGTCAAATACTTTGAATTTAACTCCCATGCCTTTCTTTTTAATGTAATAATGTAAACATTATCAAGAACAACCAAGGTTGTCAGCTGTTACAGAAAAACACAAATTTCAGAAACACTTCATTCATGTTTCTCTACAGTAAGGCACTGTATGTCCTATCCAGCTTCTCCTCTATTAAACAATTTTTTCTAGGATTTTAATTAATTATTTGAAAGACTTATGTCCATGACAAAAATGAAAAGACAAAATAAAAAGCATAGACTCTCAAAAGAACATCACAAACCATGTTGTTATATTGGCTTTGGGGCAAGAAGCAATAGAATAAAAGTTAAATCATCACTTTTAGTTGAATCAGTTTCTTTCCGATGTCATATATCCAGCTAAATAAAACTTTGCCGGCCCTGTCTGCCTACAGGGGTCCATACTGAGGTCAAAAGCTTTCATCTCAGCTGCATTGTGTTGGCCTGCATCTGTGCATAGCGTCTTCCCTGGCACACTTAAAATAATTACATCAATTTTAGTGGTTGAAATGTCACTATCCAACCCAGCTGTAACCCATCCCATCCCATTGATGCAAAAGAAATTGAGTATCCCCTATACTTGAGGATTCTAACTTAATATGTACAAATAAATAATTGCAATCCTAAAAGAACTAAGTGTTAAATGTTCAGATGTTCACCTGAGGCTTATACTTTGAGGAAGACATCTTTTACTTTGAACAATTACATCTAATTTTATGTGATTTTACTAATATAACTGCACTACAGAGCCAGTAATGGTAAATATGTTTATCTTGTGGATTATTGAGTTTCAAACTAAATAGTGAATCGTAAACATGACTTTAATTTCTCCACAACCCTAAATTCAACTTAAAGAGGCACATTATCTGATTTTGGCTGCAAGACACCAGTGGTGGTGGTGATGTTGGCGTCTTACACTCCCTGATCTACAGTATTATTTTCCTAGTTGGAGAAGACAGAGAAAATGGCCAGCCATAGTTAATAATGCACCACTGTGCACAGCAGTTAAAAGGTAAAGTAAAAGGTATGAAATAAGTAATGTGACTGGCTGACAGGATATTAACTCAGTCACACTTTGTCTTTTGCAAATAGCATACTGCAGGATATGCCAGCGAAAATAGTTGCACTTTGGTACACCCACATTGTACATGTCCAAATCATTGCATTTTATAGCTCTTTATGACCATTCAATGTATTGGATAGTAGATGAATATTTTCTTGGTACCTAGAAAGATAAGAATTGCTCTAGACATTTTTTCCTTCTCTGGTGGAGTGGGTGATGCTAATAAAGTTGGTGATGGGCGGCTCACAATGCTGTTGTGTTTGCACTGTGAGTCTTCTTCTGTTTGCATGTCTCAGAGGTCTGAGGGTAGAGGGATTACATCCTCAAGGAACTGAGTTCATGCTTCAATGCACAAAAGGTCTCAATGTTTATTGAATCAAAGTGCAATTCTTCAAGTTAGATTATGTATGAGAATTATAGATTTGAACATGGAAAATCAATTTCTCTCAAGGTTTTGAGCCAGCATCATCACGTCTGCTTCACAAAAGAAAAGGTGACAGAGGGAGTTAAGAAGGAGACTTCATTCTATTTGTTCAGCTCCTTGCATAATTATCATGAGACCAGCTCAGGTCTGTGACACTCTGACAGGGGTCATTGTTGGCTGTCACTGGAGTGTCCAGGAGAAAGCACAAACAGGGAACATAGACAGGCCTACGCGGTTCACAAAGAGTGCACGAGGGCTAAAGGTTAGCAAGCCCCGCTAGTTAACAAACATGTCTGGTGTTTGCACATTGTGTTACAGGAAAGAGTAAAACTATTAAACAATACATCTGATTTTGTTCTCTATGCCACTTGCCTGAATGTTGTCCCTTGTCTTCAACCTCTGGCATGGGTATGTTTTTCTTTCCACTACCTCTCAAACTGTTGCCATAGAAATCACTGATGCACAAATGAATACAAGAATTATCTGGGTGAATGAAGTTGGTTTATGATTATTGCATAACATGAATATATATCTGTAAATTTGATGTATTTTAATCAACTAGTCCACTGTGAAAGAAATATTAGTCACTTAAACAACAGCTAATAGCAAGCTATGCTAATACTTCATACCCTATATAAGCATCCTTTGCATCCATTTGCTCACCCAAAAATATCTATAAATATAAAGAAATATATTTTAAAAAATTATGTCCCAAATAGTTGGCCATGGGAAACCCATCATGGAGGTTGTTTTTGATGGTTAAAGTGCAAATAGAAATAGAAATTGTATTTAAATACAATATGCTGGTACTAAATATCAATATGTCAAATATTTGTAATACAGTGACTGTAGATCTATTAAAGCAAGAATAATAATAACATTTATTTTGCAAGCTGTTGTTACCAACTCATTAAATTGGAGGTAAATTGGGTGTTGAGGTAATAGCAAATTACATAGTTGCACCCTGTCTTCTAATATCTGGGTCTCCATGTCAGATAACAGGAATAAATGTATTACATGCCGTGTATTGTCAGCAGATGGGATAATAAACCAGGAAATGTGATAGAACTTTGCATAACTAATCAATGGCACGCACTGAAGGTGTATGTGTCCAATTAATTCCCTTAGGACTTGCTACTGTGCCAACACTTATCCACAGGATTTGATTTTTTTGAAAGTTTGTTACTCTTACAGTTTGACTAATATAAATTCCTCTAAATACAAGATACTACATCTGAAGATTAAAATGAGTCAGAATTGAGACATTTAGCTGGTGATGCTCCATGATGTTCGGTAGCATTTAATCTAACAAGGAAGATATGCAGAGTACTGTTTGATGAACATATCAATATCAACTCTTTTGACACCAGTTTGTCTGCATATTCAGACAAAATGATTCTTCTCCTACAATAGTAATCATTTTAACTGAGGCACAAGTTATCATGTGATGGTTCTTGGCCAATGACAGCTGGACAATTTCACAGCAAACCATGATTAATTACGCTGATTCTCCAGTGTGTCACTTGTCGTCTGTTGTTTTTTTTTTTTGTTTTTTTTAATTTTGAAGAGATAGAATATGTGCGTTCTGTGAGAATAAACAACTGCTAGATTCATTCAGTGTTAATTGACATGAGTGTGTCTTATTTCACCGCGGCTCAGTCTATACACTAAACACACGCAAACACACAACTTAATGTATAGTGATTTAATAAGATACCCATCTCCATTTCTATGTAGTAATTCTAATTAGCATGTAGGGAAAGCACTTTTAAATCCATTATTGAAACTAGTAATATTGAGTGCACAGGGGTCAGGCCAAAATGATAATTGGATGATAAAATTGATTCCCACTTCTGTTTTATTTGCTTCAGGCCTAGCTTGTCCTATTTCTATTTCTTTTTCTACCCATCCAATTTCCCTCCATCTGTAGTAGAAGCTGGCCACCATCAGAGTGTGGAGGAGGTTATTCAGCAATGGTGCACCCACTCAGACGTGAGGGAATAAGCGGGGCGGAACACCGAGCTATTTTGGTTGAGCTCCTCGGTATCTAGGTCTAAGTGATTAAAAGAGTGTCTTATGCCCACATTCTTCTCAATTAAGGTGTGTTCAAATTGTTGCGTTTGATATTCTCTCATCTCTTTACCAAACAGAGACAGAGTGGTAATATTTTGCTTTCTTATTTTGCTTGTTCTCATTTTTGTCTATGTATGTTTGTAACTAGCTATCTGCATATTGTGCACTGTAACATTGAGAGATTATTTGCTCAACTTTCCTTCTTTTATATCCAATGCATGGTGCAAATGCCACACTCTCATGGGCCTCCACATCTAACCCAAATCCTTCTTTTAACTTGAAAAATGGCTTGCTGTGCTACCCACAAGGGACTGAGAAGAGGAATGCCTGGTCTGCCCACCAGTGCTGTATTAGGTCTGACTCTACATCTCTCTTCATTCTGCCTTATTTCATTTTCCTTGTCTCACTCCCTTAGCCGATCTCCTCCACCCCTTCCATTTCAACCATCTTACAGGCCCTGAGGCTAGAGCACCATACAGGCTGGCCAGTTGCATTGTCCTTTTGCTTTCGACAGTCAAAACGGCAAAGAGGTTCGTTATGGAGGCCCAGTTAAGGCAGCGAGCACTGGTGCAAAGCCTGGCGGGGCCAGCCTGAATGAATGAGCTGTCAGGCAACCGGTTCTGTGATGAGAGACCCAGACTTCATGCGGGCTCAGATGGGGGAGATATTGGTTCCTGTCAACCCCACAGCAAAAGAATCTCCCATGTCAGAACTACCCAGAGGATGGATGAGAAAGTAGGAGGAGCAAGAGCCTGGGGAGGCAGCATGGGGCTGTTTGGGGAATATAGACTTCATCTTTGCTTTGTCAAGTCCATCTCTGGAACACATATTTCTGAGCACTCAAAGACACACACATCCACACATTCATCAGTGGCCAGTTCACCATGTTTTAATTAAAATGTTATTGGAGACACATCCTTACTACTTAGGCATTTCATTGTCAGTGCAATATTCTAAATCCTCTAGTGTCTTTATTCGTTTTAACTCTATCCATATTACATTGCTGTCTCTTGGTTGTTTGTTCCAAGATATACCACTGGGAGCACAGACAGTGACAGGAGACTCCTGGGGAAGAAAGAGAAAGTAGGAGGGGAGAATAGAAGAGGAGGATGTAGAGGGAATAAGGAGACAAACAGGGTTCCCAAGAGAGTATGAACAGATGAGACAACGGTGGTGTCTGTTAACGGGACGTGGAGTGACAGCACAGAGAAGCATTAGTAGAAAGAGAGAAACGAGGAAGAGGACAGAAGTTGAAAATAAGGAGAGAAACTGACAGCAAGGAGGACCAAAGAGCCAGCAATGTCTGTCCCTCTCTCTGAGGGTAAAACATCCAGACAGTTTTGTCACTACACGTGGTGAATATAACATGTGGATTCATTATGTTCTGCTGCTTTTAAGTTCATAATAACTGTATGTAATTAAAATATTTTGCAGATTTAAAGCATAATCCATCATAACGAATATCTTATTTATCTTATTTCTTCTAATCTTCATCTGTCTTTCTTAGATAATACAGTTTCTTCAGCTGAAGGTGGTGAAAGCTCAGGTTGGGTTGTAAGAGCCCGTTCAATATAAGAAATTTGGATTTTTAAAAGAGATGCATGTTCAGGATCTGATTGTTGAATCCTTGCAGAAACATTAAGCATTTTGCATAATCCAGCAAGTGAAACTGTTAACTAACTGGATTCATTGCTGGAGCAGAAAGCTGTGGTAATATTTCACAAGATGAGACAGATGCTGCAGGTAACAAATGTTGCTAATACAAAAATGGTGCATCTCATAATAAGAGTACTGTGCACATATCAAAGTGTGGTGTTTATAAACAAAAGGTAAGGAGGATGGAAGGAAGAGGATAGTGACAATGTATAGCTATGTATTTAATAATGAGTAACTAGCCAGCAGTGACTAATATATTTGTAGTAACAAATAATTCACAATATAATATTATATTCAGTAAATTTGGTTGTGTGCTAATGAATTGAAATGCAAAATGATTTTTTGGGGGGGGAATGATAATAGATATTCCACGATTAAGACTATTGTGTAAATGTACAGCCCTGAATTGTTATGCCTGTATTAAGGAATGTTCAAATAGGATTTTTTTTTTCACATAAAAAAACCTGAACTAAATAAGCCATTTATAAAAGCACATTTGAGTTGGAGGTGTTGGGATTGAAAGAAAAGAGAATACAAAAGGTCAAGGAAAAAAACAGTGTAAAAGGAATTACAACTTTAGCATTATATTTTGACTTGGCCAGATAAAAGGGCGACACCTTCGATACCTGTTAACTTCTTTACAGCCCACCTGGAAATGTATAGTTACCAGATTGTCAGTTTTGACTGCAGATGATGATATTTTTTTCAATTAACATCCTCTTTAATAGTTTGGTCATACAGGAATAAGAACAGATGCAGTGTAGTAAGCAAAAATGTGCACACACACCCTCAAAGGAAAGGAGACCTTACCAAAAGAATACACAGAAATTCAGCAAGAGCATAGAAAAAAGAAGCAGAAAAGAACTAGACATATTGAGAAAGCGACTACACTGTGGTTGAAGACAGGCGGGAGAGAAAAGTAGAACTGGCAGAGTTGAGAGGAGCGAGAGCAGGAAAACATCAGTGGAGAACTCATCACAATGCAGCGCAGCAGAGCAGCTCCCGGCCGGCACCACAGGAATCCCATCTTCAGGGCTCAGAGCAGGTAATAGGAATGCTCCAGCCATTAATGCTGGGAGAAGAAGAACAGGAAAGAGCCTGTGTTCTCTGTCGAAGCCTTAGCCTTTCTATTGCCCACCTCTGATTCAACAGCAACTCACACCGGCACAACTAAAAGAAACACGTTAAAAAGAAGTTCGCAAATTGTATGGTAGCCAACTTACATATAGTGCTCAGTGACACAGAGAGTGAACAGGAGGAAAAAAAGAAGAAAATGGGAATCAGTGTTTTCGTTTGAAAGTCGCACTTTTTTTTGCCATTTCTTTCCATCAATTACGGGAATAGTTTTGGGAGCTCTGTTTACTCCGAGGGTTGTGAAAATCCATCTGTTTTTAATGCTAATCGATTAAGTTGGAAGAACAGATTGAGAAGAATATTTAACATGGACTCTTATTATGTTCCCAATACATTCAGGTTGACATCATTACTGAGTTTTAAGAAAGCAACACAAAATCTCATTATACTCCCTCTGCTTTTCGATAGTCTTTTCTTCAAAGGCATTACCAGCCAACAATATCATGAAGCTAAATTTCCAGATCATCTAAATTCAGGAAGCCTTGGCAAGAGAAGCTCCCTTTAGTTCTCTGTGACATGGCAAGTTAAACAATTTAAAAGCTTTTCTTTTTCCAAAATTCACTCACAGGTGGGCTGTAGCAGGCGTGTATGTATTTTATAATGAGGTATATATTTAACAGGTTTGCTAGTTATCTTAATCTACCGCCAATCTGTAATATAAAATAAGCAAGTTAAAAGTCTGAAGCCTGAAAAAAGAACACTTTGGTTTCTGCTCAGTACAGTACCACAAAAGACTAGCTGATGTAAATGACTGAATCCATCACAGACAAAATACTAGGCCACCACTGCTTGAATGACATGTATTTTCTTTTCCTCTTCTTCTCCTTTTGTACTTAATAGAACTCTTTCATTTTTTGTGTGCCTTTTTTGATTTGCAATATAACAAAGGCCCATGAAACCAATTCAAAACATATCATTTGCAAAAACAGTGAAAATATTTTTGGCCATATAATGTGTTTTCCACAAAAAGCAGCCCTGTAGTCTGCAGATTCAACTCAGTCATGCTGCCTACTCAGAAACTGGACTGTTCATAACAGTACATTGGATTGTTCAACCCTTAAACGGATACCTCAGGTCTTTAGAGACCCACAACCAAATGACAAACTCCCTTGTTTTATACAGCTAAGCCATCAAGTCATTTTTTATCCCTTAATCTATATGCTTTTAACAATTATGTCATGTGAAGTGTCAAAATTGTTGAAAAAACGTTCTTATAGATATGAAGAAGTATTTTCTCCTGTATATATTATATTATATTTTTCATGTCATTCATACTATAAATTAACACACATACAATCATGAACAAGTTTCTTTATGCTAGTTTACCGTTACAGTATACTTTCAGGCCAGAAACTTCTGTGACGTTGGAGGTTTCTGATGAAAGCCTAAATCTGATAATTATGAGAATTACATTTTTGTGCAAAGTGATCAAACAGAAAATTTAGAAGAATTGTGGCAATGGTAAACAAAATATGACAATGCTGTCAAGTCCACTGTGTACACAGTATAATGCAATTAACATGACAGCAAAACCGTAGACATCCATGCTGCAATGACCATGGCACAATGACTGTGATTGACTGTGATATCCTCCTTCATAAGCGCAAGATTTAAGCTCCTGATTGTTTTGCAAAGAAAATACATGGACATAATTGTGATTTACAATTATATTTTGACTTGTTATGTCACTGTAAGTCCAAGCATCCCAGTCAAACCATTAAAATAAGCAGCTTATGTCAACATAATGGTTCATCCACTTGCTTGTCCACCAAATAAGTCAGTTGTTCATTAAGAGGGTAAGTCCTCTTCCTCCATTACTATCAGCGCTTCTTGTCTCTCTTCCTGCGAACATAATCAGCCGCATAATCAGCTCAATCTGTTTCATGGTCTCTTGCTACCGGCAAAATTGAAGCCAGGCTTGCCAGCTTTTCTAGACGGCACTCGCCATCACATTGTATTCAGATCAATTAGTATTCACCCAGCATCTCCGATTGCCTTCCTGCATTTGTCATATCTGGTGTGGATTCAGGTTCTCTCATGTCTCTGGTCGTATTGGTCTTCATCTAGATACAAGATCTTAATCACATTCTTAATATCTGTTTTGATTCTTGAGAATTAGCTCAATGAACAGGTTAATATTCCCTTCCATCTCCAAAACATTTCTGTTCTCTTGTTTTTGTTAAACTAAATATGTGCGACCAGATCCTGACACCATCTGTCTCCTCTCTCTACTTTCTTTCCTCCACTCACAGCAACCAATATTCAACAACCATGTCCTTGCCAATGAAGGGCAATCCTAGCATGACTAAACAAGATTTAACAGAGACAATAGTTATTTGGCCACAACACCAGCTAAAATCAACAGCAACCACTAGTTTCTTCTCGCAGGCATTCAGCTACACCGTCCACAACAACTGTTGGGTCACATGGATAGATATTCATCTGGAGCTTTCCAAAGATTAGGAAGGCAAGTGCTTTGCTATGTCTTATGGTAATGAAGGGTTGTTTTTAATAAGCTGCCTGTTCTCTCTCACTGGAATGTGAGACTAATATCTCAGCCTAAGTAGGAGGGTCACTTGGGTCAAATCCAGATGAAATTGCTGCTCACTTTTAATGCTGAAATCTTCAGTATCTATTGAAACATGAAAGAAAAAGATGAGTTAAATATTAAGACCTATCCTGTGGTATTACAGTGTAAAGATAAGGACTGTATTATAAAACACTCACCTTTTCTTAAACATCAAACTCGCATTCTGTTTAAATATTTAATCTAACACTACAAAAAAGGTTGCAGAAGTGTTTATTTCATAAAACTAACAGAAACAGAAAATTGTGCAAAGATGAAAGTGGCAGGCGAGGTAGTGTTACCTCAGACTGAAGGTTAAATATTACCTGAATAAAATCACTATCAGATTATGAGGGATCAATCTCCTCTACCTGAAAAATAAGAGCTCATCAAACACTACTTTAATCATCAGATCTGACTTATCACATATGGCTCTGAGACTATTAAAACATTATTTGCATGTGTTATGGCAATAGACCAAAGTGGACTAAATGGAAGAGTATTCTTACAATATTCATATGATATCTTGATGAAAAGTTCTATTTCACACAGGCTTAGCCCTGTACTAAAAAAACTAAATACTGAGATAGTGGAAAGTGAAGATATGCTCACTATTAGGGCTTTTTAAAACTCCAAGAGGGCTGCTTCAAAGCTTTTATGCCTCTCACATTTTGAGTGTTGTGCTTAGCATAGAGGAGGGAAGGCACATCTGCCCCAGAGTTTCCCTCCTCACCCTTCAGAAGGCCATCCCCTCCATTTCCAAAATTAAGCAAGTATGCAAGAGGGACCCCAGATCGATGAACACTCATCAGCCTCGCCATCTGGCCCCAGTTTGTTTTCTTAGCAAATGAAGCTGATTATTGAGCAGGGTGGCTAATGGCATTGAAATCTACTGGGTTGCTCCTGGTTTACTTGGCCATCTGAATTTTGCAGAGAAATCTGTATAATAACAGGTATTGAGATAGCCTCAGATGCAACCCATTCAGTACACAAGTGTACTAACATAATAACTGATAATGCATGCAGGTGTTTTAAATCAGCTTTTAATGGCTTTGAAATCGTTGACTGGGGTGTGGCCAGAAACACAACATGCTTGAAAATAGCCTGCAGAGAGCAGTGCTTTTGCAGTTTTCTGTCCTTGGTGATTCAGAGTTATCTGATCTTGTCTCTGTGTATTCTGTCCAAAACTTACAATTTACAAAAATGTATTCTTCTTGACATGCTTCCCAAAAGGATTGCCTGAATCATGGTATTATTTAAATAGATGATTTGTCCAAGCATAATCATGTAACACAGATAAATATAACTCTCATATCAGTCCATTGATGATTCAGTTGTGTTACTACATGACTTGACCATTTATGATGATACAGTAGAGTTATGACTGAAATAGGGTTGGAGCGCAGCGGTCATATAAATGGCCCCACTAAACTATTTTTATTTGTTTTTATCATCATTGTACTAATGAAAAGTTAAAAAATACCCCACACCATCAGCCTCTAGCTGCTGATTTGTGGTGCTATGTGTTCACATCATGCCACACACACACCATCCAGAAAACAACATAATTCCCTGTTGAAGCTGATTCACCATCTGGTGAGTCCTTGTTGTCATGTGTCACTGTGATTGGCATGATTGTTTGAGTGCTATGAGACCAGTGATGTGATTGGCTTATTATTATATTAAGTAGTATTTATAAGTATTATTATTCACCACACCCTCAGATCTATATTCCAGGCCCATCCCTTGTGCAATTTGCACTGCTGCACATACGTGAACCAAAATAGGAGGTGTCTTTGGAAATACCCACACAATCCATGTGCTCAAGACCTACCAATTTACACTGGTGTTAATGCAAAATTAATATTCTGTTCACAATATTATCATCACCATGGTTTGCCGGTTTACTGGGTGGTTTTTTAGATTTTATCATTTTTATTGGCATATTTTGGCACAGCAACTGAGAAGTTGTTAGGAAAACTCTCTTACTCTGACAGCTGCCTCAAGGCCCCTATAATATTATCTCGTCTAATATCTTCTTGATTGTCATATCAGCCATCATGACAGATAGTGGTTGACCGTTTTGATTTAGAAAGATATTTTTTAGCCTCTCACTTCATGTCAAACTTTCCCTCTTCTGTTGTTTCAAGAGAGTTTGGCTAATCCATCTAGGAACACTCATATGAGCAAGCCTCACAGAATTGTGCTTCATATAGTGATATAAAAGTATGACAACATCAAATCAAGCTATTCTTAAGGCCAATCAAGATTCTACCTCCTTTTGAGTATTTCCATGCCTTTTGTCCAATATACAGTGGGATGCACTCTAGCCCCTATACCCCTGAATACAACCCACAAAGCGAAAGAATGAATGAATCACAATAAATGTTTTATGTACAATACTAATAGCCTTGCTAATATACTAAACATATTCACCGAAAATAGAGAGAAAGATAAGCCTCAGAATGCACAGGCTTTTCTATTCAGAATACTGGTATATGAGCATTTATTAGCACACTTGAGCTCAAATTCATTTATATAGAATAGCATTTTTGTCCTTCCTACTAGTATAGTAGAAAATTAGGCCATGGAATTTTCTCCTCTTCATGGCTTTGTTAGAAAACTTGTTTTAAATAACATACCTTTAATTCGGTTATTTAAGACGTAATTGGCAACATGCCCTCAAGACATTAGTGGGATACATAAAGAAAATCTAAGATGAGTTAACTTATTCCTCTTCTTATAATACCTCATCCAATGTGGTTATTTTGATTAAAATCTTAGCAACCAGGTTATAGGAGGTAGATGCTGCTGGTGGTGGAAAGAGCCAACAGATGGTTAATGAACCTTTACTTGGGTCTCTCTGGACACTTGGAGGACATGGTGGTGTTAAGGAGGAGGTGGGTTAGTAGGTCTGAAGGGCAGAGTGCAAGAGTGCATAATTGGAACAATATTTTGAGACCAGCACCAAGGGTCTGATTGGCTATAGGAACATGGGTAGAGAGATCAATGGTCAGGTATGATGAAGTCAGAATTGAGAATGAAAGGATTTGACAGTGTGGGAAAGTGCCAGTGTGAATGAAGGCATTTTTGACAGCATGAGAAAGTTAACCTGACACGCCAGATGGTTTATTACACAGAATCATCTGAGAAGTCTTCCATGGTCTTCCACATACAGACACAGGAGTTGTTGTCCATCTGCTTCTGTTATTGTCTGAGGTCTATCAGGCTTAGTTACAGTTGTTATGTCTAACTCACCTCCAGCAGAATGGTAGGCCTTCAAGAATGTGAGAAAGCCAAGCACAGACAGAGCTACCATTGTCACCCTGCTGTTTGTATGAAGGCTAATCCAAGTTATCTGAGAAGTACGTACAAATTTCCGCATGCTGCCCTATTAACTTCAAAAATGAGTCACTAATGACCAATATAACTACAGATCTCCAACTCTTTGCAGCAATAATTATTTATATACTTCTTTGAACTAATAATCCAGAATATCTCCATTTTGTTCTCATTGGTGGCACCATATGACGATAAGTGGTAATAGCGGGGGTGTTGTACAGTTGCATGCACAACAAAAATAAATTACTCTTATTGGTTTTTTACCCACTTACAGTAGCATAACGAGTGTAGTTGTACTTCACCTGGCTCACTGTCATCTGCTCTGGTGTTTGTGCAGCACACAAGGAGCCCTCGCTGAAACACGAGCGGAGTGGAGAGGATAGCGCAACCATAAATGACAGCAAAATGCAGCAGAGACTGTTTATTTATGTTATTTACCTAATTTATGTGCGTCGAAGTGACATGCTAGTTAAGGAGATAACCGCCATCAGTTATCTTATGGGTCATGGCATGACATTATATGTTAAAGACCCAAAGAACAGCAATCAACAAATTGCTGGAATTATGAGCTCAGGATTGTCCTGAACACTTGCAAGACCTCGCAGATGCCCTTGTGTTGACAAGGCAACAGAAACGCCATTCAAAACTGGATGCTGGAGGAAAGCCTGCACACGCGTTCCTGTGTCTAGCAGATCATTACAGGAGACTGTACTTTGAAGTTCTGGATCTACTTGGCGGTGAATTGGAATGGCTTTTGAGCAGAGAGACTTGCATATGGCAGATGCCCTGGAGTGCCTGATTGTATCTGCAACTGAAAAAAAGACGGTTTCCCGTCTTCCATAGTGGATCTCTACAAGAGGGATTTTGACTTTGACAGAGCACATAGCTTGATATGTTGCCAGACGCAATTCAGACTTCTGGGATAGAAGCAGGCCAAACAGTATCATCAGTAGCATTGGCAATGACTACAACTCCTGTGGCAAAAGCTCTATTGCCAGAGGTGCACAAGCTGTTGAAGTTATTCTACACCATCCCCTTGTTAACTGCCAGTGCTGAGATATGTTTCTTGTCCCTCCGTCGTTTAAAGACATATCTGAGATCAACAATGACCCAGAAAAGACTAAATAGTTTGATGTGCGTCCCCACACAAGGATTTTTTTTGGCAACAGTGGATGCTCTGGGGATTGCCGTGGACTTCATCCAGCACAACAACAGACAAAGACACTTCATCTGCAATATTTAAAGAGCGGTGGTAAATTTGATTTTTCTTTTGAAAATTCTACGAAGTCTTTTAGTCTCTTAATGTGTTAGCTGTAATATCATCAACATCATAAGTGGAAGTCAAGTTAAAGTTAAGTGTTTGTGTATGCGTGTGTGTGCGTTTGTACTCATGGTACAATGCTACATGTAATGTAAACATAGATTCTTCCGGTATGCCTGTCATAAATTGTTTAGTCTGATTTTGCAGGAAATCTGACCCATTTAGAACCAGGCATCAGAGCAGACTGCTTCATTACCAGTTAAAAGTTCAGCTGTTTTTGTCTGGGCTCCTCTCAGTGCTTTGTAGTGGGTGTGGCTCTGCTGGAGAAAAAAGGTGATGTCACTACTTTTGAGAACCAATCAGGATTTAGCACGAGCACATGATTTTTTTTCAAAAACTTCAACGTTGATTATTGCTTTTTTTAGTCATGAGGCATTAAGGTTACAGAGAAACACTTTTGATTATGTTTTCAAGGGGCTTTCTTTTTTGTAAGGCTGCTCAAACACACACACACACACACACACACACATTGCAGCAATTTAAAAAAAAAAAAAAAAAAAAAAAAAAAAAAATACATGAAAAAGCTTAATGGCCAGGCTTATCCTGTGGCTACAACACCCCCAACACTGATCTGATATCTGTGATGCTATTGTTTATGTATGTACTTTTAAATGCATAATAAATACAATGTGATTGTTTTTGCTTACATTATTGGCTAAATCCCAAAATACAGTGTTCACTTTCTTGTTCCAAAATGTTCAAACCACATCTGTCAATTCCCAACAACAAAACTTTCTCTTCCCAACGGAAATTAATTTCATTTCCTTAAGTGACCTCTCAACACCCAACCCCCCTCCTTTAAAAAAAAGCCATGTAACCCTGAGGAAAATAATTACTTTTAACGGTAGAAATTGCCCATCCCCCAGGAAGACTATTGACACCACCTTCTGGCTCCTGTCCAAAAAGTTGTCTGTGTGTGTGTGTGTGTGTGTGTGTGAGGCACACTTACAGATGGTCAACAATAGAAAGCAGTCCAGTGTCCCAGCCCCTCCCTTTCAAAGAGATTTCCTTCATCAGCCTCCTTAATACCCAAGCTCCTTTCATTACTCTTTAACCCAGCTGCATGCCTATTGAAACTGTTCATACATTTTCTATTAACTGTTTGAAATTAAACAGCCCAAACCATCACCAAGCATACCAAAGAGGAGGAAGTACAGTATTTATAAAGTTAATTAGATTAGATTTTCAAGTGTAAACAGGCAACCCTGGTCTTAAAAGTACTTAAATTAATTGTATGTAATGTGAATAGTGTTATTTTAATCAAAGCTACTTTTTTTTTTGTTCTATTCTTTATTATTTTGCCCAGAATACAAGGGCGTTCTTTATGTATTACACTTTTACTTATTAAAGTAACATTGCACAAATGTACGACACAGGTAAAATGTACCACATATAACTGTATTGAACTATGGGTTACCATGATCATTTACAATTCAAGCCATTCATTTAAGCAGTAAAATGTTCACCAGTGTTTTGTTTAAACCAAAAATATTATAATAATATAGTATAAATAATTATTAAAATACACACAAAAACATAATGCTTGTTATTTTTAGATGTCCTGTAATAGATTGTACTGTGCCAAAATATGTCTTTTGTTCGAGAACTTATTGAACTAAAAACTTATTGTTTACCATCACCTCCCTTGTATGCAATTTAAAGCTTTGTCCATTTCCAGGCAATTGGTGATGGGAAGGTTTACATGTCATTTAGTTAAAAAAAAGAGAAGAAAAATAAAAAAAAATACTTAAATTGAAGTAGAGATGTTTGATTGGTTAAAAAAGCAAAACATCACAAAATGTCATGATGTAATTGGTGGAAATGCATGCATCACTTTCCTGTTCCTGTTTGAATGATGCAACTGCCAGACGTCGGGGTCACGGGGGCCCCTCTCACAGCAGAGGATTGCCAAGGAAACCTCTTCATCCGTTAAAATACCGTGAGGCCCTGTAACTTAAGATCAATAGCTCTGAGACAGGATGTGATGTAGTTTTCTGGTCAGCTGATGCCTAGTGTTTGAGTACACAATAGCAACAATACCAAGCGCACGTGCTCCATTGTCACAGTGAAACTGAGACATAAGCCTTTCCCCTGGGGCTTCCTTCCACCTCCCATCTGTCTTTTTTTGTCTTTGATTGTTAGACACCATGTGGCTCCAACGGTGTGTCTGAAACAATGTCAAGACCACTGATGGTGTTATGATTTAAAAAACGCAGTCACCAGAAAGTATTCACACATCTAACTATTTGGCTGTTAAGACTGACTCAGGCCACTGAAATATAAATGATGATACGCTGACATGCTCTATGATACCATACTAGTATCCATGACATAGTTGAATAACAAGCTTCATTTTTAATGGCATTCAATTTTTTGAACTGATAACAGTTAAGCGTTAGAAGAAAGACAAGTGAACAATGTTGGTGGAAGTATCTGACATCTGACCAATAGGAGGCCTTTTATTTTCAAGTGATTATAAACTAATGAAAAAATACTTGTGAATTTTATATTCCATTTCTGCCAAGTCTGTTCCACCAGATGCCACTAAATCTGACACACTGGTCCTATAAATAAACCAATGTGTTTAATAAGTTGCATTTTGAAAAATCTTGTTTTCCAGATGTATTGGTTTAGTGTGCCATATTTCAAATGACTCTTTTCAAGCCTGAACATCTGTCAAACCTCCTTGAAGTTCAGATTTCACCTTGAAAAGGTGACTTAATGCATCCACGCTTTTCCTCAAATGGAAGTAACCAGTGAAGCCTGTGGAGTTAAAATAGGCTTGACCTAATTTACCATGGGAATCTATTATTACAAATTACACTGGTTCAGCTCAGGTTTATTTTCATACTTATGTTATACTTACTGTATATCTAAGGAGATAATGTTGATCCAAAGGGGTTGTAAGGTACTGTTACAGAGCTACATAGCTTCAGTGCTTCTCTTTTGAAGGCCTAAATCTGTTGTGTACTCTGCATTGAAGAGATTTTACTAAATGTAGATATGTGGGAAATATTACAAGAAATGGTTTAAAACATACTCTTAGCAACCAGACCTTAGTCTAACCTGACTTACTTTAAGGCTCACATATTCATTCTCTTAGCGGGAATCCTATCTCTCCATCCAAATTGTTTCAGTCTGATTTGGCGAGGGTTGAAGATGTCTGCGGTAGATGTCTGATGTCAAACCAATACAATGAACCAAAAATATCAAAAAATTACATTTGAAAAGTCCACAACAATCCAGAAATCATGGCATTTGCATTCTTATTGTAGTTGTTGTAGTTCTCTTATTATGAGGTCATAGCTTGATTCCTTTTTCAAGGAAAAAACTTGAAGCCAGTGTACATACTATGAAAGTTTGAAAGTCAAACAGCAATAACTGTGGGTCCTGCTATAGATTACTGTGAGTCATAACTGACATTTATTTATTTTTTATTATTGTTCTTTTGGTTTCTGTAAATTAAATATTTTTTTTCTGCAAAGTCTTGTCTCATGCCTGTTTTATCCTCCATCCTTCTTTAACACATCAAACTGTCCAATGCACAGAAAAAGACTTAAAAACTCAACATTACTGAGGTAGTGTTGATACTCTATCCTATAAAATATGGCCTGATTGGAGGCCACAGAGGGTGGACCATATCAAGCGGATAAATTGGTCATAACACTGCTGAGAGCTCCCAACAGCCTGCAGTCATTTATATTACTACAATATGTGCCAGAATGTATGTACTATGCATAGATCTGTGTGGGTGTGTGTGTAGGCTGTCAAAACTGCAAAGGGGTTGGAAATTTCTTCAGATCATTGTCATCATTGTACATGTATACATTATGTTGCATGTATAATATTTTATGTTATAGTGTGTTATTCTCTTTCCTACAGTTATTTATTTTCAGTTATGCTTGGTACCCTCAAGTCTCAACTGCCACAAAGTCCCCAGAAATATCAATCACATGGCTTTGCGATTCATATTTTTTTCCAAGCTAATATTACCTTTCTCATCCCAAAATGCAGAAGCAATAATGAGCAGAAGCATCAATCCTACTTTCTGACACTTTATGCTTGAAAAAGAATTTTCATGTCAGGCAATAACCGCTAGTCAGCCTCAGCGGCACAAGCTCTGGGCTTGCGCCTACACCAAAGCCTAATGGGATAGATCAGCTCTTGCATAACTGGGGGCAATCACTCACTCCGTCTCCTCTCTGACAGGACTCAGTTATGGCTTCTGGGTAATATCATTTCTGTTATCTTAAGATATCAAATTTCTGTCTTTATTGGCAAAGACCTTAGCAAATGGAGGATAGTTTGCTCGCCTTGGCAAGACAGACGATGAAAAATGAAAGCATATTTATCCACCTAGCAAGCCCCATTTAGGATGGAGTTCTCAGGATTGTGGTGACATTTTAGGGCATCAAAATACTGCACAAACTTTGATGTCATGGAGCTTTTGTAAAGCATAACCGACACCCTTTACTTGATGTAATACTTTTGTTGAGACCTTTAGATCCATTTGCCTCCGGGGGTGTTTCATAATGCTTCATGCTCTCATGCTTTGCAGTGTACACTTCAGATACCGATTTGCAATTATATCTTATTACCTCTCCATCACAGTGTAGAATGTGTTTATAAAACAAGTTTATAAGTTTGTCACTGTCAACAAGATAGTCCATCATGAATAAAATAATCCTATCTGCAATTTCAGTCTTAGTGTTTTTAAATCGAATGCATGTATATCTCACAGTGTCTTGCAAGCTCTACAGTTCAAAATTAGCTCCTCTGTTGTCTTAAATTTGTCTGAGATACCGTTGTCTTTTAAAATGTCTCTTTGTGTACACTGTACACAATTAACAGAGAAAATGTCTGTATACAGCAATGTCAACTGAAAGGAGAGAACAATGCATGTTAAGCTGGCTGCATGGCCCTAACTATATGTGAGTATTTCAAGGTGTAAGTGTGTCTGTATGTATGTGAACATCTGCTGTGTATGAAATCTGCTGTGCTAACTGTGAAAACACTCTCTCCACACTTCTGTTGGCAGGACAGAGTGATGTTTCAGTGTGAAGGGGATTCATCAGATTATAGGGAGAATGAAAAACTTGACTCACTCTTCACATGAGCTGTAGATCTGGTAGTGATATACAGTCTACTGGGTGCCGCTGCTGACATTTGGGTTCCTCACATGAACCATTATTTGACCCTTAAGTGCTTGCCATTGCCACTGAGCCTTGATGCTTTCTCCGTGTGAAATATTATTAGTAGAGGAGCTCTGACGTTTTACTCCTCAAGTTGACCTTCAGTTGAGTTACATGTGTGATGGAGAATGACTCTTCTAAACATCCATTGACTCAGCCCTTTCCTCTTGTTGCTGTGGATCTGTTGATTAATGAGTCACCTGCACCTTGTAGAGAATCAGCAGTTCCAGCCACCAGACGTCATCAGCCTCATAAACAACAAACCCAACCAAACAACAGTAGGGCCAATAAACGAAACACACTGGGTACCAACAACTACCTTCACACCCCTGGGGTGTCCTCTCTGTCTGCAGGCTCACGACAATGGGATGACTCATCCACAATATGCCACACAACAACCCAAACCAGATCTGCTTTTACTGTGAACAAGATAAGATTATTGCCTGATAGTGGAGCTAGGGTAAAGGTAAGAGTTATGGAGTGTCTCCAAAACGAATAGATTTCACCCTCTGTGGATCATAAATATCCATATTAAATTTAATGAAAATGTGGACATTCATTTTAGAGATGCTTTGTCATCGACCAAAGTGTTCGTCAAAGAGACTTTTTGACCTGATGGAGGCAAAAATCAATGTTCACCAATAATTGTCACTGCTCCAGTACTTTTCAGTCCTTATCACTGCAATTTCCACACTATGAAGCATCCAGTAAAGATCTTCTTAGTTATGTAAGGACCCACAGCATTATCCCACAGTTAAAGCCCATTTATTAGAACAACTGACATTCAAAATGTGTAGGTGTTATGTGTACACTTTGGTCAGAATATAGGAATTTCAGGTTTCTGATTCATTCAAGTCAGGCTCAATGTTTTGCCCTGCTTTTCTTTTATAATGTCTTTGTTGTAATGTGAAGTCAAGTTGTATGTATCATAAAACAGAGATATGAGTTAGAAATTGGGATTTGTCCAAGGGACCCAGGAGATAAGATCATTTTAAACAACAGTGCAATTATCATAATAATTAGGTCTATATTATCACCACAAATGTGGGTTTGAGGAAAATCTACACAGTCTGTGTTACAAGTGTGTGTTTCATCATGCCAGGGCATGAACAGAAGACACTCCTCTGAGACTAATTTGCCCACCTACTATGGCTAATTACATACTGACAAAAACACAGCTGGTAGAAATATGTAAAGGGACATTAATACTCTACTGGATGAGCCAGACAACTACTGTGTAGATAAAAATGGCATGATGGTGTAAATTAGACCACACCTTTACAGTGTGATACAAAGGTGATACAAGTCTTCCTTTGAGCAAAAGAGTGTTTCATAGTATCATATCATCATCGCTTCTTGGCTTTTTGCTCTAACTGTGAGATACCACAAGTGCTGGGATGCTGGGTTCAATCACATATGAATGTTTTAACACATTATGTATGTACTCCTGTATGTATATTTCATTATATATGAATGTTTGATTTCTCAGCATTCCATATAGATGAAAGTGATCAGTAGGCATACCCCTGAATATCAGTACTCACAGCTATAACTAAAATAATGACTAGATTTTTATCTAATTCTCATAATACAGAAAAGGCATATATAGAACGTAATAGTGATCTCACTGTTTAATAGATGTGTTTACCGATCTTGCAGCAATCATGGTATTTGGCAAGGTTGGAGCCCTTTCTGCAGGATGACACCCTTTGATGTCTCCCTGCTTGTTATTTAGGCCTAAATACCTTGAACTCCTTCAGGGATAAATAAGTTCCTCAATCCTCCCCTCTCATGCTGCCACAGAGGATAAATTATATACAGATCTAGTTCTACTTCCTCTCATCATAATAATATGCTTTGCATGGCTTTTCCACTTCATCTAGAATCATGGTAATCCCTGTGCTTCTGTGTAATTATCTCTCCTCTAGGCTGATCTCAGTGCACCTCACCTGCTCAGCCTAGTCACATTACCCCCTCACTTTTATCTATGACTCTTAAAGCTGCTGCCAAGGGTCCTCTTAACTCACCCCACAACTTTTCCCTTTGCACCATCTCCCCCCAACACATACACCGTGTCTCCGTCTCGCTCTCCTATTCCCTCTGTTTCTCATTCTATCCTTCAAGAGGAATGTGATTAGCAGGAAAAAAAACAGTGCTTCACGGCAAATTTGTATTGCGGGTATATCCCTCATTAATTTCTCAACCATTCTAATAAGTGGAATGAAAAGAAAATAATGGAAATATAATTTGCTAAATTGACATGGAGTCATTGGGTACCTGGGGGAACAGCGGCTGTCCTTTTCTGTTATGCATATTATCATACCATTCTGGCCCATTCTTGTGAATGACACTTACACTTACTCAAAAAGATTTCCTTTATTTTAAAGATCTCAAATTCATCTTGCTTTTATTCAATGGCATTTTTTTTTCCTTTTACCAGAAAGTCTAACAAAACTGAAATGATGGACAAATTGAGCATTGTGACAGACTTTGTACTGGGAGAAGTTTCTGACAGTAATTTTTGTTTACTACAGCAGGGGTGAGTCATATTTTGCCCACATGCATCTCCCAATAGCTGTCAAAAACGTAAATATTAGAAACAAGAAGGGCAGCAATTACCTTCAAAAAGTAGGAAATGTAATTCAAATCAGAATTTCAGGAATTCTAAAAAGTCTCTACATGTTTGAAAAGACAGTCTGTCAGCAACATTTTAAAAGGCATTAACATCATATAAAAGGTTTCCTATAAATGCAGTAAGTGTTAGGTACAAAGATAAGTTATAGAATATATAAATGTATTTGTGCATTCGCAGAGTGTGGTGACTGATTTAAGCTAGTAACTTTGCTGAAGGCTAACTGTGCTTGTGACTTTTCAATTATCCAACTTCTTGCTCAAATAGCTTTTATGCCTTCACACAGTCAAGTTTAATTTAATGGTCTTGGAAATATTTTTCATTACTTACTCATTGAGTACTATGTCATACTGAGAGGTGCCTCACAGTGCCTAGGGAATGGAGTCAGCAATGACTGGCTGGACTGGAGGCGGAGAGTCTCCAGACAGAGATGGAGTCTGAACTTGGACCCCTTTTAAGCATTTACCATATTGATTAGAAAGTATATACCTAATTTTGACCAAATGTATGTGAATTAATAAGTCATTAAACAATATTGCTTGCGGCTATCTGCAGTTGCAACATACTGTGAGGACAGACAAGATAAAAATGACTACAAAAATAACTCAAAAGAACTGTTTTTTTATAAAATTCCCCAGAATGCGTCTGCATGTGTCTTTCATGCAGTTGCTACATGTCACTGCTAACTTGTCTGCAAGACTTGAGTGTCATGCCTGTCTTGAGTCTATTGTTGAAGGTTTAAAACAATGTGTGTGTGTCTAGTATGTCTGCATGTGCGTGTGTATATTACTATAGTGGAAAAGTTTCCGCTAGACTTACCCACCACTGTGCTGAAGAAGGTCTTTCCTCAGGGACGACACAAAGGGCAGAGGTGTTAATTATTCTACAGATCAGCGATGTCAGCAGAACTCTCTCATTGCTCCTAATTGTCCCTTTGGGGGCGCTCAGGTCCTCATTATGGGAACGCTTTGTAATCCAGTGTTGATGTTATTTTGATGAAGCACTTTAGAAACATTTAGACATGTTCAAATGTTTTAATGTTTGTTTCATTTATAAGAGGAATCTTATTCTACTCATTCAGTATGATGGTGCACACACCAACTATATAATGTGTTAAAATTGACATTTAACCTTTTTTTTTTTTCCAGATGACAATTTTCATGACTGAAATTGCTAAATGCAGACGGCTAATTAATCCAGCAAAGATTGTGCTGAGTTATTCTTGGAAGATCTTTCAAGTAAAGAAAAATAGATATTTGAATGTACAGTACTTCTCTGCTTTTCTCTTCCATGGCTCAACAAGCAAAGAGAGATAAACACAACACTATGCCCTAGGACGGATGGACACATTGTTTAGATCTTTGCTCTTTACACCATAGAGTCAAATATCCCTAACACAAATAATAAATTCCCAAGACACAGACCAAAAAGTATACATGAACCTCTCTAACCCATGCTTAAAAACTCAGACTTGCAGAGCTCTGTTTTTATTTTGGTACAATCTTCTATGCACTGATTTACTACATGTCAACAGCAGTTTTAGGGAGCACCTGTGATTAGTTTTTCAAACAATCACTTGTACTCCTGCCAACTTTTGAAACTGTGCAATTGAAAAATTGATTTGACTAATTTGGATGGCTGAGTCCTCATATTAGCTTCAAATAAACTTAAATGCATTTTTGCATAGAAGGAGGGCTGTGGGTTTTGTGCCCCATTACTTACATTGAAAGAGCATTATGAAGAGATCTATTAAAGGTTGGTATGAATAGGGGGAATGATTACAGCAAGCACTCAAATGTCAGTGTTCATGGGAGCACCTGGCTATTGTTTCAGGACTGACTTGAAAAGATGTGAGTCATCAACTTGATTGGTTGGACCACAGAAAGAAGCAGTGGTCTACTATGTTACCGGTTATGGTGCTGAAAATGTTGTGTTAGACTACCTGGGGGTGAGATACTTTTTGCAGATAGATGGTCTGTGTTTGTTGTGTGACAATTGTCTTCACTATCCAGCAGTTCTGCAGAATTTAGTCCATTGCTTTTGCTTAAAGCCATGACAGTGACATTCATATTATTAACCATTCCTATATGAAACAGGAACATCATTTTTTGTCAAAATGCCATGTGTGCAGATCTCTAAATTTGACAAAGAAATATGAATTATATTATAAATGACAGATTGTATCAATTCAGATGTCAATTTTTTATGTTAAAAATGTTCTATTCATATAAAAGGAAATGGTAATACACAAAAGAGGCTGACAGAAACAGAATTTTGTTATTGCAATTTGTCAACAGCCCAACACTCTATCAATCGACTTGTCAAAAATAATTATTCTGCCACCATCGTTTTCAGATTCTAACAAACTGTTCACATTCTAAATTACTGACAGGCTATTTTTCCTGTTTCAGCAACACTGGGTTAGGCTGTTGGCTTAGCAATATTTTCCCTTGATGCATATCTACAGTTTTAAAGGCATTCTTCTCAAACCATGCATTTGACAGAATCTTTATTATTAAAATGTATGATTGCTCGGTTCGCCCTGCATTGAAATTACTCCCATTGCTCATCCAGATAGTAAACATCAAGATAATGTGAAAAGTAAACGTCAATAGCTTCTTGTCTATTAAAGCAAAAGCCTCTCCTATATTAATTTTAAATAAATCCTCTTGACGCACAGTAAAGGTTACTTTTTTTCCTGACTAAGGTCAATAGGCAGGCAGCATGAGCCAGTGAAAGCGTGAATACATCATAGACACTAACAGCTGGGTCTGGTTAAAACCATGAATATAAGCAAATATCTTTCCTGAGGGTTGATCAGTGGTATTTCATAAAATATCCTTGAATCTACCATCCATTTGAATCTTCCTACTAACAGTAACTGATCAAGCAAGAAAAATGCTGAGGTACAGTAGGCTAACAAAAATTAAGCCATTACACGTTTATATTAAAGGGGGAAAGAACTGCTTTACAGGTAATCCAGTCTACATATGCATTATACGTACTCTTCAGTCATTAACATATATGAAAATTTTCTTTTACTGAATAAATTCCTGTTTCTTTTTTAAATCAAGTGTTCATTTCAACCTATATATCATGTGTGTCCTTGACAGTCCCTAAAATGGTGTTATTAAAGGTATCCTAAGGTTATGAGGCTTTGGAGAAAAAGAGTATTAAATATTAATAGCGATTATCTGCCAGTGGGTTATTTTTACCACTATAGTCAGTGAACCTCAGTATCGCTGCAGGACATACAGGACTCACTTGTTGTACATCCACAATATTTCCAATTTATATTACCATAAAACATAATCTAGCCAATAATTTATATAGGCTACACAAACAATCCATCTCTTCCAAGTTAATAGGGAGCTTTGGGAGCACAGCCAAACACATAACACATTTAAATACAAACCGCACTATTTTTTACCTAAAATGGACACTGATTTAAAACAGTGGAGACACATTTCCATCAGCCTACCGTATATAGTCAAACAGCCCTTGGAATTACATTCATATTGGACGAATCTGGCACATATGATTCTACACCCAGGAATCCATGTGGTCTTGATGGAGCGAAGTTGAAATTAAGGCAGCGGAGGTTAGCTTTTTAACTGTAACCACCAATGTTTTAGTTACTCAACCCTAACAACATTCTAACCTTATTTTAATTTATTTATAATAACCACAAACCCCTCATTATGAAACATCATCTATTTCATATTTGCCATGTGCAGATATTGTAGAAAAGTTATTTGAAAACATTGCTATGGGACATTAAAAGACTTTTTCAGAATCTAACAATATCATATTCTTTTCTGGGAAAAGGTAAGGTTGCCCAGTGCAGGCTGTATTTTTGAAATGCCACACCTTTTCACCACAACAAAAATGATACAATAGTGGTAAAAAATGGCACTGCTGGTTTTGCTTAGTATGTAATTCCTGTTGTGCTAGAGTTAACTGTTTTATTGTTTTGATAAGTTGTATTTCATAATTAGTTATAAAAATGGAAAATGTAGCAAAGCAAGTATGGAATCATGTCTTGGCCTTACACGGCTGACAATCTATAAGATGTAAGATAAAAAACAATATTTTGGAGGGACTTGTTAAATATACAATAGCAGCAGACTCAGGACAACATTAACAAAGGCTTTTGCAAAAATCTTTTGGGCACAGATTCAAAACCGCAGTTTGCGTGTCATTTCACTCTTTCATTCATTGCAAACGCTTTTAAGGAAGGATCATGCAAATAATAGGAAGAGACATGCAAAGAGAGGGTGATTATGTACTCTGCTGGATTTACAAAGGTCATGCAATTTACTCCATAACATTGTGCAAATGAGATTTAAATGAGCCACAAGGTTGTAGTGGGGAAAAGTAACATGCATTAAATATGGGCTTATATATAATGAAAACCCAATTATTAGAAACTAAAATGAAGCCATAGGCTGTTATTAATGAACAAATCATATTACTATAAGGCAAACAAATAGTGGACAGGAAGTTATGGTTTGTGTTGATAAAATTTAAATTTAAACCTAATCATCAATATAATCACTGATTACATGCTGATTGCTGCAAATAAAATAAAGTGCACATTTGGGCAATACAACTCTCACATTAAATCATGCCCTCAGTACATCAATATTTAATCCCTGTTTTAGCAGGTGGAGTAAATGTGCAGTGGAACATTATTTGTCATTGTTATTTATTTTAAATGGCTAAAGATGAACAAAGACCAGCGAGCACCTCACTTCCCTCTTACCTCACTACACTAGCTCAAACACCAGATTGACTTCAAAATCCTTTTGCACACCTTTAAAGCTCTGCCACAGCATTCAGCTGCACTGCATCCAAGTTATGGAGCTCCTCCTTCCTTCAAGCACTGTAAGAACATTAAAATGCCTAAGAGCAGACAAGTTTTAAGCTGGCCTATTTACTGTGATGAAAGTGCTCACTGATGTATGTGATTTTTTTCATGTGGTTACCTGTCTTTTACTGAGACAGACATGCTGTTCCCTTTAACATTTAAGTATTGTGCTTTTAACAGTTTATCAGATGACTTGATACTTTTAGATTATGTTCCATGGTGACCTTGAGTGTTTTCATAAATCACCAAATTAATATATGCATCATCTGTGAGGATGGGACAAACTATTAAGATTGTTGAACATCAAGTTCATATAACAAGGTCTAGTACAGCATGTAAAAACTTATATTCCTTTGAATGCACCTTGAAACACAACTTGATCAGAAAAATTGCAATCATATTTGAAGAGGTTCATAATATTTTGTTATGATTGGCTATCTGCTAATGATGTGCAGTATCCCTCTACAGGAGATTAATGTTGTACATGCCAAAAAGACATTTAAATACGATTTTTAGTTTACAGGCAAATGGTGGCAATCCAGAGAGGATCCTTTTATCTTGTATCCAACCTGTGATGTCCCTCTTTGCAGTCCCACTCTCATTTTGCTTAACCTCTCTCCAAAATACGTTCTCCTCTAAAAAATCTCTTTCAATCAGAAAACCTCTCTCCACCACCTAACATATCCTCTCCCTCCATCTCAATCCTCTCTGCCAAAAGGCTTCTCTTGTCCTCATAGCACCTGGAAAAAAGAAAACCACTGTCAGCCACTCTCTTCCTATCACACCCACTGAAACATCGCTCATCTGTCTGTCCAGAAAATAAGCTGTCAGGATGGAGAAAGCCACTTGTCTAAGGATCATATTTATGTAAGAGTTGTGTCTGCTTCCAATTTCACATAGATGCAACATCTTTCACCTTCACACTCCACTCCAGGAAATTCATGTATTTTCTCCATGTGATTGTAAATTGCTCCTGCACTCCATGTCCCCCATTCTTATTTCTAGTGCTGCTGATGGATCAGGTCTGTGTTACTGGCAGCTGCATTTTCCATATGGATCAATGGCGGTGTATGCATTGCTTATCACAGATGACTATAAATATTTGATGCTGCAATATTGTTTTGTTTGGAACACATAAATCTTAAGTAATCTACACTCAACATTCACACCTCAGCCATTTTATTCACAAACACTGTCTTGGGTTCAAACATAGGCAGTGGGGGGAGGATTGGATGACAGGTTCCTGCAAGTTATATTACCAGGCTGCTTGTTTGATTAAATAACATCTGTTTTGACTCTCACAGCCTATTAAAGGAAGACTATTAAAGGAAGTGGAGTGTGTTGAGACATCACTGGGAGAGGTCAGGTCAGGTATTCTTGGACAACATGGGCTCATATTAAACCCAGTAAGTTTGCGATGCTGTAGGAGTGACATTCTCTATATTCCCAATATTTGCCATAAGTGAGAAATTAATAGGAAGGTCCTAATTGGGTTCAAAAGTTCAGTCTGATGTTTTTATTGGTTGAGCACACACATCTGCATAAATTTTTGAAGATAACTTATTTCTTTAGATAATTCATTAGGTGTTTCAGTTATTCCCAATTCACAATGTCATTTTTTGGACTTGTGGTGTATCAGTACAGTAGGTATGGATCGTACAAGGGAAGTTAGGGAATAAGCAGTAAGTGATTTGAGTGGTGGTGAGGGGGAATGCTATCCCCCCCTTGTTATCAACCTGCCATCTTCCCTCATCATCCACTAGTAGCAGAGAGAGTGCAGGGGCAGAGGGGTTGTGACTCATTGATCCTTCATCTGAGTTTGGTTTGTACAAGTTAGAATCTATCATCGTCCTGAAATATCAGTAGCCCAACTGTGCTGTTTATTGATAAATCCATGGCACTGTCCGTGGTGATGAAGTAGCGCATGGATTTGTAATTGTGACTTTTCTTCTGACAGTTTCATCTTGGATCTATCTCCAAACTATATACTATAAATTTTAATTTCTATACTATATTATAGCCTATATGCTCTAAAGAGTAGTTTGCCTTTATGGTCAAAGTGAAAGCAGCAACATGTAGTCGTGGAAGAGCAAGAGGATCGTAGAGACACTGCTGCCTGTAGCATTGCTATAATATTCCTATAATTTCTGTGATCACTCAGTAGCATCTGTGCTGCTGAAAATACACCCCCAGATCAAGCAACCTCCTTAACGATCTAAAGCACACAGTCTGAGGTGCATGGCACAATTGTATTTAGGGTGTGTCCAAATCCACTTCTGCTATTTTAACAGTGGAAAAATGGTCAATGCACCAGGGACATGGTTAAAAAGAGTTGTCCATAGTCTCCTCATTAATCATGGGTGTGTTTTCGGCATAACATGCAATAAACCAATCACAGTGTCATCTCCTATTCCCTTTAAGATCCAAATGCACTGGCGCCTTAGGGATTGACTTTAGACCAGGTTTTGGTTGGTCAATAGCGCAGTCGCTCTCTGCTGCCTCAAGATAGCAATGCACCTGACCACACCTCATTTTAAAACCAACACGCCCATGGGAGCACTGATGGGTGCAAGTTTCTTTGCTATTTTAACATTGTGGGTGATGAACTGGAAAATAACAACTGTGTCAATCTTAAAATAGCAAAGACACTTGCACTGCACTTGGTGCCTGCACTTGGTGCCGCTTTGCGCTGGGCATAAGACAGAACTCTTCTACTACTACTACTACTACTACTACTACTACTACTACTTACTATAGAGGTTTGTGGTAATCTGGGAGTGTAGCAGGTAATATGACTGAGGAAATTTACCTGCACTGACCACACCGTGCTCAGCTGCTATACAGTTAAATAATTCAAGGTAAAGTTTATACCACCAAAACTATGATTTGTTTTGAAAAACGAGTATTATTAAAATGCTTAATATCCAAATCCAGTAAAAAAATTTAAATCCAAATTACAATATCAGGAATTAGGCTAGGCCTATATGATAATCCCGCAGTCCTAGGGTTACTCTCCCATTGGGCCATCTCCCCTGATAAAAGTTAACAAATCACCTACTGGGAATAAGGGAGTAGCAATCTGGGAATTTAAAAAGGCATCTTTAAGAGATAATAAGTACCTATTCTAACAAAGAGATATATACACTGTATATTGGATGTGGACTGTTATCTAAAGCATTACCTCAATTTTCACTTGGACAAGTTTTCATACACACAGCCTTGGGTACTTTACCAGCCATATTGTTGAGTTTAGCTCCATTATGACAGGTGTGTGTTGCAGAGGGCTTGTACAGAATGCTTCTTGGTTTGTCACCTTCATGCCCAATTAGTTCCTGTATCATGGGTGGAACATCTGACAAGTGGAGACTGCTGGAGAAAGCCAGACAGGTGGTGCATCCCTGGAGGGAAGCATTTGCAGAGGGATACAAATGTATGCTGATTATGTTAAGCTTTAAATCAAAGTTAATTCAGTCCTCGAGTTGTTAGTATTATTTTTTTCTTTTCAATACTCCAAAGTTTCACATATATAAAGATGAATGTAATTTTTGTAATTCAAATTATTTTCATTGGCAAATAGCCTTTGTTTGTTTTTAGCAATATAATATAATAGACACGTCAATCAGGAGAAATACTTTTGAACTAGTATTTTAGTGGAAGACTGTGAGTCACAGCAACATGCAACATGAACAAATTATTTTTTGTGTGCAGTCTCTTTTCCAAAATAATTTTCCCCATAGACTGCCATTATCAAAGAGACATCTGTAGAACTTTTGAAATTCAATTACAAAGCTCATTTTTATTACTCTTTGTATGACAAATTTAAAATCCAGGAAGGTTTTATAAAACCTTTTGAGAGCCTAGAAAAGAAAAGGAAAAGAAAAACAAATTTTATGTAATGTCATCTCAATGTAAAATCCAAGTGGGTAGCTCCCAGTTTGAAAAGTGAAGCCAATGCAGAAGTGCCTTAATCCTGCATTCTCTCTAATGGCAAGCAGGAGACAAATCCACTTGCTGCAAAAAGAAGTCTGATTTTATGGAAGTCTATGAGAAAATTACCCTACTTTTCACTTGATTTATGTTCCCCAGTAAACACTTTCCTAATGAGTTTATGGTCTCACTGGTAGTATCAAGTCTTCTTCAATGCATCATGATGTTTATTTTGTAAATTATGGCTCAATTTAGACTGAAAAGACAATAAAGCAGCGTAAGGTTTAGGGTGTGGCTACATTGTGATTGACAAGTCGGTACTATGGTGACCAAGTTGATTACATAACGTAACCATGGTGTAACCCCAGATTCACAGAGTATAGGCATAGCTGCTGCTATTTCACAGTGTGTTTTCAGTTCATGAAAGTTAATTGTAACATGTTTGTGACTTTAATAGGTCTTGTCCAGCATTTGGTTGTGATAAAAGATCCTGTAAGGAATCAGATGTTCAGTTTTTTGGTGAGTGCATTTTGTTTTAATGGTTTTAGGTCTGTTTTGCACTAGCAGAAATTAGCATTAGCATTTTCACTGTTAACCATGGATTGTAAATGCATTATTATAACCAAGCTAGCAGCTCAGCTCCACCCTCTCAACCAAATATTGTAATTTCTGGCTCCAAAAATCCAACATAGCAACAGTCAAATCCAAGACGACTTCAAAGTGGCAGTTCGCAAACCAATGGGTGATGTCACGGTGACTATGCTGACTACAGTCTATGGGCTAAGTGTGAACATGCTGGCAGGGCAAGCTGGACACACACTACTGCACATGTGCAGTGGGTTACATAACACATAAGCAACCCTGGAGGCTTGGAAACATGTTTGGCTTCTTTGCTCGGTGAGCAATTGTCATCCAACCGACCAGGCACTGTCTTTGAATCCAGTATCCAGTTCTTATAATACAGCCATGACATGCATCATTCAGTCCTGCACCTTTTTTAAAGTTAGTTCCGGTTCCACTAGCTTCCACCAAACAATGTATCTTCACTGAGAGTATCTTTTATTACTCTTTCTAAAAAAAAAAAAAAAAAAAAAAAAAAAAAAAAAAAACTGAACAGCCAATGTCTAATGCTTTATGGTTAGGAGGTATAGTTGTTGAATACTAACAAACATTGCTCTTTCACCTTTATCGAAATGATGAGCTGTTCGCGTTTTACTAGCCAAATGAGAAGATGATATAATTGAGCTGAAATGCACACATAAAAAGGGAAACAGACATTTAAACTTTTAAATAATATAATAAATAGAAAGCACACTCTGTGAAATTACATTGATCAGTGAACACTATAGGACAGTAGTTAACCCAGAAGTGGGGTGGTGTCATAATGCAGTATGTAGGTTACCAAGTTTATGTCTGTGGATCATGTTTTTTTTTTTCCCACACTGGTCATTAACAACACCAAAAGAGCAGGAAAAGTGCCACAGAGTTTCCTGGTGACCCAGTTGCAAAAAAAAGCAACTCTCTGGGACAGTAATGAGGAATCATATCACCTTGGAATATTCATAACAAAATGTGCAATAAAAAAGTATGCATGTGAAGTGCACAATATATGCGTGTGTGAGAGCAAACCACTTGGTCACATGAGAGTAACTGTTCTGCTACCACACTTTGATGTAGTGTTTTGTCAGTTTTTTTTTTTCATCTCTCCTCCCCCCTCAACCCATTTTGCTTGTGATAGAACGTAAGCTGTCTCTATCAAAGCTGCTCAGCATGACACTGTTCTGTGTGTCCTTTGGGAACCTAAAAGCCTTAGCTGGTGTGAATAGTACAGCCAGAGTGGGCAGTGCTGGTGTGCTGGTTGAAATGCATGTCAGTGTGGTGGTGTGAGCTGAACCCCGCAGGAAGTTAAACGACCGTGGCAATGAACTCAACAAGCTTTGAAGATAGCGTTGCATATCGCATTGGAACCATTTTAAAGATTCTCTCTGTGTGTCCATGGATGTTCTATATCATATGTATTTATAATTTGTTTTTGTATTTATGTGAAACATCATTTTAAATTTAATTATTAGGCCAATGGAAATCAATTTATATCTAGCATATTCTCCACAAATTAAATAAACTAAGTGTTATTTCATTTTTAAAGCATAATCACAGTCAGTTGTCATTTCTCATTTCAGTTTTTTATTCTAACACTTTTGCTTGTGATGGCTTCTGATAACAGTGAGCCATCTAGTATTCTAGTGTGGGTCTCATTTATTGCCAATTAAGCTGAGCATTGTATAGTCATAAAGTTTTGCCTTTCTGCATAATGTAGTAAGGGATTTTTTTTTTTTTTTATGTGACACCAAGGCGCAGTAACAAGAAAAATCATTAGAGATCAACAGAGCCAAAATGTATCTAAAATCTGATTAAGAGAAATTCAAAGGAAATGGCTGTTTTTACAAGAATATTTAAGTCAGATTAAAGAGCTTTCAAACGCTGTTCATTTCCGTTTTATGTTTAGTGGAGAAAGATCACTGAATTTCAGCACAGCACTGTGATTCACAGGCAGCAAATAGGCATTAAAATTAAGGAGCGCATTTACAGTAACAGTGCAGATAACAAGTGTCTGATCACAGAGTCTTGGAGATTATAATGGGTCCTGATTTAATGCTGTAAAAGTCAAATGATAGTCCTCTTTTTTCTGACTTTAATAACATCAGAAACTTTGATCAAGTAGTATATTTCAAAGTAATAATTATAAAGCCTAATCATTAACTCATGGAAGAGAATCGATAGGGAAAATGCAGTATGAGGATTGTTTGAGCTTACTTTATATCCTTTTCTATTATCCATTTTCCTTCTTTTGCATACCATCTGATGCAAAATTCAATAAGTATGCCCTCTTAAAACCTAGAAGTAAAAGCAGAATATTTATAAATAATTCCAATTACCCAACATATTTACAGGGTAAACTGTACATGCACAACACAACACTGAATGTTACCGACAAAATCCTGTGAAAGCCTGCTCAGTAAATAGTGGTCTTAAGAACTTGGGCTACTGCCTGCTTTGTCTAGACTTAACACCATTGTGACATGGACATGAGCACTGTGGGATAGAGACAAGCTGAAGCGGAGAGACAGACAGAGGCCAGGAGACAGAGATTAGAAACAGGACAGCAAAGACAGATGCAGTTGGGGGGGTTAATCCTGTCTGTGAGTGAGTGATCATGTCCATCCACCCAGCTGTGGCGCCATCAGGGGCCACAGGGCTTGCTGGAAGTCTGATGAGGCGTCACCGCCGTCTGCTGCAGGAGAGATCTCTCACTCGACAGTTCCTGTCAGCAAATGGGACAGCCAACCAGGTAGGAGGAGAGAGAGAAAAAGAGAAGGAGAGACAGCCGACGAAATAGAGTTAGAGAGAAGACATATTTTTTTAGTAATAACCTTCGGGATTATTCTAAAATCTTCAGCATTCAGTTCCTTTTCACCGTGGATCTTCTTTTTTTTTCCCTTCTCTGTGAAGTACAGCGTGAGGGATGAAATGGCTTTCGTAATAAGATAATTAAGGCTGGTGTGATAAATTGCAGTGTGAGGTTATCTGCAAGGTCCCAACATAGGCATTAATGAGAGATTGTCCCAGCAGGATATCACACACATCACCTTTCACCTGCCTAGGAAAGGAAGAGAAGAAGCCCTCCCCCTGCCTCCCCCATAGTGCTTTTAAACCCTATTTCATGTTTTAACATCAAATGGCAAAAATCATACGTGTAATGTTAATGTATTCACTCGAACACTTTAAAGAGAAAAGATTCCCCGCAACATTGCTTTTGCCTGAGGTCACATTTGACATTTCATTCGAACGACCTTCCTCACAACAAACAACTCTCAAAGGTACATGCTTTATGATTGTGAACCCTAATTGTGTAAGATGTAACCAGTCTCCTGCAAATCATGTACACATGTTTTGGTGTTGCCCATCTCTTGTTGGTTTCTGGAAAGATATATTTAACACACTTAAAGAAATAAGTGGCGCACAGACCGAACCACAGACCAAAACATTGCATTATTTGGGGTTTCCTTACCCACAATTACAACTGACCAAAATTAATAAGAATGTGATTGCCTTTGTCACTTTTTTGACGAGATGATAAAAATTTTGCTCAGATGTAAGTCCTTTGTACCCTCTTCTCATACCCTTTGGAAGAAAGCCATTTTAAAATTGCATAAAGTTGGGAAAAAATAAACACACACTTGAAGGGTCTATGAACAAACTGTGTGCAGTGTGGATGCCCTTCTTTTCTTATGGTAAGTGACTACATTTCCCTGCAGTTGAGGAGTGATGTATAGATTTTCTTTTTTTACTCGTTGGATGGAGGTGAGGACATGACACATTCTGGTGATGTAAGAGGCCTGGCATGTGTATACATGGCATCTAGGATGTCATCTAACCTAGTTGACCTGTTTTGTTATATTTCTTTTTCACATCCTGTTTTGTTGTAGTCCTTGATGTGTTGTTTTATACTACTAAATAACTTTTAGGTGCAGTTATTGTATAGATGTTGGTTACACTGAAAATCCAATAAACAAAGTTTTAAAAACAAGGCATATGCTTCATAAACTGGATGTCATGTGGCATATGTGTAGCAAAATAGCAACTGCATGAGTAAACAAGAGAAGGTTATCACAGATCAACTAGGCATCTCTATCAATTGGTCATAAATAAACTGTAAATTAACCTTTATTATGAGAAAAATAAGACAAAAAACAAACAGTGTGTACAAACTGCAATAAACACTGCAGCATTAAAATGAGATAGAATTTATAATTCAGGCCATTATTGCCTAGCGTGCCCAGAGGAAAAACTTTCAGCTCACAAGTAGCTTTTCTCCTGAAAAAAATAAATCATATTCTTATTTTGAGATTACTGAATTCTGAGTTGTTTGTCTTAACCCATTATCCTACCCCAAAATCCCTTAGGAGGAATGTGGAGCAAAATCAAAGATCAATCTAAGACAAATGATAAAGGCGTAAAGAGGAGAAGAGGAGAAGTGGGAGATAGAAAAGAGAAAACAATCTCTGACAGTTAAAACTGGGAGGCAAGGGAATTGACTCTGGTCTCTGGGGTGATGGGCAGCCGTTTTCTTTGTTCACTACCTGCAATGCTGAGTACTGATGGGATTTATGTCCATATATAACAGATATCTGTTATGAATCAGGAGTCAGGCCACCGAGCCGAGGTTGAAATCCAACCTGAGTGTACACAGCTGGCAATTAAAGGAATATTCAGTTTGGGTTTGTTTGTTTGGTTGGTTTTTTTACAACTTGGTTATCATGTTTGTAGCCATGGCCATCATTACTATCTGTTATGACAGAATTTTCAGCAAGGGGATGCAGTGGCTTAAATCCAACAGGGAAAGATCATGAGCTGTCAGACAATCACACACTGTAGAGAACAAATCCCTTTTTTAATCAAAACCATTTATTTGGAAGTCAATCCAAACGTGAGCACACATGAAATATCAGATATAATCACTCACTGCGTAAAAAACAACTCACCAAACAGACTCATTAATAGCAATATTGGATAATTCTGAATAAACCCTGGAATCTGTTCAAGCTCTGCTTTTCAACAAGTATTGTCAATATTGTTAATTATTGAATTAGTCCACTGATATGGCAACTATAGTGCTTTATGGTTAAGCTTAAGCAACAAAAAACATCTGGTTAGGGTTTCAGTTGTTATAGTTAAATATTTAAAAAATAGTTGATGTAAAATGGTACATCAACCAAGTCAAACAGGAAAAAATATGTCTGTAATGATTATCCACAATGAACTGAGACTGGGCAAAGAAAAACTATGGCAATATCAAATTTGAACTAGAAACGTCCTCTCCAAAATTGAATGGACATTTACAGTTGACGGATTGGGATCGGCCTATGCTTTCTCTTCCAAAAAAAGAAGTTTGTTTAAAGTATCCTGTCCTGTCTGGCCACTATATTGTGTATTGCTATGTGTTTGTGTGCGACTTATATTCTTCTGTAATATTGTTTGATCGTTGAGGATCTAAGAAACTTTGGATTGTTCCTTCATTCTCTCTTTCCTGTCCAATCATTTATCCATCCTTCTTAAAGCCTCGAGAAAGCTCCATTTCTGTCTGTACCAGAACATCTTTCTGCTAGGTTTCCCTAACACATCCTGAAAATGTACACACAAATGCCATCAGTGCCCACACGCAGCCAGATTGCCCCTGTCAAGCAAACACACTCAAGCTAGACATTCTCGCTTACTAGATGCGAAGCAGACTTGAAAAGTGAAACGATTCACAGATATTGCAACCCATAAGAGACACTGCTTCATGAAATCTTAAAAGGAGATGTGTTATAGTCTTGGTGAAGACAGTATTTCAGTTAACTTAGCGGCTCTCTGAAAACTGTTGTATTTTTATTATACACAGAAGAGTGTGTCAGGATCAAGGCTTTTATTTGTCGAGTTTTGCGAGCTTGAAAGTGAAACATTTGCCAGTGTAGAAGTAATGGACACGGATGTCAACAGACAAAGTGGTAATTCATTTAGAAATGGAAACTTTCTCATTTTAATATTTTCAGTGTCATAAAAGGTTTACGTTGTCTAATAAGGATGCCTAGATGGTACATTTCAATATAGAGTCGCTGTTGTTAAATGGGTCACATTTGTATGAAAATATCTTTAGTGAATAATAGCTTCCTGTGCCCTCCCTCTACAGGTCAATAGTCACATCTTCATGTACTTATACTTAAATATTAAATCGCTATATTATAATTCCATGGTTATTCAACTAACTATATAAATGCATAAACAGATCATTAGTTTTCCGTTGCCTCACATTCAGCGGCAGCGCTCTCGCCTCATGTCTTCTTTTCCAGGTCAGTGAAAAAGGGCCACCCGGCATAACTGTCTCTCTCACTCATTAATTAGGTGTGATGACACCTTTCTCCACAGGATCAATCAGTGTGTCTAATACAGTCATTGACCTAAGACCCTCTCCAACTGCGTCCCCCCCTTTGTGCTCCCACCAACCCTCTCCAACAGGGAAGATGTCAGCCTGTCAGAAACACTGCACCTATCTTTCCACTGGGAGATGATATCATATGGGCATATGCAGCAGTAAAGAGGACGGATTACAAATCCACCCATCTTGTCTCCAATAATACAAATGGACTTCTACCAAATTATCCCTCCATTGTGTACCTGTTATTGTAGTCATAACTTCTTTTGTATTTTCTTCACTCCTATTTTGTTCCTGTGCTACTGTAGTTTGCTTTGGCGAACTCAAGCAGAGAACACACTGCAAGACACCCATTTCTATCCCATAATCCTACCGTCTTTAATGGTCACCTCTTATTCTATCTTTCCTCAAAGCAGAGGACAATATAGGATCTTAACTCCTCAACTTAGCTCCATTCTTCGTTCAGGAAATATTTTTCCACGTCACTTTACTGCCCACTTTCGTTCTAATTCATAAATCTCACAGTGAATACTAGGGGTGTGCCCGCATAAAAATAAGTTATTCAACTAAGCATAGAGTGTTTTTTTTTTACATATTTGTTTTCAAGTATTTTTTTTAATTGTTTTCGGGGGGAAAAACAAATGAGTAAAGTTTTATTTCAGTGGTCAGCACTGTATGATCCGGGAAACTCCAGATTGAGACCTGGTGTGGGGACCTCTTTCGTAAGGTAGTTTATTTATGAACACTTATTGTAACATCTGTGTAATGAAACAAAAAACAGTATTTTTAAACCTCTTTCAAATAACTTTGCTGCCTCAAAAAATACAAATACAAACACAAGTACCAGGCCCTCTCCACATCCCTATTGAATACCCATCCATGCACTCATGCATCTGTGTTTGACTCCACATTACTGTGTAACAATGATTCTTTTAGATGTAAGTCTGAGTGGTTTTAAGAGGAACAAGACCTAATTTTTGGGTATACGAAAAGAACAAGATTATATCTGTAGTCTCCTGTGTGTTATACATTTGTGTTTCCTTTAAAAATGTATGTACATAGCCGACAAGTGACACCAATCTGCAGGATCTATTAACTAATAATTTACGGTAAAATTTGTTATATAAGATAAGCTTCTCTTTATAGTCATTAACCTCTTTCTTATTTCTTTCTTTTTCTCCTCTCCTTCTAATCTGCTCTTTATCTCTTTGTATCCCTCACATTCTCTCTTCATGCAGAGCTGACATAGCCAAGTGGACATGTTGAGTTATTGTGCAGGAGGCGATGGTACTCTGCTGTGCTTCACAGATGATCATTTCCCAATTCCACAGCCGAGGAGCGCAGGCCTGCAGTAATTGCTGCAATGCATCCAGCAGCCGGTCCTTATCTGATGCTGTGACAAGAATAGGCCCCATTTTATTGGTCTCACACCCTATGTAATTCAGTAGAGCTTGCATCATTTCCTGCAGAAGAGATGACCGTGATGGTGTCACCCTAGGGTGCTGGATGCTGATTGGATGCACAGTGTGGCCCTGAGCAAATAAATCACTTCTCCTCTGTTCAGAGTAGAAACATAAGCCCTATGGGTGACCAACCACTCTCATCACTGTGATACACACAAACACACACTTACATACACTTCGCTTAGCACAAACAATTACAGCCTTGATTCCCTAAGCACTAATCAGAGCCAACACAAGGCACATGCAGCATACTGGTGAGATCATAATTAAAACCTCTCTCTTGGCATATTATGTGGCATATCCCAGAAGGAAGACTGTGACTGTAAATATACTGTATATCATACTTAACCACCACAGCATCAAGGAATTATGATGCTAATCCATACAGGACTAGTGTACAATGTTTTTGAATCCATAAGTACACATAGATATTAGTTTATTTAAACACCATAAAGTAAAGCAAGGGACTTATAGTATACATTTATCAGTGCAAAGTAAAGTGTCACATCACCATTTGCAACAATTTGTGTTTTTGCAGTCTGTGGTTTCTAAGCTAAAAAACTGAATCTGACTTATAACATACAATAAGTGGAGTCAAGTATGTTTGTGACAGCTCTGACAGTGATTTCAAAACTAACCAATGACTCCAATTGTTTCACTCACTCTCTCCAGACCCTCTCCTTTTGGATCACTTCTGGATCACTATACAGTATCCCCTATCATGCACCTACGACAAATTCACCACTTGTTCAATTCTGTTCAAATCTCTTTAATTGAATTTGTACATTGTACTTAACATAGTAAAGAAATCCACAATAATGCATTGGGGTTTTTTCTTGCTTCATTGTCAATATATATGGAATATATTGTGTCTGCTTTTAGCTGCTTCCAGACAAGATCCTTTGATATTGATTTGATATATATTTCTCCTATTCTGTGTGAGTGATTTAATTTCAATGAAAGTCCAAAAAACTGTAAATGTGTAATGTGATTTACAACGCTGCCTTTAAAATCTCTTCTTGCATGAAAAAAGGACAATTTTGAACAAAGCACAAATTAGCACCTTGTTTAAGGAATCAAACAGATGCACGTGTGTGTCGTTGAAGAAACAGTCTTAGTACCACTCATATGTGTGGTTACAACCAACTGGAGAGGAACACCTCTAATTTTATTTAAATTACTTTGCTATGCAAATAAAGTTGTTTTTTTTAATCAGTATTGATAGGACTATACATACAGAACTAGTGCTGCAAGGCCTTTGGGAGATAGAAATCAGCATTTTGAGCTTCAACAATCTTCCAATTGCTTATAACTGCAGTCAACACTGATATTTCTGTTATTTAACCATAATCATCTCTGGCAAACCAATCATTGCTGGTTGACATAAAATGCATAACTACCAGTGCGGCAGTGTGGGAATGCCGCCACAGACACCAGATTAAAAACTCCAGTATACTGTGAAATACAGAGAGATTTACCTGGCAGTGATAGGCTTAATCAGCATTGTGTGAACTTGTTTGGCAAGGGCTTGGATGTACATGACATTCATTTATATGTAAAAGTCCCGCACTCCAGCTTTAAGAAGAAAAGTATTTAAACTTCCAATTATAATGCGGATTAAAGTTTTTCAGAGCATTACAGAACCAGTGCTCTTCTGTACGACACAAAATATGGAGCCCATTAAATATAGTGGAAAAATAGGGCTCTCTATAGGAAAACTTTGTTTTGGATTCTATAAAATGTATTAAAAGTTAAGAGAAGAGAGCTGAGCTGCAGAGCTGAATTAGGCCAGTAACATCTTACAAATAAAATAGAAAACATTTGGGCATCTTATGTAATCAAACTCCGTACCATCACTCTGGCTTCACAGAATAAGTGAATCAATAAATAAAATCAGCTATTATGGTATTTTTTAAAGGTGGAAAATATGACCCAAATCATTTTGAACAGTGGAAAGACAAACTAATCAAGTCAATCCAAATTATTAAATGTTAACAGTAATTTCCTTTTTATTTCAGTCAACTCAAGGGCAGTTTTATCTGACCTCATATTTAAGCCAAATGGAAAAACGCTAACAGACTTCATGATCACAAACTGGCTACTTAAACTTCTTGCTAGAGAAAATAATGATTAAATAGAAAAAAATATTCTTTTTTTACCCATTGAAACAGGAAAACTGGGGACAGATGTCCTCCAAAAAATACTGTCTTTCCTTTCCTTAAGAACTTTTTTGCAGTTGCATGTGGCAGAACTGAATGGAGAATACATACAGTAATTGCCGTAAGGCAGGATACAAGATGATCTAGTGTAGGACATCAATTTATTTTTACTTACACAGTTTGATATTCTTTAATTCACATATTTCACAATGTGCCAGACACACCAGTTGTACACAACTGCCATTATTAAAGAAGATGAGAGTAGTTTTTGCAAAGACATTATCAGTATCACAGTTAAAGCAAGACTAAAGGTCATGAATTCCCACTAAACACAACCTTTCTGAAGTTTCATTATTAAATGGCAATGTTGGGTCTGTTGGTTGGTGTTCTGTTGGTTGCTCAGTGGATACACCACTGTGGTCCAGAATGAAATATTTCATCCATTATTGGATGGATTGCCATGACATTTTGTATTGACATGTCCCCTTCACTATGAATTAAGTGAAGTTGAAGGTTTAATCAGTCCAATTCTTTGTTTCATATCTGCAAAATGAATTACAGTGACTCAGGTGCATTTTGTGTTTAGTACTAATTATCAAATGTGCTTACACATTAATCTCAGATGGTGAACATGGTAAACATTATACCTGCGAAACATTTGCATTTTACCATTGTTATTTCAATCATGTTAGTATGGTCACATTAGCATTTAGCTCAAAGCACCATTTTGCCTACGTAGTGCTACATAGAGCTGCTAGCTGCTTACAGCTAACATGCCACTTTAAAAAAAAAAAAAAAAAAAAACACTGTTTAGGTTAAGATGCCATATTAGATATAAAATTTCATGGTACCGTCACTTCTTTAATGTGATGTAATTCTTAATGACAGGTTGATGAGGCGGGACATTAAATGATTAGGAATCATGTTTGACTTGATTGGGTGAACAATTTAGTTACATTCATCAGTGCAGCATGAATTCATTCCTGAAGATGCACAGATCAACAATTTTGCAGAAAGTTCAAATGTTCAAACTTTCAATGCCCAGTGCATGTAAGAAACAAACAATATTTAATTAGTACATGATAGATCTGGAGGATGATCAAAAAATAAATAGAGACATAAAGGGTAAATACTGAAGGAAGTCAGAAACCACTGCTTCTCTATTAGTAACCAGTTTACAGTCCTTGATGATTGAATAGTGCTCTGGTAGACCACTGTGTCAACATTATCAGTGAGGACAGCTTTCTGTATCGATCAATTCATATAAATACAGTTTTACACACACACACACCAATCCAGTATCATGCCAGAGTGTGTAACACACCCACCGGTCCACCATGTCAGTGTTGCATTTTGTCTCGCCTAGGCGTGTACGTGTACATTACGAGTGTTTTCTAATATGGAGCCTCTATCGGCAGTAATGGGCAGGACAACGTAGGATTACCACTTCCTTAAAGTCAAATAAACTTCGTTGTCATGGCAACAGTAAACATCACAACAATTGTAGTAATGGTTTTTAAAAAACTGTCCCAACTCGCGATTGGAAACATGACACTCCTGGTTGGAAACAGTAATTAAGTCTTCTGCAGCTAGGACCACCTCCTGCAGCTAAGTTCTATAGTCCACAGACACTATCTATCTAGCCATCCACCCAACCTGCCACCGCCTAATATGGAAATTTGTCACCGTATACAGACAGCACTTTTCACGCCTAGGGGAGGCAAATCGCCACTCTGACAGGGCATCCTCTAGTGGATCAGCAGGGGTATTACATACTTTGGCCTGATACTGGGCTGCACACACACACACACAGTGTATGTGTGTGGCAGCGTAAGTGAGAGAGAGAAAAGAGAAATAGAAAGAAAATAGTTGAACAGCTGCCCAAAATGCCTAAAGGATTAGATTGCTCTCTTTTGATCCCTCTCTCACAACATGTACCAATGTTAAAATATCATTCAGTTGGATTGGTTTAGGTTTTATCTGTGAGTTGCTCTTGTTAGCGCTTGTTTTTTCATCTGATCGAAAAAGATTATCCCTGTATCTGAAAGGCTTATCGCGGCTTGAAAGTGTCTGAAAACAAAAAAGGCCAATTCAAAATAAATCACATAACAAGATATGAGCATGCAATTACCATTTGTACTTATAACAACTGAAATAGATAGTGAGATTAAATAGGGGATTTTTTTTGTCCCTAGCGCTGAAGTGTTTTGAAGAGGTATGTTGCTTTCATATAGCTAGGACATATTTTGAGCTCACATTTAAATCACAATGCAGAGAATAATGTATAAGCCAGAAAAAGAGATTGATTGTATTTGAATGGATTGAATGTATCATTTATTTTTTTTTAGAATATTTAGTTAAGTTTTGCTTTCTCAAACTCTACAAGCATACCCATTCAATCCTACAGACAATACTGAAATTTGCATGGTCGGTTTGACTAGGGTTTGACTATGGGTACATAGAGTTCATGGCCCTTGTACCTACTGCCCAGAAGCTGCTTTCTTTCATCATCCATCTATCCACCCTGAGCTCCTCAATCTATCTCTAAGCCCAGCCACCCTGCAAAGGAAACTCATTTCAGCCTTGATCTCATTCTTTCGGGTGTTACCCAAAGGTGAGGGTTGAAACATAGATCAGTAAATCAAGAGCTTCACCTTCAGGCTCATCTCCCTCTCCACCCATGGCAATTCAATGCTGCATGCCATACCAATCTGAGACTGTCCTCACAAAAAAACAACAGTGGTTTCAGCAATTGCCCCAAAATGACATGTGTTTAGGTTCAAGTGAAAAAGCCTTCTGCCAGCTGTAGTAATTATGACGAGAGCAAAAGAGGAAATTAGTCCAAAAAAACATCAGGCTGTAACACAGGAGACCGCTGTTTGGAATCAGAATGACTGGAGCAGATAAAGGTAAAAGCTATCATTTCAATTCCTGGAAACCTGTGTGAGGCCTGTGTGGGCAGTGTGAGTTATTCTTCTCTGGTGTTTGATGTTGCTCAGTGTGACCTTGTTGGGGCTCAACAAGTTTGTCCCCCCTATCAGAAGAGTATATTCAGCTTGTCCTTCATATATAGGACAGCTGAATAAATCACATTATCAATGCCCTCACAGACCATGTGATGTCTTGGTCAATGGTTGTGTTAGGCAGTTAGCCAAGGTGTGTGTTTCCAATGCACATTGGTCATGGCTTCAATCCTCTAGCTGGTGAGTACAATTTGGCTTTATTTCCCATCTTCCCTATGAATTTCTAAGCTTCCTTTTGGTCAGCTAGAATGTACATAATTTGGGAAAGTCTTTCGTTATTCTGTTGTCTTGGTGTCCTTCTCATTAGTGTGTGTCTCAGGTTTTTCTTCCGTTACTATTTTTGTGTTGACATCAGCAGACGGCCAAGGCCTCAGTACTAACTCAAAAGCCAAGTTTTCAGTGTGTTTATCTGTAGGGATGAATTGCAAAGCTTAAAGAGGCCATTAGACAGTTGTACTTACAGTCACAACTACAAAATATAACCACCTTCTTTTTCTGTAGTATATACATAAGGATATAATACTTGGCTCAAGTATGTAATGCTATTTTTATGATGCTCTATAATATTATTTATTATTGTTTGGACTCCCAGGAGATACAGTAGGCAAATTTTTTTTTAAAAATAAATAAAATGTATACTGTCTCAGACAGGCTTTCAATGAATTGATTATACAAATATGACTGGTGCATTATCTTCCAGGTACTGTTGATGGGTGGCTTGGTAGGATATTGGAAAAAGCACTGTCTGGTCTTTCCATAATTTCCCAAGGTGGTAGTCAGATTATCACAACACTAGGCCAGCTACTGGACATACAATAGCAGGTTGTGAGATGCATTTCAGCTGTTATCTCCAAGCTTTTCCTCTGCGCAAGGGAATACTGAATCAGAATGGACCATGTCAAAACATCTGCCATAAAGGCAGCTGCAGAACATTGTGGCAAGAAGCTGGTTAATACTTGTCATAATAGCAACTCAGGAATCCATTGATAGATTCTTGTGATGATCTTTGAAGCCCCTTGAAAATATTCTAGAGTCAGAGTCAGAACATTGACTGAGCAGTTCAATATAGGCAATTAAATACAAAAATTGACTGGCGACATTGTTGGAAGCTGAAATGAGCACTGAGGAACTCCTTAACCTTCCTCTTTTAGTTTTATTTATTTTTTCATTATTAACTATAGTAACTTCTATGGTGTTACGGGTCAGTTTCAACCCATATATATTTACTTCAAGAAAAAGGCCTGTTTTTTCAGCAATAGAACTTAAGTACAAACACAGATAGATAGTTAGATAGATAGATAAATAGTTAGATAGTTAGATAGTTAGATAGATAGATAGACAGATAGACAGATAGACAGATAGACAGATAGATAGACAGACAGACAGACAGACAGACAGACTGTAAAACAAGGCAAAATGAGAATCCCCTAAAGCTCACATGATTGGGAAAGGAGCTGGCTCTAATTATTGCTTTATAATCTTATTTTTATAACTGGGTTGAAACCAACCCTAACAACACAAAGGTCATAATTTCAACTAGTGCATTTCATAATTTAGTGAAAACATTTTTTTTTTGTTTTATTTTGTTGAAATAGAGGTTCCTGACAACATCATAAAGCCTTGATGCAATAAGCAAATTTATATGGTTATTTTATGCATTTAAAACCTAAAAACACGTCTGTGCTGACCCTAACACAAGATGAAGGTTAAAACAATAGATGGGGTCTGCTCAGGGGGCAGTGCTGGAAGGTTAAGAGAGAGCTGGACCCAGGCAGAGGTCACAAGGGGAGTTAGAAAGCTCCTTAGAAGTAGGGTAGTTGGCGTACTGTTGATCAGATTTGTCCTGAAAGGCTTCAGGCTGCAGGCTGTTGGTCTATTGTTGACACATCTCTTCAATGCCACATAAAATTTAGAAAGGGTGCCTTTGAATGGCAGATAGGTTGTTGGTCCCCACTTTCAATTAAGAGGATGGGAAGTGTGCTCTTAAATTCAAGGAGTCACACTGTGCAGTCTCCTTAGGAAAATCATTGACAGAATACTTGAAACAAGAATACATTTTTGTTGAAACTTCTCCTGAATATCATTTGAACCAGCTTTTTACCCATGTGCAGATAATAAAGAGGTCATGGTTATTCGCTCATCCTGTGTGGTTTTAAAGAAAGGCTTGTGACCAGTATTCCAAGGGTATCCTGTTATAAAGCTGAACAAATATGAGATTTTAGGGTTACCACTGCAAGTCATTTGATGTTCCTGTTTTTGGCTTTAAGTCAAGAGTACAAAGAATTTCCTCAGATAAGTCCCCAATGGAGATGAACATTATCCCTTTTTCCTGTTTATATTCATGGACAGGATATGAAGTTGTAGCTGAGTTTTGGAGAGTTACTGTTGCTCAAACTTAGGATCTCTTGTGAGTAATAAGGTATAATAGTGAATAGTGGTATCTCCTTTTGTAAGACCATCATAAATAGGAATGGATGGATGGATAGATGGATAGATAATAAATATTAGGGAAATTATAAAAGGGGTAGAGTAAGAAAGGCAGTAAGAGGAAGACAGAAGAAGGAAACTGGGAGGGGAAATGTCTACAAAGATACATGATAAAAGAGAAGATCGAACATCAGTTCTTACACTGTTCTCACTCATCAGCGGGGAGAAAAAAATCACTCTGACATCTACGAGCTAATGTCCTGCAGTCTCTTCCATCAGTAGCACCAAAGATGTGCCTCTCCTGTCTACTCTATAAACCTTTCATGAAGAGGGAGGGGTGAATGTGGCTAAGAGAAAATGGAGAGAGAGAGAAACTGCCAAAAAAAAAAAACAGATAAATCAAATGTGGAGCGGAACTGAGGGAGAGACAAAAGAGACTTTGGAAATAAAGATAAAGGAAAGGTGAAGGAGGGTGAAATAAAGGAAGAGCCTAAAGGGACAAAAGCATAAAACATTAGTGGAGAGGACAGGGAATGGATGCATTACAAAGGATGTAAAGAAAGGAAAAAGGAAGCAGGTAATAAGAGATAGGTTAAGAGCAAAAGAGACAGTGCAGTGACATGCACATGTAGGATGCATATCGGAATATAATGCTTTATGTTTAGTAGTATGCTGGGAACTGTCCTCGCCCCCAAAAATGATTCAGTGGCCAGACATATTATGATGGGAGCAAAGGAGGAAATCAGATGACATAGTCTGCATAGGGAGAGGCTTGGGGTGAATGGATGGGTCAACAAAATATTACAATGGAGAGTGCTGTTCATTTCCCTTATCCAACTGTGAGTTTTACATTTCCAACCACGAGTCAGCGCTGTTTTTTAAAAACCGCGACAATGATCGTTCCCTAACCTTATCTATATGGTTATTACTGTAACCATGATGACTACGGTCTCCTAATCTTAACAAAGTACTTATTTTAAAAAAGACATAACAGGCACATTTTCAGGTCTATATTTTTTATTCTGGGGCTCTACTGGAATATCTTTGCATGATTTAGAATTCAAATAATTATTTATCACTGGCTCATTATGCAGCCCCTCAGTTTAGCCTCTGTCTGAAACAGGCTGTTTTAGCTCCTGTCTCTTTAAGGCCCCCTTCCTAATGAGCCTACTCTGTTCTGATTGGCCAGCACCTGGAAGCTGCCCTTTGACAGATTCAGCCCCATATACAAATAATAGTAGTTGGATTTAGCTTCTTTTTCCTGTTCTTTACTCTAAATATAAGCATACATCTTTATATACATTCACCTCAAGTATTGGAACTTTGACTATGTTTGAAATAGATATCTGACATTATAATAATATATAAATCACAGATAATGTTATGTCCCCACACCATGGCCTTTACTTTTTTTTAAAAAAAAGATCTTTATTGAATTTCACATAATTAAAATTAAATTAATTAAATTAAAAAAAACATCAATAAAGTGCAAAAAAGTGCTGTCAGTTCATAAGTCCAGTATGTTCCAGGGGAGGTGCTGAGATTTGTCCCTATACCTAACCAAGTGGTTTTTGTGCCTGTACTTAATCAGACCTCAAACATAGCATTGACACATCATAAAACAGATTTATCTTTCAACAGTGATTTGTAATTTCAACAGTGATTTTGTAGTTTTGAAAAGCTACAGAGAAATTCTGTTGCATTGACAACTACTGATGATAGGGGATGACAATTGCACAGTCCCCTTATAAATATGGAGAGTGGTTTCCTGTGTAGAAAGCATAAAGATGATACTCTCCATGTAAGGAGCTATTTGTAAATGTATCAGTAAGTGGCTTACTCACAGTTTTATCCAGTTCAAATACAGTGTGATCTCACTAGGTGGTCCGGGCAGTCATGTTGTTTCAAAGAGGCAAGTCTGCCCTGTTTCCACTGAGCTTCTCCATCGCCACCACCCTTTCCAGGGTGTGGAGAGAGACTACAGTTCTGCCATTGTTTATTATGTTTACCTCAGTAGGCTTGGCGTAGCGGAGGTCACTATATTGGCAGTACTGCACAGAAAATAATAGCTTTGATAAAGGGAGTTATGTAAAGATATTAATCTGACTGTGGATGACTGTTTTTATGGGTTGAGTTTCCACTGAGAGCTATGGGACCAGTTATTTTCAAGGAAAATATGACAGTTGGGCACTTTCAAAGAGGATTCATAACAGAAGTGTTCTTATGTCAGTTGGTCCCATGCTGGTTTACAAATGATTTCCAAGCTCTGCTTCTGAAACGACTTCCACTTGTATGCATACCCTCTGATTAATACCTTACAGGAAAAAAGGCATCATGAAATAGTAATTTCTTGAATAAAGACATACAATTCAGGTAAAAGCAGTAACAAACAACAGCACTTCTGCATTTTTCTTTCTTTTTCTCCTTCAACAAAAGATACGTGTGATTATATAACAATATATGTCAAATAAAATGTTTTCTCTTTTGCACAGAAAATATTGGAACAGAATTTGTAACATTTTGTACAACAAATAGCATCATATTTTACAGTATATTATGTGGCGATCATCAAATATTTTTTTCTATAGAAAATCTGTTTAATTTGGGAAGGCTGTTCAAGCAGGTAAAACATATCAATATTAAGTGTGAACAATATTCTCAAAATCTGTGTAAGATCAATCATACAATTTTATAAATTGCTTTTGGTAAATGGATCAGATTAAACACCTTTTGTTTTAGATAAACAAGACCACTGTTTCTGTAATATAGGGAATAAATTCCACATCTATACTGCGCAGAGAATAAATAAGAAGCATATCTCATCTGTTTCAATAAGGTGCAAAGCTCCCAGGTTCTTGCCTCCCCAATGCCTTCCAGAGAGGCAGTAAATAGATAAAAATGACACACCTTTTAAGTTACCTTTGGATAAATGCTTGGCTAAGTGTTCTCTCAACCAGTATATTGTTGGCTGATAAAGAAGATTTGTTTGATATAAAAAACAATTTATAGTGTAATTTCTCCTCCAGCAAGTAAGACTGGGAAGCCTACTCACTATCATCAATTAATTTTGATCAAGTTACAGCTCTTTCCTTTTGAGAACAGAAAAAAAAAAGAACACAACAGCTTCTTGTGTTGTCCTCTATTGAGCTATGCCTGCAGCATTTCTGTCACATCTCATGGTGTCTGACATGGTTTAGGCAATGCAGTTGCCAAAAAATGTGAAATTGTTCCTTTTCTGAGTAATTCTAGCCACATACCCACAATTTGCTTTATCCATGGGCTATTTCCCATTCCATAGATGCTGTTATATTTAAGGCCATTGTATTTCAATACACAGCCCATGAGGTTAGTCATGAATTCAGTGTCATGAAATGTCATGAAAATTGTTCACCCACATCAGTAGTATCTTTAAATTCATAATACAACTTATTGGACCTTTGAAACAATTGTGTGTGTTATTTGTACAATACAGAGGGGGGAAAAGCAGACCTGTCCCTCTTGAATGGCACATTTAATGAACTTGGTTTGCCACAAAGTGAAACAAATGCTGAATAAAAAAATGTGAAATGGTTTAATAATGGTCACAGTGGTCTAAAATAGTTAATTTTGGCAGCGTACAGATCAGCTCAGTGTGCCTCTCATATATTTTTGATGCAGTGTTACTCACTTTGACTAACAAGTGTTCACCATGTTGACGGCATATACAGAAATTTGAATGCTGTGTGGAAATATGATGTTTGGTGATAAAAAATGATATTTGTACAGCTTTGAAGGCATATTTACTTAAGTCAAAACTGTAACTAAATTATAAAGTGAATGAATTTGATATGAATTTGCAGATTGAATATCCACAAGATTGGGCCCTGACAGACTGAGTATAAAGTTAACTAATAGGTGAGCCAGTTCCTATGATGCAAACTTCACTGATTGGAAGGAACTCTTTATTTTTCTATTGAGTGGAGCATACTACATCAAGGCCAGGTTTGTCATGATTCATTTTTCTGAAACTAACATGTTAAAGAGGATTGATTTTTGACAGTGCAATTACTTCATATTTAGAGGCTCAAGTAAAATCAGATTTAAAGGGTATCCATTAAACATTTTATCATATATGTATATAAATTGAGAATAGTATGAATTCCTATGACCATTCCACATCCAATGAATGAAGTTAATAAGATTTTATTTATCAGCAAATGCATTACTTCAAATACAAATGTCCCATCGCAGTATACTGTATGTCACAGACTGACTTTCATCTTGCAGCAAACAGGCCAGAGTTAGACAATACACTATACAATACAGATACACTTCCTCTGACTGTCCAAGACCAATGCCCATGAGTTACTAAATAAATCAAAACATAAACGCATATATACTATATATACACACACATCAATTTCATGTTCCTCACAATCACAATTTTATTCCAAACTGTATTTCAAAACTGCCTTAATTACAACAGCTGCTAGATGGCTTAAACAAAACTATAAGTTGTTTTTGTCGGCTTGAATTTTAGACCTTTACTGTTGTTTTTCTTGTGAGGTTGGGCTGATTCACTCACATAGCTTAGCATAGCATAATTGTGTACTAGTGGCTATGCGGATGGTTTTTTAAACAATTTTTACAGTGACCTGATGTTGTAAAAAATATGTATAAATTTGCCCTCTGGAACCGCGAGAATTGTTTTGTTCCATCAACATCACATTATTAACTAACATTTAGAAAACTGATTTCTGACTTTTGTGAATCGATTCAGAATTGTAGGAGATAAGAACTGAGATTCTTATGTGAATAGATTTTTTCACTCACCCCTAGTATTAACACTACTAAGGTAACGGTTATTGGTGCCAAACAGCTGTCTGCATATTCCTTCATTCAGTGAGAAATATAAAACACACTGCGTTTTCATGTGTTCTTATCAGTGTAATAATAGGGACAGTGTGGCTCAGAGCTCAGGGATAGAGTGGGTCGTCCATAAATTGGAAGATCGGCGGTTCAATCTCCAGCTCCTGCAGTCCACATGTCGAAGTGTCCTTGGGCAAGATACTGAACCTGAAGTTGCCAAATTGTGTGTGAATGAATGTGAGTGAATGAGCATTAGAAACTGTTCCTGATTAACAGGTTGGCACCTTGCATTGCAGCCTCTCCCATCGGTATGTCAATGGGTGAATGTTGACATGTAGTGTAAAGCACTTTGAGTGGTTGGAAGACTAGACTATATAAATGCATCCCTTTTACCATTTAATGTTAGACTTACACCATTAAGAATGCCTGAGAATTTATACAGATAACACAATAACAATGTCTTTTTCTTTTTCTGGAGGATAATACTGTAATTCTGCAACATCTGGCACCACACACACATGCAGACACACATCCTCTGTGGGTTGATGTGTGATGAAATATTGATAATGACTAATGGTTCAATCTTACATTTTTTTCTGTGCCTGATAGGTGTAGCAACATGGATGACACGTACTAGACAGTATATGTGGTGAATCATTAATATTCACCATGAATACTGGATGGATTCTTCATCCAGTGAAGTGCTACTAATACCCGAGACAGAGACTTTTGCCTCTTTGATCAGTGTGTCTTTCTATCCTCAAATGTTGTAAAACCACACAGATATGCTGTAGGAGACCGTCACTTTCATCACCACAGCAACATATTACAAATCATTCAATAATATATTAGTACCTTTAAATTTTGCAGTGGGTGGTCAGCTCTGATCCTCATATTCCTTAAAGTGGAAACATTGTATGTTTTATAGCTTGATGATGACTGTGTCCTTCACTTAATTTTAGCCTTCACTCCTTGGTGAGGTTGATCATTAATATTCTGTCATTAACCCCTCCTTAGCCCCGATGTCTTGGATTAACACCGACGTTAGCAATAGCCAACGGTAGTTAATTTGAGAAATCAACAGATAATCAGCTCAGGAGAGATGCACTTGTGAAAGGTGGAAACTGTTGTCTACCGGCAAGGCCTTTGCTGTACATTTGGCTGGACAAGAAAATCCCCATGGCAACACACTGGAGAAGGGCATGGTAGAGCAGATGGCTACCCCCTTACTCTCTTCACTCGTGCTTGCCAGACAGACGATGCTACAGGTGTGACAAGATGTCCAAGCTGGATCAATGCCCAGTCCCAGGTGTCCCCCTCCTCACTTGCTCCTCAGTCTCTCTCTGCAGTTCTCTTCCAATTCAGAATCTTTCTCCTTCCCATCATCCCTCCTTTTGCTTTCAATTCCATCCTTTCAATTCTTTCTCCTTTTGCTTAACTCAAGCCAAAGATCAGTTGGCTACATTCACAGGCCAGGTGATGGGAAGTCAACTGCAGCCAAGGAGAAAGCTGACATATCTGTTAGCCTGAGGGGGCTGTCCAGGTGGCTGCTCCAGTAGGTAACAGCCAGTTGCTGACAGGAAGCATGGCAAATAAAGAAGAGATGATGTGGCTGTGTTGCTTTTCCAAGCCAGCATGAAAAGCTGCCCAATAGCAAGGGTGTTGTCACAGTAAAACACTGAAATTGTTTAATAGATGTATTGGTTCTTTCCTACTCTTACCATTTCTTGTCCAACTAAAATGCAATATGAAATTGATGGCTCAAAAACAAGACTTTATCTCAATCATTGGTGCATTGATGATTGCCTCGGTTCATGGTGATGACTGTTCACAGGACATCACCGAGTATGGGGTATAGACAGAAGCCATTATGTTTGCATTTTAAACAGCTGATATAGGTCTACAGTAATGCTTGCAGCTCTGTCTGATTTTCCATAGGCATAGCAGTGTTTTAAGCTAATACTAATTAGTCAAATTTGATAGTGTTAATATGTTGATGTTTAGCATGTAATATTTACCATTTTAGACAAAGTCTTTTGATAACCAAGTTAAGTTATTACTATATATCATACACTGGGAACATTAATATCTGTAATTAATTCAATGGCAGTCATCTGATAGCTTCAATCTAAACCAAAAATGTCAAATCTGTAGCAAATGTATGTACTAAATTTTATGGCAAACAATCCAAAAATTACTATGATATTTCAGTCTGGAAGTCACTTAAACACATAAACCTCTAAAAATCCAGAGACTGGTTGCATGTGCAACCCCAAGCACACAATAATTTTGTAGGAACACAAGGTTGTGACCAGCATTTGTTTTTTCAGCATAATAATACAGTATAAGGGTACATATAGACTCAAGCTGAAAGAAAATGTAATTCAATTGCAGTGACATCTTGAAGCCTTTTAGGTTATATTGTGTGCAGGACACTGTCCCATAAAATATCTTGGGGCCCATTTTCATGCTGGTGCAAATCAACTGCAGTGACCTTGCACTGGGGAAGTAGCAATTCCACTGGGTGCAAGCAGATTTTTCTTGAGCCTGCATCCATTTGGTGATTTTATGATACTGCTCACATCAACACAGGCAAGGATACCACCACATTGCTTTTTAGGGGAATGACTGCAGCTGATTTGATGCCTGTGATTGATGCCAGCCCACACCTACTGATGGTTTATTTTACCCAAACCACTCTCACCAAACAATTTCTTTTGAGGTTTTTATATTATTCTGTAGCTTCCCAGCAGTGTTCTGCATGTATTCAAATCAGAAAATTCAATTTTGGGTGTTTTTGGCATCAAAATGAGTTTTCCCAAGCCCTTGTAAAAAAATGTCCCGATGTGACCTGGGGTAAGTTTCTGCATGGTGACATTGCTACATATAAAGTCATATAAACCCCCTAGCCTGTCTAGCCAGTAGCCACAGATACGGACTGAGCACTCACTGCTGCTGCGGCTCTGCTAAAGGTGCTAACAGACACACACAGACGGAGCACTCACTGTTGCTACTGCTCAAAATTTAAAAAATAAATTCTCAGCACTGGCAGTGAAGATAAATGGTCTTCAGTCTTTTTATTTAAAAAAAAAAAAAGTTAACTGCAGTCATTAATGAATTAGTTGATTTGAAACCATGTTACAGGTTCCTGCCTGTATGAGAATAGCAAAATGTGGGGTAGGCAGAGTGCTCCGCTGTGTTATTAATGTCATGTCTCCAGCAGTGGAGAGCAGCCTCTCTGCTGCACTGTTGTCCAAAACATTGAGCAGGCGCAAGGTTTTTGAGGTGAAACAGACTGAGCACCAAATAATTTTCTACACCTCAGAGTGGGTTTAAGTTGTTTAAGTGTTACAGTGTGTGTTGGTCAGCTGGTTTCATTTGTTACTGCTGGAGATTGCTGCTCTGCTCTGCTGACGTTAGTCTCTGAGTGATGGCACAGAAGGTGCATCACTGCCTTTTTTGAAGATGAACTACTAGATAACTCTATTGTGTGCACACTGTAGATTGTCCGGGTGCTGTACTGCCCTTATAGTTGAGTTCAGCATTTCCGTTCCGTCAACATTACATTATTAATTAACATTTAGAAAATGGATTTTTGACATTTGTGAATCAATTCATATGTGAATCGATTTTTTTCACTCACTCCTAGTATTCACAATATTAAGGTAATGGTTGTTGGTGCCAAACAGCTGTCTGTATATTCCTTTATTCAGTGAGAAATATAGAACACATTGTCTTCACGCTATGAGTTCTCTTTTACAACTAAATGAAGATAAGACTGAGGTCCTTATAATTGCAAGCATTATAATTGAAAGCATAGATTTGATGGTTGCTCAATGTATTGGGTCCCTTTCTTCAGCTGTACAATTTAATCTAAGAAATTTCAGTGTTATGTACTTCGATCAACAATTTAATCTAAGAAATTTCAGTGTTATGTACTTCGATCAACATATCAAATTGTTACAAATTGATACGTTTCCTCAATTTAAGAAAAATTGCCAAATTCAGGTCTGTGGTATGACAACCTGAGCTAGTGATGATTATTCATGCTTTTTTATCACCCCAGCTAGACTACTGCAATTTGCTTTTCACCTGCCTCAGCAAATTGTCACTGGTCCATCTACAAATGGTCCAGAACACTGCTGCAAGGCTGTTGACCAGGTCCAGCAGGACAACTCACATCACACCCATCTAATCATCTTTTCTTTGGCTTCCCATCAAGTTTAGGATTCATTTTAAAGTTCTTTTCATATATATAGCCCTGCATGGTCAGGCACCTGCGTACATCTCTGACTTGCTCCATCCTTATGTCACCAGTAGGTCACTTCGGTCTTCTGGTCAGGGCTTACTGGTTGTCCCCCGATGTCGACTAAAAAAAAAGGAGGCCGTGCCTTTGAAGTTGTGGCTCAGACAATGTACAACACTCTTCCGATAAACATATAGTCTGCAGTCTCTGAAAACTCATTTATTCAAACTGGCCTTTGTCTCGCCTTGTGCAGTATGGTGTTTGTAATTATGTGTGTGTTTTAATGGGTTTCTGTTGAATATATTTCATTGTTTATTTTCTTTCTTTAAAGCTTTTTATGGTTTCTTATTAATAATTTTACTCTTGTGAAGCACTTTGTGACTTTGCTCTGTGAAATGTTCTATACTGTTGGGCCTTATATAGCAATAGCAATAATTAATGATTATCAAAATAAATATGAATTATTAAAATCAATAAAATTATTCATAAGAATTAATAACAGGGCACCACCCGGGAGTCAGGGAAAAAGATAGCCAGTGTTAAAAGTATACTAATCTATGAATTTGGGACTTTGATTAAAAATTAACTTAATTACCATAAACAAAATCACCATATCAGTAGTTAGTTGTGCAGCAGGACATTCTGGCCTAAGTCTTAACACTTTCTCCTTGTGTGAGCAGAGGTCTAACTCTGCTGAGTGCAGGTCTTCTAGATAGCATATGGCTTTCTCATTGGCTGTCTGAACCTCGCAGAGGAGGCAAGCATTTTGCACTCTAAGGAAATCTACTTCCTTTTCTACGGCTGCTTTACTTTGACAGGCAAGGCTGGTTTGTCTGTGGAAGTTCAGAAGCAAGCATAATAATGGGTCTTTTGGATGCGGTCTGTGCATCATTCCTGTCCTTGAGTAGCAAGTCTATCTCTTTCCTGTAATCATTGAAATTCAACTTGCTGATGAATTCTGGGTAGCCAGGTTCTAGGCTCTGTGCTAGGGGAGAAATAAACTGCTCTACACAGGGGTTCTCCATGGTTGTCTCTGGAACAGAGGGTTAGATTAAACAGTTGACTAGTACAACAAAACAATGTGGTTGGCTATGGTGTTGCGTGGCAAACACTGTTCCCAAACTACACAACAGTGTAGTTTGGGAACACAACAGTGTAGTTTGGGAAGTACACTAGCCTAACCAAACAGTGAGGTGGCCTACACTATGGGGAGTAGCTTCCTGTGGAGGAGGGATAGCTACGGCACTGTCTAATGGCTCTATTGGGCACAACGGATTTTAACATGCACTAACTAAGATACATGGCAGTAACAGCTAGAGAATAACTTATAAGTTTCATAGGGCTGGTAGCATGCTGTGGCTCTATCTCACAGGCTCTATTTCTTACTCGGGCTGGAATGCATGACAGTAACAGCCAGGTACAAGCTCTCTATGTGTCACAGGGCTGGTGGCACACTGTGTTTTAATTAACAAGGGGAGCACTTGAATTAACAGCTAATTCTGACAGCTTGACTAGATGGCATTGAATGTGCTGTTTGAATGCTGAATTGAAATTCTTACAATTTCTACAGAGTAGGTTCAACCTGAATGGCTAGCAGCAATAGCAAGCTCTTAATGTAACACTGAGGGCTTAAAGCAGCAGTTAATAGCTAAAGTAAATAACTAAAGATTTGCATTGTTAATTGAAATTTGATTTGAGAAATCAAATTTCTCTCTCTCTCTCTCCGTTAAATATAAAGACTTTTGGATAGTCTTAAGTTTTAGATTCAAGAATTTTGAAATTAATATTGCACAAATACAAATGATTGCCAACTATACTCTGCCTCACATTTCTTGGAGTCTTGAAACATGTGGTAAACTGTGGCCCACATGTAGTCCCAACATTACTAAATACATTTATAAATTATGAAGTAAAATTAAAATAAATTAAAATGAAATATTTCAATTTCATTTATTTATGATAGACTTTACACCATTAAAGAATACTAGAGAATTTATACAGAAAACACAACAACAATGCCTTTTTCTTTTTCTGCCTTGCTCCTTCTTCCAGTAGAGTAACAAACACAAACAAATCTGAATATCACAAAAATGGTCTCAAATTACCTTTTTGTCTCCAGCCAGCTAAGTTTGCTATATCACCATGGTTACTCTAAAACATAGCAAGTGTTGAAACCCTGTTGGGTCTTGCAAGCAAACCAGCTAGTAGAGATATATAACTCTGGGGCACAGATCCCACTAAAAGTTACACTTTGATTCTCTTTTGTGTGCAGCTGGTTCATTGACCCCCCCCCCCCCCCCCATGTCTTTAGCCCCTTTTGTTATTGACTTATAAGTCTTCAAACATGCACCCGGGTCAAGGTTCAAAGGTCAGTATTTCAAATCAGGAGCCATATAGAATCTTCATATTGACATATGTTACTCTCCAGGTCAAGACCTTTTCAACAATGTATTTGGTTTAGCTCCATGACAAAGTTTTAATTTTATAATTTCATGGACACAAGCCATCCCAGGCCTAGTTTCAGGCATTAGTACAGGCTTGGAGGAAGGCCTGAAGTGCTTGAGTTAGGGTTAGCGTTAGGAGTGAAAAGACCAACCTGTTCTCATTCACTGGTCGTTAAATATTGACACATGCATAGGCTACTATTTAAACAACTGTGGAGATTTTTCTGTATCTTTTATGATACTTGGTTTTGGGAATTTATGTCAGCATGACATGGCCCATTCAATCATCTGTTTTATTAGCCAATTCAAGCATACAAACTATGTGTCTTGGCGTTTGCTCTCAAAAAATGTAACACAGAAGAACACAAATAGATAAAAGTAAGGTAATTCATGGAATAGAGTAGTAATATTTTTGAAATAAAAGTTGAAACAAAATATTAGTTGAAATGAAATTAATATTGACTTGACAAAGGAAATACAGACTGTGCTATGGACATAGAAATTAAGTGTATAAAATATACGAAGGTGACAAGAGCAAAAATTAAATGTGACATGTGTATAAATAATTAAATTATATAACAGTGGAGGTTGAATGCAATACACAAATTTAAGTCTAGTTTGATGAAATATATGAAAGTGACAAGTGCAGCGATTAAATTAGGGCTGTGAAATGAAGTCCATTTTGATAACCACATCTTCAACCCTTTTATATGGCGATGGTACAAAATTTGATGCATACACACGCACGCACACACACACACACACACACACACACACACACACACACACATATACACAACATTGGAGTGCTTTATTGGATGATGTGGCTCAATATTAATTAAAGAGGACTATGTTTTAAAAAAATTACATATCATATCAATACCCAGCCACATGTTCCTGGAAATATAAAATTAAATTAGCAACTTCACATTTTACAGTCACAGGCTATTAAACACCTAGATAGAAATGGAGTGAAGCCCACTGATGGCAGACAATCCAGAACAGTAGCCGAACATGCCACATCTGCCCACAACACAATGCACTTTCCTAGCCTTCTGCTATCAAAAACTGACAAAAAAAAAACTTTATTTCTCAGAATCAAAGGATAAATAATTTAAACTGATGGCCTCAACATTAACTTATCATATTTTTGAGTTATCAAGGACAATTTTGTGTTTTGTGTCAAGAAATGTTACAAGAAGAACACAGTGACAGTGAATAAAATACTTCTGCGCATGTTCTCCAGACAGCCAACTGCGAAGCTTCAAATTCTTGATTTCAAATTCAATTCATCCCTGAGGAGCTCTAAAATCTATGTTTTTTCATTGAAATAACATCTTCAAAACAGTTACATAAAATAACATAATAGCTACGATAACTACACAATGCAAAGCCAATGATTCAAACAACATGTGACTACATGGTATCAATAGCAGTGTCCATGGCAACCACCATAGCAATGATAGAAAGCTTGAAAGAATCTTCTTAATTACTGTCAAACTAAATGTCATATGCTAAAGGAAGATTACAAATATGAAATACACATTTCTTACTTGAAATTTTATCAAAATGCATTTTAATACTGACTTATTTTCACTGAAAGAAACTTGACAGTTGTGATGTGGACTGCAGTGATACTGGATTGCAATGGAAGTCTGTCGGGACTAAATGGCATTAAATGACACGCAAAAAGCTTAAAATGCGTAGACATGACACATGAAATGTCCTTAATCGTGCCATGCTATTTATATGCCATCCCATGAGATCACGTTGGTTATGTGGCTGACATAGAGAGATGTACTTATTAAAATTGAAGTTTGTCTGTTCCATCAGACATGCAAGAGGAACAACTAAAAAATGTGTCTGAAATTCCTCTGGTCAATAGACAGTGTTAGAAACAGCCAGCAGAACATCTTTGAGCATCCAGTGGTACAAAATGTTTAGCTGACTGTTAAGCCCATTTAAGTGCATATATATTTCATTTTATCTCAATTTGCCAGCAGTTATGTTGTTACTCAGACAACATTGTCACAGAATGCAGTAAGCCAACGTTGATGTGTACTGTTACTGCAGATACGTTCACATCAAAGCACAATGACAGAGGGACAAACAAAAAACGAGTACTGACAATACTTCTTTTGAACAACAGGAAATTTTTAACAATTGTTGTCAAAAACCACAGGTTAGCTATATTAATTTTGTGAGCAAAAATCAGAAAAAAAACAGAAAGATAAAGACTATGGTCACACACTGTTGAGGTGGTTAGATGAAGAGGTATAGAGGCTTCTTCATCTAAATCTCAGGCTCATGATGAAACGAACAATGCCTTGTCATTCAGCTATGCTGTAGATGGGGTCTTTCATGATGATAGAAGATAATAGTATGATGATTGAGGTTAATTTACGTTGTAACTAAAGTTTCACAATTCACTTGAAAGAGGAATGCAACATGGATTTTCAGGGGTCCTGATGCGGCACATAAAGTATGTGGCATACACCTACTAGAATGAAATGGAATAAAATCATGAATGCCCCTGAGTTCAGCTGAACTGCTCCACACACACCTGATGTGGTCACACCCATAGATTAAACTTAAGACTGCAGAGCATTTAGACAGGATGTAAGGTTGCAAACCAATTCATAGAAGACAAAAACTACCTACAATGGCAGGGTCTCTTCGTGTTACACCAATCAACATCTAAGACTGAAGCAAGAACAAAACACTTACTTACAGTGTGAAATAGATATTTGAAAATCCTGGATGAGCATGGATTATCTAACATCTTTAAAAAATAATAATAAACATGTTCATTACAGCATAAATCATTGTCTAAAATCACTGTAAAAAAGTTTGTTTCTTTATTTCTGTTGAAAGAAAATAGAATACTGTTTTTCTTTGCTATAGTGGAAACTGGTGTAATACTTGCTGTCTTCAAGACACTAGTAAAAGCATTGTTCTAACATCACCTATCACTATGTTTCCTCACCTCTAATCACAACAAATGAGAACTGAGTGTAGCTGTGACAGAGGTAGAAAATGAGGCAACCTCTCAACTAAACACTTTGCTGCTGATTGTAAGCAGATAATCGTGATAGTGCAGATAGTCAGGATAGTGAGGGTCCTGACTTCAAATCAGAGCTTACTATTTAATGAGCAACACAAGGCTGTGTTAGAGAGAACTGAAACACCTTGGATTCAGCATGACACAGTATGGTTAAAAGGTTGAGAAAGCAAGGTGGGCAAAGAGCAAACTGCTGATATACTGTAAGTACATCTGAGACCTTTATATCATCTTCCTATATCTATCCCTTGTTTAACATTGTTTTTCATTGTTTTGTTTCTCATTAGGCAGTACATATATATGAACTATGAGCGACTTCACATGTGTACTGCCTAATGGGAAAAAAAAAACATACTGCAATGTGAAGTCAACACTACATAAGGAAAAATACGCATGGTTGCTTTGATTTGAACATGGTATATACTCTATATGTTACTGCCAGTCTCCGGGTATCTATTTCATTCATAAATAATCAACTGCTTCCACAACAAGTGTGAACCCTCAATCAGATGCACTCAATACAACCTCAAACAAAAGAGATCCTTTCATATTTTGGGGAGGTCTGCCACTACAGGTAAGAGGTAGCTATGTGCAAATTATGGGGCTGCTTTATGCTCAATTCAAGTGTACTAAAAATATGTTTAGCTAAAGGTTACAGTTATCAAAATGGTTTCATTAATGTTTTTCTATTACACACTGAATCTTAATAAAGTGAGAAAGTGTTTAACTATTGAAATTAAGCAACATTGTGAGAAAAGCTCTAGTTTTGACCATTTAGTACATCAACAATGCAATGATTAATTTGTATGTTTTGTTGTTTTTTTTTTACATGGAATTTCGACAAGCTGGAAAAGCAAAGCATGGGAAGAGTAGTGCCAAAGGTTAATTTCTCTTCATCATTTTGGTTTCAGAAAAGTAATTACAAGGATTTGACATTAGTGAATACATGCCCAAAGGGACTGATCACAATGTAAAAAGTACCATAAATAGAAAACACTGAAAACACAGTAAGCTTTTAGTTAAATTATATTATTCACACTTGACAAGTAATAATTTGCCCTGGCTTGGAATGAAAATTCAAAATAATAATAATAATAAAAAACAGAGCACTGGGCAAAAAGTTCCCAAGGTCCATCATTGATTGCTTTTTGCCATCGTCTGAACATAAAATGGCTGCAGCTATGAACATAGTACTGTAAGCCTGCTACCCAAAGGGCAGACCTTCATGGTTTGATCTCCTGTCATGCATACATTGCATTGCTTCAAACACACTGATATTTCTGGCCCTGATAAAAGCAAACAGAGATATTACCTGACATTCATTATGAGCTGCTGGAGCCTTTCATGGGAAAAAGGGAAAACTGCAGCTTAGCCTAATGGAATATTCATAGACCTGACGTTAGTGTGTGTGTGTGTGCATGTACATGTGTGTGTGTCCTGGGGCAAACAATCCTGTGCTGGTCATATGGACACACGTGTAAAAACGAAGGTCTCATTTATCTCTCTTTCTACTTTTTACACACACATACACAGATGGATAATATGTTCAGAAAATTGTAGCAGAAGAGAAGCAGAAAATGTTGGGAGGCAGTTCACACAGTATATACGCTCCCACAATTGCAAGACCCAATGAGCATGAAGAAATGTACCAATGTTTTGTCTTGTCTGTTTTTAGAAACTTCACACAGTGTGATTTCAGGATTTATTTCTCACAGCTCTACATTTCCATTTGGGCAGACTGGATGCAATGGTTCCACTGAGCAAACAACAGATAGTATTTGACATTTATTCAGGGGCATTGCAGTGTGAAGGTTATCGGTGGAATTTTTTAGGCTTGTGCCATATCTGATGACTTTCTCTCTAGTAAGCCTTACATTTGAGTTGAAAGGCATGTTCCTTCTTGTAGTTAGATATCAGCCTCCTTCTGTCTCACTGGACTGGCAAATGGCTGTAAGGCTGCAGACAATATATATCATCAACTGACATTACATATAAAGGTAGAGTCAGTCATTCTGGAGAACGCGCGTGTCGATATTTGAATTAAATACTCAAACAAATACGCTCCTCCCTTCATGCTCCTTCAGAAGTCCCCCAAATTCACGGGCATGCATTGCCAAGGCAACAACAACCAAGAGAAATATGGCAGAGTCCAGAGCAATGTGTCAGTTGTAGAGTCACTTCTGTTGCTCTCACACGTTCTACATTCACAAAAATCATCTTATGTGAGCACAACAGTCTATCCACATTCTCCATCACTCTGTGACCTCCCCAGTTCGCCAGCCCTCTCCCAACATTCAATGAGGTGCTGGAGGCAGAAGACTGTCATGTCCTCACAGACAGCTGCTCTCATGACTTCCCCCTGTCCTGTGCATGAGCACAAATGTCCATTGATGCTTGGCTGGAATAGTGTTGTCTGGCTTGGCCCAAGCCACTTTGTTTATTTCCCATTTACAAAGCCAAGGCTGTCTATGAACACTGGATTTTTTTTCATTGCACACACAATGTGTATTGAACAATCTTTTTCCAGAATTACTGATTCTACCTTTAAGTGATGATTTACATTTACAAGGTTGAGCTTGGTTAACTGTGGGTTAACTTAACCTTTTATTCCTGTTAGTTTGTTTAAAAAGAAAGAAAAAGGAAAACCTAGATAAGTAGAACTATGCCAATCACTGCTCATATACTAATTCTGAATCATCACAGTCCATGCATTATGCATTTCTTTCCTGATTGTAGCATTATTGTCAGTATTTGGACTATCTGAAAGATCACATCACCTTCTAAATATACAAATATATGTTAGATGTAGGAAAAGTCTTAAACTACCATTTTCATTTAAGATAATCATTATCATTTAAAATTAGAATTTATCCTTATAAGCACTGATCTTTTTCTTGAGAGTGCCAATCATCAAGAAAAAAATCATGTGAAACTATCATTCTACTGTCTCTACTGCTGCTTTGTCTAAACATTGTAGTTTGGGCAGTACAATGGGATTATCGCTTGTAGAAAAAGACATCTTCATAAAGAACATCCATCACTGGTGGCAGAATAATTAGGCTGGGGATATTTTGGGACAGGCTGTGATGAATACATTTGCAGCAGTAATAACAGGTGCTTAATTCATGAAAACGGTAAAAGGACATTTGGATGGTTCAAGCGTATCTTTAAATCAATATCTAGCAGTATTAATTCTCCAGACCGTATGCCAAGCATGATTAAAGAGGTACTGCACACTTAAAAGGTGTATTTTCAGCTGTAAACTAACTTATATGACTGGACTGTGATGAAACATACCAATGCTGGTGTTAATATTGACAGTGGCACCAAATTTGTAAAAATTGGAATTTCATGGGTTTAAAATGGTTCAACACACCATTTACCTGTCTTAAATAAGCTCAAGATCAATGCTACATGGAGTTGACCGACCGTGTGCCCTACAGACACACACATACATACACACAGTAGGGCTATGGCAACATACTGACCCTCCCCGACAGACACACACAAAATGGATAATCTCCTGTAGTAGAGCCACTAGATCAGCTACAACAAAGATACTACACAGAAACTTATACAAAGGGCAATGAATGAGCTTCTAGTTACTATCAAAGCTCTGGTGGACTCTGAGAGCAGCTGCTCAAGGATGGTTAGCTCTGACTACCAGCTCTACGCCACTATTTATATGACACTGAGCAGTGGTCAGTTGATGTCCGCTTACCTCCTGTGCCACACATTACGTAACCAAAAGGCCGCGCCCCCAATAGTCGTTACCCTGTCCAGTCCTCTGCTTAATTTTTTTTTAAATAGGCTGGGAGGGAGGGAGTGTGTGTAATTTCTCTTTAAGTGTAGTGAGAGAAGGTAAGAAGATATAAATAGTGTATTTATCTGCTTTCAGTGGAAAAGTATTGCATAAACCAAACTTTAAAATGTTAAGTATGTGTTAAATCATTCAAATATATGAAAAAACAAATGCAGTACACATAACAATATATCAATTATCAAAGAAAGACATGAAGCTGCGGTGAAAAGAAAAGCAATAAAATCAAGTCAGCGTGCAGTTATCTGTCTCCCTCTGTGTGCATCTTCCTTCTTCTTTGTGCCGTCTTGACCCTGAAATTTGTACCCCGTATTTATATGCACATGTATTCACATAAGCACAAGTATTACAGAGAAACCCTGCATCATGTTTTCTTGAAGGTGTTTGATGAGCACAGCTGCACATCCGCCTGCACAAAGGCCTTCATCAGTAATGAATGTAACACAGCAGTAGATCCAGGTCTCCTGCCACTCCCTCACATCTTTATACTGTCTTTTGTCCCTCCTCTCCACACCACTAACTCCCACTTCCTCTAACTGAACATGAAAATTATGAGGATTACTAGGCTGATCTTCTTTCCTTGGTCCTCTGTTCAGTCATCTTTCTGTTCATGCTTAGTGACCTCTGCCCACAATCAGCTCCTGACTTGATGCCATTGAGTTGTCAAGCTTTGAGACAGTGTACTGAGAATTCTTTAAACCTTTTCTGATTCAAAGATGAAAAATTAATGGTCAGTGAATTGCTGACAGAATAGGACAATGACTGGTAAATGAATGCAGTAATGCAGCACATGTGCAATATATTTCTTGGATTGCACTCTATAGGTTTAGTCTGAAATGTATTATCATAAAGACCCAAAGTCTGCCTACAGATGATGAGCCTCCTGAAGTGGTCTAAGCTTCACAATCAGCTTTAATTTGATTGTTCATGTTTTAAAGGATTAGTTCGCATTTTTAAAGTGGGGTTGTATAAGTTACTTATCTATAGTCAGTGTATTACTTGCAGTAGATGGCGGTCCGTACCCCCCTATTTACACTGCAACAGCATTTTCTGACCCAAACAACTGATCTGCGGCATAATACAGTGTGCAGCATGCATAGGAATATGGAAGTTCTATGGTTGAGAAAATTAAGTGCCAAAGGAAAGGGCTGTTTGACGGCAGGATAAAGCGGCGGAAATATTCTACATATAGCATACACTTAAACTGATATTTACGTTTTTAGGTTGGCCTTTTTTTAGGTGGCTAAAATATGTTTTGCTGCTATCCCTGTCCACAGCAGTATAATGCTTACCTTCCATACCAGTATTCCTGCCTGCTTCTCCAAAATTCAGAAAATGTTCTGTCCCTTTAAGCGGCAAATGAGATTGGAGTTCACATCATTTAAACCCTGAGCACTAAGTACCTATCTATTTTTGAACATCTTTCAACAGATATTGCTGTGTGTGCAATTACACTGGGAAGATATAGGAATGCATGAATGACACTCATACAGCAGGTATCACTGTCAGTCACACACAAGCATTAGTTAAACTTTTAAATTGTCTAATCAACACCACAGAGTAGTGCTACACTATTAGCACAGCACTATTAGCAGGGGAGCTAAAAATCCACCCAGCGTAATGCCATGCTCATTAACCCATGATAATGCTATAAAACCACCACTCCCAACATGGGCATGGCAATTAACTCACTCATTAGATGGAACTCATTAGCAGTGGTTAGACCAAAAAGACTATGATGTCAAACAAAACACACAGAGTAGGAATACAGTTCAAACTTAAACAGTGGCGTGCTTTAGTGTGTAGCATAGGGTACGGAAATAGTTACAAAAAAACAAATTGTTGGGCGCCAGACAGGAGAAAAATTAACCCTATCATTTGTCAAGGTACTAGATATATATATATATATAAATTTTTTTTTCATCCCTCCACAAGAGTCCAGAGACTTGACTTGCAGAGACTTGTAGAATCAATGCCAAGGTGCATTGAAGCTGTTCTAGCAGCACATGGGGGGCCAATAACTGCATGTAAGTATCAGAACCTGTTTGCTTATGCATGATCATTGAAGATATTGCTTCAAAATGGAGTGAGTACCTTTTATAAAAAGAGTATAACCAACCCCTGTAATACAAACAAAAAAAACATTAACTAAATTAATTAAATTAGTTAACTTGACTTTTGGTTTTCCATATTTGAAATATTTGGAGCTCTTAAATGTAGAACAAGAATCACAGTTAAACTACTACTTTAATTGGCTGGTTTGCATTTGTATAGCTTACAGCATTATCATTTCCATGTGAAAGCAGACTTCTGTGGCAGTGGGGGATCATTAGAAGAGAGGGTCTAAGTTGTTACATAGCACTGGTTTGGCTCAACTCTATTCTCCTTGCTTTACTTTTCTGAATTTCTTTTTCCATTGCAGATAAACCCTCAAAGTAAAGAGAAGAATGTGAGATGAGTCTGAGACTTTCATGAGACAAATCTGAGAAATACGATCCCTGAGAGCTCTCATTGTCTCCTCCTTGACTGATTTTTTTCCTCCTGAATGTCCAACTGAAGCTATATATGAAAAGCTAGCATGAGCCATATTTAAGAAATATGAGAAACAATTAACAATAATTGCCAACAACAATTAACTAACTGTAGTAATTAGAATCAGAAATACTTCGAGGGGAAATAGGGTTATGTTACAGTTGCAAACATTCTAGAAGAGAAATATATGTAACCGTAGAGAACTATAGAAAAAGAGACCACAATGAACATGCAAACAATGATATCCATCATCCACAAGCAGCCAAAACCCGTCCCTTAAGCCATTAGCTGAATAGTTTTTTTGGTCGACTCAGGTTCAATCATCTCAGAACATTTTTGAGCTGTTAACATCACAAATTTTTCCACTGCCGCTCTGACGCTCTAAGGCTGCATTCACACCAAATCCGGTGGTGCGGCGAATCACCGCAGGTCAGTGCGGATTTGTGGGCGTGTGGCTCCCGGTCCCCAAGGTGGCAGTAATGCGCATGAAAGTAGTTTGCCAACCACCATCGAAAAATGAAAAAGAAAAAGAAGAAGCGCTCATATAAAGTTGTGAAATTACTCACAGCGGCGTCATCTTCGTAATAAAGTAACATAAATCAACCATCTTCGGTCCAAAGTGGAACGCTGAAATGCTACAATGCTACATGCTAAATAAACAATGTCTTTCGTCTTCCGGTCTAATGACCGACCTACGTGATTGGCCACCGCAGCGTGACGTTGGGTTGCGGTTTTCCAAAAGTTGACTCCGGCTTAACTTTTCCAGCCGCAGTCTGGTGCAGCGCCGCAGCAGCGAAAATGGCCGCAGGCGAGCCGCACTACCCTCATTCAAAATGAATGGGACGACTAGCGTTTTCGCCGCACCCCCCGGATTTGGTGTGAATGCAGCCTAATGCTTTTTTCTAACTGCTGAGCCCCTGCAAAACTCTCAAGGCAAAAGCGTGTTGTGTTACTATGACAACCAGCAACTGTGAGTTGTCATGTCAGCGGCAACTACCTGCATGTACTAGTTTTTCCTTTAATTCGTCACCCATTTGTAGTTCAGGCAGCCCAACCCAAGCTGCCTCTCTACTAACATGTCATACTCTCCTCGCTGTAACATATATCCAAAGCATAAACAACGCACATATCTTCCCTTAGAAGGGAAGGTAGTAGCATCGCTCACCACTCCCTGCTGTGTGAGATCAATGTTTCTTTGTGAAGCGCGACAAGGTCAGAGTGAAGACGCCAAACACTAATGTACATATTGTACATTTAGATAACAGTTTTCTCCACAGGAGTTGGCTAACTGAACTGTTTTCTTCTTTATTTTAAAACAATCATGACTTATGAGCACACATTTGAACAATTTTGGCATTTCAGAAATAGCATTTCATAAGAATTTATTGTAGCCCATCTTTAATCATGAAGTGAGGTGCACAGTATTAATTTCTTACACACCTCATGTTTTTATAAAACATTTAAGTGCTTTAACTTCTATATTATCCCTTTTAAATTTCTGCAAAGTTTCTCACTCACTCCAAACTCTTCTGTGCATCAGCTCTTATCAGTTTTTTCCTCAATATGTACCGTTGACTTTGGTAGCAGGGATAGGGGTAGGGGATAGGGGTAGGACTCCTATATTTCCTTCAACAGGAAACTTTTCCTCCACTAACTAACCAATGAAGAACTAATGTAAACAAAATCAGTCTGACAGGCAGATGAGTTAACCTACTCTGTCTTTTCCTCATAAAACAGAAAATAATACTAAATAACAGAATAAATTATGAGACCCCGGGGTACAGTAGACCTGCCATAGACTGCTTGTTGTCCAGAAGGTATTAAAAACATGTCAGTGAGTCACACCTTTGCACTGGGTGACATGTGCTTTATATCACAAAGACTTTGGGCGTGGTAGTTTGTTTAGAAACGGCTCCAAAGACTAACAACATCGATCATGTTCGAGTCTCCTGAGAGAAGTTCCTTGTGTAACAGATGCCATTGTGCATGTGCAGGAACATGGTTCTGTTTACAGTGCTTTGTTTGCTTGCTGGGCTACACAGTGTTGTAATACTCGAGTCCAGGGCTTGGAATCGATTCACTCTAGTCCTTATTTTTGGGACTTGTGACTCAACTCGGACTTGAGTGCAGTGACTGCATTCAGAAACGAAAGTTGAAGACAAGGACTCAAACTTATTAGTTGATAAAGAAGTAACATATATCCGATTTTTTACCGTCAAATTTTCCACATGTAGCCCATCTACCCTCTATATTATGTAAATGGAGCCCTGAGTTCTTTATCCTAACTCCCTTGATTATATTTACTCTGATTATTTTAACATTTTTAGCTTAGGTCACCTTAGAAATCCTAAACCGTTACCTCTTGAATATTGCTTATTGTGAGACCACAATGTAACAAATAACTGAGTGTACTACCCTTTAACACAGTACAATACTACAATCTAGTATAGGGTGATATAATGTTCATAGGCTATATATCCTTCAACCTCTGAAATAACAAATACACTCAGAAACCTCTTAATATTAAAACCAATAATTTCCTACTTTAATACTAAAACAAATTAAATGGACATAATATAAAGTTAAATACCAGGAGTATTCACTGTTTTGTTTTTTCCACAGGTCACACAGTATTTTCCCTTGTTACCATTTCAACTTTAAAACATTTGAGTGACCAACACATGCCAATTATCACCAATGCTAAAGGCAAAAGGATCTAACAAAATAAAATAAAAGCATTGCAGGCCTGATGCGGAGCTTGTGATTGTAAAGACCAAAAACTTAATAGTCTTCACTCAGTTTTAGAGCATAAGATAAATATAGCAAGACGGTACCTTTTTCCAAGTTATGGGATCCTGAAGAGGAAGTTAACAGCCCACAGGTCTCTGTCGATGAGCAGGATGGCAGCACGCGGGCCTCTTCACAGAGTTTGGTGGTTAACCAGCGTTGCCAGAGGAACCCGGAGCACCCCCGGGTGGCTCAGAGCGCTATCTGGTTGTTGTCTCTCGTTCCCAGGATGGCAGCACGCGGGCCTCTTCGCGGAGTTTGGTGGTTATCCAGCGTTGCCAGAGGAACCCTGAGCACCCCCCGGGTGGCTCAGAGCGCTATCTGATTGTTGTCTCTCGTTTCCAGGTCGGAATAAGTCCAGACGAAGCTACTTTGTCGAGCGGAGTTAGCTAGCATTAGCAGCCCGTCCACATTGCTAATTCATTGCTCACTTTATTAACGAGCAGCCTCTTTTAAGTTGCCTACAGCGCCGCAAACTTCGCGTAGAAGTTCTCTGTTACTCACAAAACATGCCCTATTTTAGATTATCGAACTGACAATCTCTCAAAGAAGTATATACAAACTTTTTCTTTGCACAACCTCGGAAGAAAACTCCCGCACTAGCTTGTTAACCTTGCCGTTCTTCTTCTCTGCTCTCTAGTCTCTCTCTTACGCCCCCTGTCTGCGTACACACACACACACATCAGCGAAGTAACACACATACTTATTTGACTGTATACGCTTCTCCAGAAAGATACCACTCTATTGAATTATCAAAAGAAATACAATAAAATACATATGTGTATTTTTAACATCCTTCATATTTTTACTTATGAACTTGACCTTTAAAAAAAAAAAAAAAACACAATGATAAATATGAATTTTAACCATAATATTTTAACAAACCCTATTTATTTATTTATCACAACTATTTATATATGCATATTATTTAACCAGGCTACACACGCATAGCCACACTATGGTTGACGTAACATACAGAGCAGCAGCTGCGGTGCAGACAGTGTAGCCACACATATACAACATGCACATTGCGCACACAGCACACAGAAAGACACAGCCACACACGCACAAACACACACACACACACGACAACAAAACATGCAGTCACACAACACGCAGTCAAACACGGCACACAGACAGCCACAGCCACACACGTTGTTGGTATGGAAGTTCTTTAGCGTGAGTGAAGAAGACACAAAGCTTGCAATTTGTAATACCTTTGAGTCCAAAAAAGGGTAATTTAATTCTTATATCAGAATCGGTAGGTCTGACTTTTATAAAATTGGAAATGAGAAAAAAATGTAATTGGTGCATCATTAATATTAATATGACAGCTGTGTCGTTTATGTTTAATGTAGACCTTTTTTAATTGTATGTCAGCTCTTTGACCATGCCAGAGTCGAGCACTGGAGTCCATCTTGGAACTTGACTCAGACTCAACCTCGATGACTCAGACTCAGGTAATGGGGACTCGACTCAGACTCTTCTTTGCTGACTCAGACTCGGACTCGGACTTGAACATTGAGGACTCAAGACTCGACTTGGACTCCAGACTTAATGATTTGACTACAACACTGGTGCTATATATCCCAACCTCTTAACTTTGTACTACACTGTACATTTCTCAAAAACACTTTAGTACAACAACAGAGCTCTACAGCACAGAGGAATAAAATCTATCAGGCTTTAGACACATACACAATACTTGTAAGTAGGATGAATCATTGTTGGTTTGACACTGCACATGAGACTTGATGACATTAAGAAAAATATAGAAAGTCACCAGCCATATCCTTCAAATTAAAAATTACTAAACTGAACACTCAAATGTACCAGCAGCATTTGATAATGCCCAACTACCTATTTAACATCTGTATAATAATAACTGTAAGACAGACACAGACAAAAGTCTGTGACCAATCTTCAATCAACAAAACATGCTTTTCTATTTTGTCTGTTGCCAAGATCATTTGGTATACTGTCAAATGCATATAGTGATTTGGAGAGCAAGGGAGAAAAGGGGAGGGATTTCTGGAGTGTAGATTGTAGACAAAGGTGTAAACTATTTTTTTCTTTCCCTCATTTACAGGGAGGGGGTCTTCTGAGTTTCCAGTCTTTATATAAAATGTTAAGATTGATGCAAGTTTGTTTTCATTTTAAGAAAACATAATGCATCTTGTATATCTCATTTATTGTGAAACTTTTTGAAACATTTTGATTCTGGGCTATAATACCTTATTGACTAATCTTACAAATAGGACTAATTTATGATCATATGTGCATTATTATGAATCACATAGTACCATATAATTTGGGTGACATCAAGTAAATCTATTTATTTAACAAAATAGATAAAATAATGTTTGTAAGAAATAATATAATTTTTAATGGCCTATATCTATATCTCTTTTTTATGAATCTGTCTCAGGGCTTCAGAGGACTATAGCACTGTAAAGACAAGTATGCCTGACATTTCTAAATACTATTTCTAATCCTGCCTATCTCTAAAGTGCAAGTTGACAAATCCAAAGTATATACAGTATTTTCAGTACTATAGCACACATTCATTACTTTTGTACATTCTCACTTTTTGATGTTCTTTAGAAGTTAGGGTTCAAATAAGAAAGTGTGTAATAACACACTGAACCACAAGATTAAACCATATTATATTGATCTAAGATGTCAGTAACATTTAAATATATTTTATATCTTCAGCTCAAAGTTGGCTAGACAGAGGCCAGTTTCCACTATTCTCAAAATCACACCACAGACCTGCAAGAGCTGACTGTAAACACAAGACAGTCCATGTGTATATGTGTGACTGGTTATCATGCTTTCTTAGAAACATTAAAGTTTGTTACATTAAGCCAAACACTATAAGAAACAATTTAAACAATTAATGAAATTCTCCTATTTATTATTCAGCTCTTTTGTTTTTAAAGCTGTTGTACAGAGTGACAATGACATGGTATGTATGCTACTCTTCAGAGAAGAAAAGGAAGAGTGACAAATAGGAACATTGAGATGAGTCAAACATTCCCATCATCAGTTGCCATGGTGAGCAGAGAACACAGCTTTTTGTGCCTCAAAAGCAGCCCATTAGTATGGCAGAATAGAGTTCCCTATTGCTTTTGCCCACACTCCATTTTCAACCCTTTACACTGACATGACATTCCAATATGTCTTGCATTGTCTATTTTGCCTGTAGGTCGGATTAAAGTAGTGAGTTACTAAGATTCTGAGCAAGGTGAATTTGTACAGAACCAACAGTGCATATATCACCTACCCTATAGCAGTATTATATACTCACCAAGTACTTTATTAGCTTCACCTGTGCAATCTAATGCAATCCAATACAACAGCTCTGCCATAAATTCTACTCTTAGAAAAATTAAACATTTTCAGTTTTTATTGATATTGTCAAAGTTCTACTTTGCTTATTATTCAGGTCATAGTGGATTGTGGTGGTGTACTGGAGTGCATTCAAGTGAAAAGTGTTCCTAATATTTTATCACCCTCATGTATGTTAATGGGGTGGACAAATTATAGCATGATTACCAGTGCAGACTTCAAATTAAAAACATCCCAATGACTTGAATTAGAATGGGGTGACTTTCCAATAAGGTATAATGTACTGCACTCAGCATCCAGGATCATTTTACCTTGCATGGAGGTGTATGGAGGTGTGCACTTTTGCCAGTACCAATGCAGCACATAGAGTACAGTCATTCATATCTTATTATTACTATGGTTTAGAAAAGCAGAATCTGTTGAAAAAGGTCATGTCTGAACTGATGTAAATGATAATGGTTAAGTTTCTTGGCCATCACATTGTTCCATTTTGTTGTGCAAAACCCATGTTACATCAGAATCTCTTTTCACAGTATATTCTACAGTAGTAAAGTCAAAGAAAAACAACATCTTTGCCCACTGCTCAGCCAGTAGAAATGCAGTTTACTCAACTCTGCTTGAAGAAATGTATAATATTAGCTTTTTGGACCTGAAAATTAAAAAAAGAATAATCATCCACAGTCCATGTTCATCAGGACTATATATAATTATTGTATAATTACTATTACTATTATTATCATTATTATTAGTAGTAGTAGAAGTATTATATAGAAGTATAACAGAAAATCATCTAGGCATCTGTAGTATTTTGTGGTCCATTATCCTTCTCGATGAAATCTTTTCCGCAGACAAATAGCTAAAGTTTGTTTCAGAGAATTTAAGATAAAATATGTGGATACATTCAAGGATAAAAAAGACTACATCAAAGTATGTGTATGTGGGTTTTTTTCCCTCTTATGTGTACTTGCAATCCAGTTCGTCGCTAGAATGGGTTTCAATAAGCATCACTCATTAGAAGAAATGTTATTAGCCATTGCACTCAACACTCTCTCTTGTGGAAAAACAATAATGTACTGGTTTGGATATCTGGTCAGTCAGTAGGTTTACTTGGAGCCGTCAATATGTAGTGGACATGTAGTGGCAAACTGCATATTAAGACATGTTTTCACTGGTGGTTACATTTTCCTTGATAATCTCTTATGGGAGCCCTTAAAAACTTTGTTTGAGCAATATATTTGAGATATTTAGATGTGTAGAGTTCATCACAGCCTGACAACACAGGAGTGTAGATAAACTATTCTATCATTCCTGATCCTGTAATATAGATGTCCATCACTGTACCTACAGTAATAATCATGTTGTTCGGGGTAAGGAATGATCATGGTCCGTGAAGTGCAATCTCCTGTGTTAAAGTCCAAAATTTTGTTGACCTCACTATATAATAATGTCACCTGATGTCCTCCTTTTCTCCAGTCATAATTGCTGAGTCTGCTAGAAGGCTTTTGTCAGTTGAGCCTAAATGTTAATTTAGGGAAACTGCATAAATGTCCATTTTTTTTTTTCATTGGGGGATAGTCTCAGTGAAAGTGGTACAGTGTGGATGGGTCTGCTTAGACCAACTGAAGAGGGGAGTTTTTCTTAAAAGAGTACACTCAATAACGGTTTACCCTTCTCTTTGTGGACATAATTTAATTAAATATTACTAAACAGTCTCCATTTAATAACCTCAATGAACTGTTTAGACTCAGCCACCCTAATCTAAGCTAGACAGTGATGACAGACTGTCATGTCTTACAGATTTAGATGACACAGAAAGGTCTTGCAACAATTTCCAGCCTAAATAGAAAGATCTTACACTTTGACCAGTATGAAAATATTAAATATCAAATTGATCATATTAAAATATTAAATAAACATCAATTATGTGCTTCTCATCAACTACCTGTATCAAAGCAAACATTTCCCAGTACCACTTTACAATAAGATTACCCTTATAAAGGTTTTATAAATGGTTTATAACTAGGTTATTAATTAGGTTGTAATCACTTTATAAGTCATTAATAAAGAATTATAAACAAGTTGTAACACAGTTTTCATACATTGATGCAGGCTCACTATTTGGGAGGATCAAGTTACTGCTTAATACTCAATCTTACTAATGAGTTACTAACATTGCCAAAATAGAGCCTTATTGTAAAGTGTAAAACACTTGTGGAGTTAAAACACTTACCAACCCATCTCAAACCTCCAATTTCTTAGCAAGATACTTAAAAAAGTTGTCTTCAAACAACTAAACAACTTTGTAAATGAGAGCAATCTCCTGGAGAAATTTCAATCTGGTTTCAGAGCTAATCACAGCATAGAAACTACTCTCATTAAGATAGTGATCTGAGAATTAGCACTGATGCTAATAAAGTATCTATTCTGGTTCTTCTTGATTTAATTGCAGCATCTGATACTATTGACCACGAAATCCTCATAAATCACCTCAAGAGCTGGGTCGGCCTCTAAGACTCCGTTTGAAACAAATTCCAGACATACATTACAGGTTTCATAGTCTTGGAGAACGTGTGTCAGAAAAATATGAAATAACTTCTGGTATTGCACAAGGGCACTGACTCGGGCCTCTGCTAGTCTCAATATATATGCTTCCGCTAGGTGATGTCATGACATGACATGATGTTAGCTTCCACAGCTATGCTGACAATACACAATTATACATATCCGTTGAACCAAGTGATCCACTTGCTGCAATCAATAAATCGATGAGTATTAACTTTTTAAATTTAAAAAGAAATGAGGAAAAAACTGAAATCTTATTACTTGGCCCCAAAGCAAAAAGGGATCTTTAAAATACTTGGCAACCTGACTCCTTTGATCGAACCAGAGGTAACAAGCCTAGGAATCATTTTAGATTCTGATTGAGCTTTAAGTCCCATATAAACAAAGTGACCAAAACAGCATTCTTCCATCTCAGAAATATTGCCAAGATCTGACCATTCCTAACTCAGCAAGATGCTGAAAAACTAACTCGTGCTTTTATTTCAAATAGGTTGTACTATTGCAATGCACTTTTTAAGGGCCTTCCTAAAAGGTTGATTGAAACATTACAGCTTATTCAAAAAAGAGAGAGAGAACACATCACTCCAGTCTTGACTAGCCTACACTGGCTCCCTGTGTCCTCCAGAATCGATTTCAAAGTCCCCTTACTTGTTTGTAAAGCTCTCAATGGGTCAGGGCTGAGCTACATCACAGACTCTGTTACCTTATGTTCCCTCATGAGCCCTTAGATCTTCTACTGCAGGCTTACTTGATACCTATAAGCCTACCCAAAAGAAAACTGGAGATGCAGCTTTCCTCAATTACGTTCCCAAACTGTGGAACACCTTACCTAAAAACGGTAGAGAAGCAGTCTCCAGCAAAAGCTTTAAATGGCAAATATATCTTTAACCTAGCTTTTCTATGACTTTTGCACAATTTCATATATTAAAACACTTTATTCTATTTTAAGGCCTTCTTATTCTTTTTTGTGAATGATTATGTCTTGTATTTAAGATTTTTAGCTGTTTTCCTTCTTTTAATATAATGCACTATTTCTCATTTCTTTGCCTTCGTTTATTCTATGCATGTATTCCTGTTTTAATGTTCTCAATCATTTGCTTTTTTAAATCTCTTTAACATTTGTTTTTTTTTGTTTTTTTGAGCTGCATTTTGTATGAAAGGCACTAAACAAATAAAGTTTATTATTATTATTATTATTGGCAAAAAGGAGCCTTATTGACTTTTATCTAATATTATTATTGATTTATAAAGTGTTAACAACCTAATCAATAAACTAATTATAAACCATCATGAATCCTTTATAAGGGTAGTCTTACTGTAAAGTGGTAGCCATTTCCCTCTTAAAGGCGATTTTTCTGAATGTTTTGTTGTATTCTGTAATCATGTTTCTGTCTGAAAATAGTCTTCTAGCAGTCTTCTTCCTTGCCTTTTTTTTTATTACCATCACCAACTGTCAATCAATGAAACAGCATGAGACAAACCGTTCTATGAGGTATGGGGTAAATACAATTTTCATTTACCTTCACATTGCACAATTTGTCCTCTTTTTCATGCATAGCGTATATGCACTTCACATTTGCATTAAAGACCTCAGTCTGTGTATGTCACAGACTGTGTGTCACATGCATGTATGTTTATTTGTATCACTCCCATGTGAACAACAATTAACAGCAGGCCATGATCATTTTTTATAAAATAAATAGATAAAGGGCATATTGAGCACTGATGCACCTAGTTATTTTAATCCCACTAAATTAATGAGGAGTATTCATAAGAGTACTGCTAAGTATAAGAAATACCAGTATCAGTGCTGGTATGATAAAGTCCAAATGATGCCCATCCCTAGCATGTAGTTAATTATTTCTTCAGATCTTCCTGCCAATAAGTAATTCTGGACTTCACCTAATAGATAGTTCATATATTTTATCAGTATTCCCTTGATCTCCTTGTCTTCCTTTAAAATTGGACATTTCTTCTGTTCCAGTATTTGTGTCAAGAACCAAAGCTCCATCATCATGGTGCACCTGTGGATTCTCATCTTCAACCAGCAAAACTTGCAGTTACCTTTGTTTTTGATATCTCCAATAATGGATTCAATCCTCTTCTTAACACTTCTCTCACTTACCCAATTCTAATGATGTTTTCTGGCACATCTACCTCATTTGCTACTTCTTATTTTGCATCAAGATATCTAGGAAGCTATTCCCTCTCCTCTTATCTTTCAAATCTACCTACCTCTTTCTGTCTTTGCTTTTTCCCCCTCATGATCCCCTGACTATTTTTCTGTTTCACCAACACTTTTAGGCTTTCCATCTTTTCCTTTTGTTGTTTTGCCTCTTTTCTTTTTCAAGTTTATTCTACTCTTGTCTCAACTTAAATAACCTCTGAGCTGAATAGCTGTGCTTTTGCTCTCTCTCAAAAAGTTCTGTATGTGTGTAGTTTGCTCCAGATTTGCCCCTACCCTGTCCTTGTGAACAGACAGCTTAATCCACCTTCATTTGCCAATTGCTCTTATTGAGACTTAACAACATATTACTCAACAACCACTTTTTTCCACAGCAATGGTTGTTTTGAAAGTTGTACATTTCACTGTTTAGAAAGTTACATTACAGGATTTGTTATAGCGAGGGTGCAAACAAAATAGACTTTAGAACAAAATTACTGTCTCTAACATTACTTTGTTAGTTTTTTGACTTAACTATAATATACAACTTCAACTCCAGTCCAAACAATATTCCATGTACAGTACAGTTCTGTCAGCATATACACTAAAGGAAGTACTGTATATTCATGGTCTGTGAATCATTCATTAGCTGGTTAGCTACCTGACTAGTAACATTCAATCTTATTCCTAAATGTGTATGGTGGCCTTTAAAACGTGACACTTCTCATTGACATCTTTGCTGATAGTCTAATTCTGATGCAATTTATTGCAGATTCATCATGAATACATATTTAACAGCCATAACCCCACAAAAATAACCTGTGAATGCGCAACATATACTTGTAAAGGACACTTACATTTCAACAAGATTCACCAAACCCATATAGAACTTCCTAGAAAGTACAATAGCACGGTGTGGCTTTATGCATGCTAATATTACCTTGCTATGCAAGTGAGAACACAGTGGTCGACGTCTGGCACTAAAATTCCAGGACATGAGCTCAAGTAGCGTCTAAATCAAATCATCTTGTTAAAATATCGGGAATATCAGGACTGAGTCACAGCACCGTCCACTCTGCAAATCTCCGGTTGTTCGCACGTAAACAAAAGACCAAAACACATTTGGCGGAGTGACAATAATATTACTCAATGCTGCCCCTTTGTGACCAAATCCACAATAACCGGTGGCAGCCCATTTATAGTCTGCTTCACATTTTACTTAGACTTTTAACACTAAAAGAAAACAACATAGAACACATTATTAACCTTTAAACAACTTTAAGAGCTATACCACACTTAAGTGGATAATTACATCTGAACCGATTTACCACCTGGCTACAATATTTCACCACTTTGCAAAGTTAAGTAGCAACAATGGACAGGTTACAGAAAAATGATGACGGACAAAGTTAGAGTTAGAGTTGTCAGTCTTATAAACAAGAGATGATCAGACTAACATGACAATTTGTGGAATCCATGGACAATATTTCAAAACATCACCATACATTGGTTCCATCTTATCTTAAACCAGTCAGTCTGGATTGGTTTAAGATAAGACAATAAGCCTGGGCACTATATATGTTTGTTTCAAACTCATGTTGTAATGTAATTCCAGATTTGTGGATTGTTTCTCTTCATTTTCGAAACCGATTATTCTGTTCAGGGTCAAAGGGGTCAGAGCCCATTCCAGCATGCAATGTGTGAGAGGCAGGTTGCATCCTGGACAGGTCACCAGTTTATCACAGCATTAACAACAAACACACTCATGCCTATGGATGTTGTATAAGTTACCATTTCACCTTTCTTTCAAATATGTTTTATTATAAGAATTTTTAGATGATATAAAGTCTACATAAAATCACAAATATGGTGCAATTACCCACCACCTCCAGGTTCCCTTCCCAAAACAAAACACAAAAATGGGAGGTCCAGCTCTTGCAGTTTAATAGGTTATGGTGGAAGTACATTGGGGATAACAAGTCTTTAATTCTATACCCATCTAGACCGGACATTGGTCTGATATTGATATGTCCATTACTCCTATACTACATGATTTACCACATGCACATCCTTGTAGAACATAAAAAAGAAATCAATTCGGGAGAAGAAAGGGTGGGGAGATGAAAAGAAGGTAAAATCTTTTATTGAGGGGTGAAATTCCCTCCATACATCAGTCATACTTGAGTCTTGCAATATACTGTTGATTTTTCTACAAAGTGAGGTGTTTTGAGAACTGGACACTGAAGAAGACACCAACTTGGAGTTCAATTTGATATTGAATCCACAAATCATGCAAGCTTTAGTTGATATAAGATCGAAAATTTGCTTTAAAAAGGATCAGTCTGCTCCATGAGGTGCATATACTGTACATTCAGAAAGGTGACTCCAATCCCCTCCAATCATCCCCCACCCATAATGTATCTTCTCTCCCTGTCTTTGGTTTCAAACAGTACTTCAAAATTAAACCCCTCTGCTATCATAATTGACACCCCCCTTCTAGGTCCAGGTTTATATGAGGCTGAGAAGATTTGGTTAAAACCCCTTCTTTTAGGTTTAGTATGGGCTGGTTCTGAGAGGTGTTTCTTGAAGAAAGATAATTCCCACCTTGTCCCTTTTCATTTTACTCAAGATTTTACTCCTCTTGATGGGATTGAGAATGCCATTCACATTGTATGATACTACCTTAACTAAGCCTGGTGTTATTGTATTTCTTTGATGTTAACTTCTGTCCTGACTCTAATGTAACCTTACCCCTTTTGCTACACAAATGTAAGAAGAAACCCTATACTAAATTAAAACTTTGGAACTTGAAACATGATGTTGAAAAGAGTAGCACAGAATTGAGGTCCCATTTGTGATCCTGTTGGAGCCGTGATGTATTGATGGTGTTGAGAGATAACCTTCCTCCCCCACTATGGGTAGAGGGCCCTGTATAGGATTTGATTTCCCTCAGCATTTCACCGTCTCTCAGTTCTTGAAGAATCACGTCCAAATTTGCCAAATTTGTCAACTGCAAGGGGTTTATCATTCATGATGTGCATCTGGGCCATGGATTACCATGGATTGACTTCTTCTGCTTGTTCCTAGGCACATTGTGTGCCCCCACTATGATTTTGTTAGACTAGAGACAGTTCATGACCAAGTTACTGAGGCTTTAGATATTAATTGAGGGAGGTTGCTAAGTTAGACTACTATCTGCATGCCCATTGGACCCAAAATCATCCAGATACATTTCTAAAATAGTAGCTTAGGCTTTTTCAAAATCAGAATTATGGGAGTGTATATAATTCCTAAGTTGTAAGAAATTTAAAAAGTGACTCTATGACTCTATACATTACTGTTGTAGCTGATCAAATGAAGCAAATCTTCCATCTAAATATAAATCTCTAATTGTATATATTCCTGTGTTTTCCCTTTGACAGAATGCTTTATCCAATTTAGATGGACTGATGGATTTCCAATTATAGGAGAGAGGAGAGGTGAGCTTTTTTTTTTTTTTTTTTTTAATTCTATAGCCTTTATATTTCCATTAATAAAATGGAGAATGATATAATCAAGGCAATTAAAATAAGAAAAAAAAATTTGGTAGATAGTCTGATATTGGTAAAGATTAAGAAAAGCCATTTTAATGGCATTAATTCTACCAGTTAGAGAGATGGGAAAAGTTTGACAAAATGTAATATTTTTCTGCAGTTTGGTAATCAACTGAGGTAAGTTATCGTCAAAGAGAGTGCAGGGTTCTTTTGCAATTTCTACACTGAATTATGTAAATCACTTGTGACAAGTTTCAAATGGCACATTATTTAGAATAGAAGTATCCTAACCTAACAGGCATGAATTTACCTTTGGACCAATTGATACTGTAGCTGGAAAGTGCCCCAGATTTATTAATCTTGTTAAGAATCAATGGGATATTGGTACTGGGTTTGGTAATGTATAACAATAGATCATCTGCATATAACAATATTTTATCATATCTGTTAGTTGTCTTGACACCATGGACAAGTTTGGCAGAACAAATTGAATCTGCAAGAAGTTCTATGACCAAATCAAATAAACATGGGGCTAAGGGGCATTCTTATCTCATGTCCCCACACAGATAGATTTGGGAGGAAAGTGTTTTATTTGCCAAAACCTTGGCTATAGGTTTTTGATGTAATAAATGTATCCATCTAATGAAATTTTCTTGAAGAGTACATTTTCTGTGTACTTCAAAAATATATGTCCATTCCACTTGATCAAATATTCCCATAAAAAAATATAGTTGATACTCAGAATGGAGTAATGTACTATAAATCAGTAGTAAAATTATTTTAAGCTACTGCCATTATGACTGAGTTTGGAGAACATTTTGAGAATGGAAAAGAAATATTAACAATGTCTATGTCATTATCAATGCAAATACTTGGGGAGAATACCAATGGGAAATTATCAACATATATTTTTTAACCTCAAACAGAATGGTAAAATAATAGTGGAACTTAAAGTGGTCTTTTTTATGAATAATGTTTTGTAGGTATCTTTGCAACTTAATTCTAAAAGATTGGATTTAAGTTTAAGCCAAAGAATCCCCATCAGTCAGCTGTGTTAACCTTGCTGTGGCTCTTTCTTCGGGTAGTGCCTGGCAAAGAAAGAACATAGCCTTAAGATCAGCTTTAAATACAGGGCTGTTTAAAATGAAGCTCAAATCAACATGACGCATAAAGCAACTGTGAAGAATGGCATTTAACCAGTGGAAAAAATGCCCTTGTTCAGCTTCAGCATTTTCCAGCCAACTGATATACAACTCCCTTGACAAGTCTATGTGCAGGGTTTTCTTTTTTTGGCTAAACAAAAAAGTGGGTTCCACAGGCATTTACAATGTAGGTAAAGCCAAATAAAGGCACTTTAATCAAATGACTGCATTTCTTGTCTTCAGGGCACGTTTCATCTAGTGCGAGCTGTATGTTGAATTGGATTGATGTGAGTATATTAGCATAATGACAATTTATTCATTTCACTGAAAGCACCGCTCTGCCTCTCTGCTTGTCTTGTTTTAACCTAAATCAGGATCTTTAGCTAAGCTTAACAGAGTAGTTTTAATTGTCTAAAACTGACAAAACCATAACCATATGTAGGGCCTTCACCCATGAAGGAAATCAATTTCCCAGAATTCCTCAGGTCTCACATCTAGACCTAACCTCTACCCTATGGACCCTCAGTTAATTATCATTGGTCAGTGTGACCTATGACCCATGACATCACCAGGACAATCAAAGGCTAGCTGGGTCTTTGTACTTCCTCTCTTCTCTGTCGATGCTTTTCACTGCAGCATGAGCTGCCTAAGATTCAGTAAACAAGTTTATTCAGCACTTGCGGCTACAACACATAAGCTGGTTTCCTCAGCAACACAGAAGTCAATGTTGCCAGGACAGTAAAGATGTGCAGAGAGCCCAGTATTTGTATCTGTATTTGTTGAGGCAGCAAAATTATTTGTATTTGCATTAAAATTAGTGGAAATAGGCATAAAAATCTTGTTTTTGTTTTTATTTTTAGGATATTAAAGTGTTAAAAGAAGTTGTGTGATGTCTGATGTTAGACTTCATACATGTGGTCACAACCCTCACCTCTGGGTTAGCCAGCTACATGAAGGCTTTTACAGTTCGGCTCATCCGACTCAACCTTGTACATCTCCCAAGTTTACAAGCAGGCAGGTAATGACAGGATGCAGGGTTTCTGTTGTTTGATCTGTGACCCCTGCAAGATTAGGCCATGTTTTCATGTTCATGTTACTGGGCTGGGTTGGGCTCCCTACTGTACCACATAAGTGGCTGGGCAGTCTGATGATATTTCGCAGCAGGGTGAACATTCATCAGGCCCCGCCTACTGTACCCATTGAGTCCAGTAGAGGGCGGAGCCTGTGTGGGACAGAATGAAGGTTACAATATTGCAACCTAAGTTCTATAAAACCTGCTGCTCCTATGCTATCCACTGGAGTGATTTCTGGACGAGAGTGGCAATGAGGCACTGCCTTATATACTGCATGAGACAGAGGGAAGATGTGTCCTGATTGGCCAACTACGTACATGCAAATTTCAGTGGGAACCTGTGTGCATAGAGTCCAGTGGAAGGCTTCGCCTATACTTATAGAACTACAGTCGCAATATCGGAACCTTTGCTACACCCAGCAACTACCATATCTTGCATGCTGACTTAACTGTCCTCTTTTATAACCTGGTGCCTCTGTCCTACAAGAATTTGCCTCAAACATAGACACACATGGAGAGGAAACTCAAAGCTAATATTTTATATACTGTTTTGCTCATGCACGTGGAACACACAGAGGGAGAACAAAGAAACACACACTCCCTCTTTCCTTTGTCCCCTCACATACCATGTGGTCCCAGCGGCCATCTTTGATTCTGTCATCTTGTTGGAGTTTTCCTTTGTTTACCTCTCTCTCTCTCTCTCTCTCTCTCTCTCTCTCTCTCTCTCTCCTATGTCTCTCTAGTCAAGATTTACAATTTGTTCCTTAGTACATGTAGTTAGATTACATATCAGATGTTTTTACCATTATTTATGTTTTAAATAAGTGCTTTTGAATATACCTGCTGGTCTATTTAAAGTTGCACAAGAGTTAAACTTGCTAGCTTCCAATTTCTCTGCAGAACTCCAAAACCTTTCAACTTTGCTAGCCATTCCATATGGTAATTTTAGTTGTAGTTATTAAGTTAATTATAATCAGAGTTCCAAAGTTATAGTTAAGCACATTTGATGAGTGTGCTGGTAGTTAAGAGTATTTGTACAAATCCAAGCATAAATTCATGGTGTTGAGCTCCCCCTAGTGGTCACATTGTTATATTACGTCCATTGCATCAGTTTCCTTTTTAGTTGCTGTCTGAGTGGAGACAGTGTGCAGTTCAGCATTTTCTTTGAGGGAAGTTTTGAGAATATATACCTGTGAGTATCAGATATGTTGATTTATTGTGTAGTAATGATAGCTTAATTACAATTGTATTCCTTTTTCGAGTTGTTTCTGTAAATATGTTCAGCAGATTTAGTAGCTAGCTTGTTTATGCTAGGCTGTTAAGCTAGCTAAGTATTTTGGCTGGTTAGCTAGTGGGATGCTCAGACTCACTTCAAATTTTATTGTTATTTTCTACCTGGAGACACTGTATTTCATTGTTTGAATATTTTTTTAGTTTATTTTATCATGTGATTGCAGTAATTGTACTTGTATTTTGTTTGGATGTTTTGTTTCAGTTCTACATAAAAGAAAAGATTTGATGAAAACAAAGAAAGCTGGAAAAATACAAAACTAAGTAAAGAACTTAAACATATTCGAGCCTCAAGTTTTTCTTGAATCACTTGTTAACTATCTGTCAGGTTTGACACTCACTCATCAGGCGAGGACAGAATAATGAGAATCCGTGAATTTCCTATCTTTTAACTTCTTTAATGGTGGTGCCCCAAGGTGGATTAAATGCAAGTTAAATCCTATTGATATTTAATATAAATATTGATTATTTCAGAAATAATCAATAGGGATCAGGAAAGGTTCATATGGGTTGAGGCAACAACTTTTTTCTAAATTAAATTGTAATTATACTTATTTATTCATCATTACATCATCCAAATTCCATTAATAAATTAGCTTTTTCATTGTTTGTTTTTTATACTCCATAAAAACACAATGGTGACTTGTATATATATATATATATATATATGTGTGTGTGTGTGTGTGTGTGTGTGTGTGTGTGTGTGTGTGTGTATGTGTGTGTGTGTGTGTACATCCACATGCTTATTATTATGTAATCTAATACCAATTTCACTAAAAAATATTTAGCAAAAAATACATATCAAGCCACAATCATGTCAAAAAGAGATGCACTGCAGTCATGATGAGGACATACTATAAATATATAAATAAATATGGAAAATGGAGTTATATGGAGAGAAAGGACTGAGACAGAGAGAACAAGCATAAGACACTCATAATGACTGTCGACACTAAGGGATATGCATGGCTAGTGAAACTGCTTCACAGCATGCCATAAAAAAACACTGCAAATGAGAAATGGCAAAAATTCAAGAAAGGGGCATGTGGGACACAAAGAGGAAAATGAGCTAAGGAAGGACTTGGTCATTATTACATATGACTGCATTCACAGAGTGGAGGTGCAATTATGAAAATAAAAGGCATATAATAAATCATACTCATAACCCATTACAGCTCAAGCAATAAGAAATTATAGAAATTCCTTCCATTCATATAGCCCTTAGGAAACAATTTCAATTCATTTATCCAGAAAAGCTAATTAGACAACACCAGCATATTGCTGGTGTGAGTATAAATGCATTAATCTGGAATAAACAGAAAAAAAGAAAATCATTAGTCAAAAAACAGCTCCACCTGACTTAATGTTCAATGATGCATGATGTTATGAATTGCTGTTCAGTTTTCATTTTATCCAAGAAAAGAACACCAACAAACATGAATTGTTAAAAGTAGGCAGGAGGGAACCGAGAAGTCTACACAAGGCTACAGTTTGACCTCATCAGCAGTTTAAATCTTTTACCTGCATATCTGTATTTGTGATATTTTTCTAAACTCAGGTGAAAATGCCAACTCAGTACTCAGGTGCATGCGATTGGGGGCAACTTGTTTATGCAATTTTGCTAACAAAAAGGTGCAAGCTCAATCCTGAAACACAAAACACAATTTGGATAAGGGTTGGAACAGGTTGAATACACTGAGTAAAAAAAAATACCATATCAGCAGGTGTAGTTTCAATGGGTCATCATTCCCTTCCAACCTTTTTAAAGCAGTAGACAGTTTTCTAATGAGGTTAGAAGAGAGTCCAGGAAGACTTCTCCTAAGAGAAAAGTGTTCCTGGCCATGTGTAGAGAAATGAAGCATAAATATACAACACCCCAAATGATAAAGTACAGAACCACACATTTGTTTGTAAGTATGATTTTTAGCCACTGTTGCACTGTGGTTCTATAGCAATGGCAAGGTGCCTGTTGGGTGGTCTACCACTTAGGCCCAGTATATAGTGTATATCAGCTAATGGATGGATTGCTGTGAAATTTTGAACAGATATTCATTGTCCTAAGAAGAGGAATTTCTACTCAGCTAAGTGATCCCCTGACCTTTTGGTTGTTTGGATTAAATGTTGTAACAACTATCGGATAGATTCTCATGAGTACAGATAATTCATGTTACCCAAAGGGTGTATTGTAATACTTTTTGGTGATTTTGGTGAAGTTTTTTCTAGCGCCATCATCAGGTCACAATTTCAGACCCAATAGCATGTCCTTGGAATAGTATTTTAGTTAAATTTCACTGTATTTTCCCTCAAGGGGAATAGTGGGGGCAGATAGCAGTAGCAGGTCCATATAGACAGCTGCTGGCAGCACCCCCTGCCAGGACAATATATGCAGGAAGTAGTGACCTTAACAGAACTGATTCAAAACTGCAATAATAATTGCTTTAATTGCCAAAGTCATTATTTTGTTTTCATCATATTTACATTTAGCTACTGATGATAAAATTGTCTTTTGACCAAAGGATTCGACGGGTGTCTGTCAGACCCACCCTCGGAACCACAGGAGAGAGCCTGTTCATCATAGCGGTTGGCAAATGTGTTTCCAAATCAAAGTAAGTTCTGTGGAGAGCCATCCCTGCCCCACTTGACTTTTTGATAATAATGTATTGCAACATCCAACTCAGTACAACAGGACTAATCAAAACACAACAATACCTTAGCCTATGTGCTCACAAGCTCACTGCTGAATGTTGTGTTTGGCCTTAAAAAATACTTGGTGCTTTGAAACATACAAACAATGCTGAAATTGTATTTATTTGGCCAATGCAAAATCCTGAAGTCAATCAGTTTCCACCTGTTGGGCCTCAACCATGAGGTCATACAGAGAAGGCCTACATGTAACATGCGAAGCCTGACCACAAGGTGCTTCCTTTCCCTTGTTCCCTCTGAGACAAAAGAACAGTGCCAAAATGCTGCTTACAGACAATGGGAGTCCATTGCAAACTCCATTTCCAAGGATGCTTTGCGGTTTTCACACCTGAGCAGGGAACAGTCAACATACAGTCTCTCATTGGCGGAGATGCTCCTGCACCGCAGAGCATCCTGACAGCATGCCCTGTAAACCTTGCTTCCTATGTTGGCTGAGCTCCGGAAAAATTCTGTCTCCAGGTGAGTCAGCTTGACTAAAGGGGGTACCCCGTGTACGTGCTTTCATCTTTCCGAAGACTCCCTTCACTGGACAAGACAAGACTTCACTGTGTTCACCCGAACATCATCCCTGGATCCAGAGAGTTTCTTAGGAAGACGCAGAACTTCTCTGTCCCACTCTTCTGCACCAAGTCGACTCTGCCGTTTTCTCCGCCACGCCGCCAAGGATCAACTTGCCATGAGATTCGCCGAAAATGCGAGGATGGCCAACGGCCAACTGTCAACATCCGAGCTGAGGGCAGAGCCGGACAGAAAGACGGACTACACACACACCCTGCTCACTTTCTGAAGCAACCATGTAAAAGGCATAGGTCTGGGCAGAGGCAGTGTTAATTGTGTGTTCTTTTCAGCATCAGTGCTGTTTTTTAGCATTTAGCTTTTTAGCTTTATTGCTATTGTTGTTGTGTGAATTGATGGACTGATATGTTCATTTGTTTCGCTTTACTCTTAGGAGTATGTTAAGTTTGCAACCTGATTGGTCGTGTTCAACATGCTAGACTGTTGTTTTGTGTTCGTCCCACTCAGTACTAACATTGCTGATGTGTTTGTGCCACCATGAGTGTGAAAGTAACTTGCTTTGTCGATCAGAAACCAGACAATGTGCGTTACTAGCTGCCGTCCGTACACTCGTTCTCCGTGGACAAAGGAACCACTTCTTCCCTCTCACAATCGCTTTCTTTCCTTTTTCCTTCTCTTGTGACTAACCCACACAAACATGCTCACATACACACATCTTTTGCACATCTGATCTAACGTCAGACAAGCAACCAAGACACCGCCATATTTCTGCCATCCGGTTCTCATGTGATGTGATTACTCCCATAGTCACGTCCGCGTCGCAGACCAACGATGTCACCACATCAGGCCAAGTCGTCATCTTGGTATACACACCCTCTCTCTCTCTCTCTCTCTCTCTCTCTCTCTCTCTCTCACACACACACACACATGCATTCCCCTGCATGTCTTGTCACTGTATATAGCTGTTTGTGTTTTGCTTGGTAGGATTAGATTTTAGAATTGTTGTTTATTGAATGTAGCATTTATTAACTTTGTTAATTGTTAAAAGTGGCTGATTGAAGGAGTCGGAGCTCGAATTCACCCTTCTTTATTCATCTGTAAATATTTATATACTTCAGATATTGATATTCCAGGTGAACTCTTTTCATGAGACTACCTTGGTTATTGGTCCTGGTTTCAGGTGGTGCCCTGTAATTGTTAAGTCATGTTAATAATTCTATCAATTTTTTAATAATTAATAAATTATCCCTGATAATTACTAATCATTGCTATTAATCAACTGTGCTTCTCACATTTCTGACAGTTCTGTCCCCTATGTCAGATTCTTTAACAGTTGGTGCCCGAATTATAGATTGACATTGACAGTCTTTTCATAATTGTCTATGATAATTATGAATTATTACTAATAACCAAACACACTCCTACCCATTCCCAACACACCTGATCTGCTGTATGGAGGGTGACTATTCATCCTTTTAGAGAGGGCAAGCTTCAATGTTGGCTTGGGCTGCTGCTCCACCTGCAAAGACTGGCCAAGCAGGGGCTGTGGCCAGTCCTGAATCTGTTGAGGGTTGACCGCTGTCTCCTTGGGAGGGTCAGACACCAGATGTTTGTTTGGGCAACTGTATGGATGCATACCGTATTTTCACTGTGTGACTTCTTGGTAGTTTTTTGTTTGTTTGTTTGATTTTTGTTTTATCTTTTGTTACAGTGATTATGTCAGAAAGTACTGACATAGATGAGACCCTCCGGCAGATATTTAGCACTGTGATCTTACGACCTAGGCCTGTGTTGAAGCTGATCTTTGGTACAGTACAGTGTCTATACAAACCCTGTTTTCATCTTCACAGCCTTCATCCTGATTCAGACAGACACTTTTGACTGTGGCATTTTCATTGTTTTAATGACTATGGCCAGTAATTGAATTGTTTCCATGAATTTTTCCAACAATTGGACATTTGTGAAGGCAGGGGATGAATGAGGACATAAAAATAAATGGGATTGATGGTGGGCAAGAAAGTGGACAGCGAGATTGAAGAAAATGTCATTTATCATGAAGAACTCAACAAATACATTAATTGCTGCTTGAGAGCAGTGAAGCACCAGCATAATCAACCCAGTCTGTGGTCATTTTCATCCCATGCTGGATGACCTTAAAACATCAATTTTTAGAGATGTGTAGTGAAATAATGAGACATGCACTTCAGTGTATTGGGTGATTGCGCAACAGACAAGTCAGTGAAGCAGTTACAAGTAGTTAGAAGAAGAGCAAGTGAATGGAGAGAAAAGATGGAGAAGAAAAAAATCTAAATGACCACTGGCACATGACTGGGCACAACCAAACGACAAAATGCATCATTTGCTCTTCACATGGAACATAAAAAACACATTTCCACAAAGGGTAATGTTTTTCACTCAGAGTGATGTTGAATGTTGAGCTGCCCATGTCCCTGCGGCTGTTTAATACAGTATGACAGTTTGTATTGAGGCTGGACTGTACAATAGTCAGTCAATGATAAGCAAGGTATACAGAGAGAAAGGTAGTCACAAATAATTTTACATGACAGTAATTGGAAAAATAATCTGTGACAGCAAGGGTGGATGAATGGGTAAATAACGGTTGACACTTTTATTTTCATTTTCATTTTAGTGCTGTGAAATCAACCAAACGAAATCAATTATTTTTGGCGTTAACAATTTATTTTTGAAACATTTATTTATTTATCTTAATTTTCTCTTTGTTTCATTTTGTGCATATTTGCTCTGATGATCAAAAGGACAAAACAAGAGGGGGAAGGGGAGATTAATGTCTCCAGTTGATGTTTTTCATTCCAAACTGCAGCAGTCTTAGGAATCTTTTTCAGTTTTTCCAGATCTCTTTTCTTTGATTGGAAGGAAGGCTCTACAACATACCTATTCCTCTCTTATGGCAGTCATCTTTTCACCCCCTGCCCAGAAAATGCCATGTTTACAGATGGAGGGCACTCCACAGTCAGGGCACGTTCGATGAGCCATTACTGAGAGAAAGAAAAAGAAGGAAGAAGGAGACAGATGTGTAGAAATAGACAGATGAGGAAAGGGTTGATTGAAAGGTAAGATATAGAAATAAAAGGATTGAATGGGAAATGGTAAGGTGAGTCACAGAAAGAGGTTTAGAAAAGAGTTAAACAAAAGCAAGACAAAAGTGTGTTCCTATCTGCTCTCTCAGACAGATTTTTGCAAACAAGCATAGAAAAATCTGAGCTTTTCTCAAACTGGAAGGAATATTTTGTTTTCGTCTTCTTACAGCAGCCTGCAGTTACGGTGGACGCCATCAGTCCAAATTAATGAGCTCCTTGAGAAAAAACTGCCATCAGTCTCAATCTCTCTCTCTGTTTCTCTCCCTTTCATTTGTCAATATCTTTCCATTAATCTTGTAGGACTTAAATATGCTATCATTTATGCAGTACTTAGACTAGAGGTACATGCCATTAGGGATAAATTAAATCTTAAGTTTCAAAATTTATAAATGTTATATCCAGAAAGCCCTGAAAACAGTATGCAGCCACAGTCAAAGACAGAAAATCATTTTATACTGTATGCATAATGTCAAGCTTGCTGCTTAATAAGCTCTAAATTGGACTCCCAGAGAATCTGTGTGGACAAGTGGTTTAGTTTCTGCATTTCAGTGTCTAAACCATCACCACCCTAAAGGGAAATATCTTCTAATGAAAATCCAGCTCCAGGGTGCTCCCAGTGTGTCTTGCATGCCTTAAAAAATATTTTTTAATTTGTAATGAAATACCTTTTTTGGTTCAGTGAGCCCTAAAGTTGCCATCCATCCTCATAATAATCATGACTCAAATTGGAATGGCCAAAGTGTAAATGCTGTAGGCTATGTGTATAATTTGCCCTGACTGACGACAGAGAGGCAGCCTCTGTTGTACGCTGACTCTTCTGTTATGCATGTTGTATGTGTGGTATTCAACACTGTTCAAACTAACAAAGAAACCAGAAAATAGACCAAGCCATTTTGTCAAGTTCTCTTCCTGAAAGTGCTTCTGCTTGTGTAATATGTGTGATCATAAAATGCATTGCCTGTACTGGAGCTAAATTGGTCTCTTAGAGATTGCATTCATGTACAATATCAAATAAATGTTAAAAATTTAACCAATAATGAAGGGAGAGTTTATTTTGAACACATATGCAAACTGCAGCAAACCACTGAACAACAATGAACAATGAACAAAAAATGTTCAACCTGAATATCTACAACATGACAATAAGTGTATTTCATATATTTTCTCTATCTATCTGTCGGAGGTTAAGAGAAGTTTTGATTACATAATGAAAAAGTCAATGCTAATTTGAACTAATAATCTTTCCCTAACATTATTATTATTATTACATAGTCTTTTAGTGCGCCTAACCATCCAACGTGACTTCCTTCAATATGACTTCTGTGCAGTTAAAGGCGGTCACAACTTTTTGATTGAACTAAAATTTCAAACATAAGCACCAGTTATGGTTCCCCCAAAACATATTTGGCAAAGCAAATTTGTAGTGTTTAAATGTATTTTGTTGGAAACAGGATTGGGAACTGAGACATCTGTGTCTACAGACAGTAAACACTGCATCATCCCAGGGCAGGCGTGCTCAAGTCTGAAGATTGCAAGTCTTTTTTGTCTGCCATCATCTGATCATAGCAGAAGTCAGGAAAGTAGATATGACTCTAAGTGCTCCTGAAAACCTGGCAGAGGCGTTAACATCATTTGCATTTTTTGCGCATGTGTCGGTGTCTGTGTTTACCAGCCAGAAGTTCTGTCAGAAATTGTATTTTTATCTACTTTTTATCCAGCTTTTAGCTACATTTTCACAATATGCTTTTTAAACTTTGGTAATTTTAAACTATATCTTATCTCGGTAATGACAGTGCAACTTGGCTCCCAGCTGCTCCACTCGTCCTGTGTCCACCAAACAGCAGTGGAGAAACACCGAGTTTTTGACCTAAGACTGTTAGACCTGAAGAGGCTGACTGTAGAGTACCACCTGCCTAAGTATAACTGTGAACAACGTGAGACAATTTCAGCTGTCTGACACCACCAACATGGAAACCATGGCTAATAAACCTGCTTACCGGAGGCTGATCCATAACAACAGGCCCATCACTACAGAGATTCCAGAGCCTGGGGCTGTTTTGGCCCAACCTGAAGAACTATGGTTTCTCCTGGAAGCGAAGCCAAAAACAATGGTCACCTCTACTGTGTCATGTCCCAGCAGAGGCTTAGTTTCTTATCAGCAGCAGTAGAGTGAAGGCCTCTATGAACTCAATTAAACCACAGCACTGGTCTATAGCTTGCAAGGGTAAACATCTTGCAAAGCACTCGTCTCCCCCTCCTCCACTTCTGGACCCCCCTCTGACCAAAAAGTTTAACATCTTGACTCTGCAGGAGTTTCCTCCACTGGAAGGATGCTTCCTCCATCCCCTCTGCCTCCAACCAGCCCTGGGTCTCTGGGCTGAACACCAGTTGACGTCTCTCACTGATTGCTTTAGGAAGCTGCTCACCACCTCTGTTGGGCTGGACAGCATTAAGTCAAAAGCAGCTGTGATCCATGGCCTTCCAGTTGCATCTACACCCATCCCATACACAGCAGGTCCTGGCACCCTCTGTACAGGAAACTGTACAACCCACCTGGTTCATCTCATCCAGACCACCCTCTCATTCACCCAGTGTGCTTGGGAGCTCATCGTGAGGGATATTAGAGTAAGGGCTGGCCAAACCTACTGTTTATGTTTATGTAATGAAACCTAGTTTACTACCCCAGCAAGTAGGACAACCCTTAGTAATGACAGCAACATGACGACTTCTAGTCCCCATTGAGTCAGCCTGCCAACTTCAACTGAAGTGAAAATGATTGAGTGTTGTGTATGGGATCAGCAATGGGTAAGATAAGGAACTGCAATAATCCCACCCATTAAGTAACAAATGTGTGAACTAGTTTTTCAGCAACTTTTTGAGACAGGATGTGCCTTATTTTTGCAATATTACATAGGTGAAAAAAGGCAGTGCTTGAAATTTGTTTTATGTGACAGTTGAAGGACATATCCTGATCAAAGATAACTCCCATATTCCTTACAGTGGTGCTGAAGGCCAGGGTAATGCTACCCAGAGTAGCCATATCATTAGATAATGTGTTTCTAAGGTGTTTAGGGCCAAGCACGATAACTTCAGCTTTGAGTTTCTACAAAACATGGCAAAAAAAGGCAATTGGACTGCTTCTATATTTGCTGGTGCCCTAAAGAAATATCCCGATTGGTGATTTTTCCTCCTTTTAACATCATGATGCTCCTGTTAAAATCCCAACCCCCAACCTCTTGTTATAACAATATATAGACTCCCCAAACAGTGTCCTATCTTTTTAGATGACTTTACTGAAATGTTGTCTATTGTCAGTACCAATTATGACAACATTATAGTGCATGCATGTGGATAATGTGGCAACTCTAAAGCTGCTGGATACCTAAATGTGTTAAGCGCTGCAGATTTTATTCAATGGCCAACTCACAACCCTGGTCACACTGATGTATCTTCTGTAACTGACTTATCAATCTCAGACAACTATTGTATCTTATTCCGTGCATTGTTATCATGTTCTAACTTTGTTACTGAGCGGGTTGTTTGGAAACATTATGTTACCTCTGAAGTTGCTGAAAATTCCATCAATTACATAAATAACATACTCCCACAGATCCTCTTGTGATGATTTCGTCAACAATTTTAATTATAAGCTGAAGACTACCATTGATGCTATAGTACCAGCCGAATTTAAGAAGATTAAATCTAAACAGAAAACACCATGGAAAACTGAGGATATCATTTATACTTAAAGAAAAACTGTAGAAAACTTGAGCATCAACAGAAAAAAAAACTAAGCTGCAAGTCCATTGTGACATTTTTAAATAATACCTCACTATCTTCAACAAAGCAATTAGAAATGCAAGACAAGCTCATTTCTCAAAGCTGATTTAAAAAAAATCATAATAATCCCAGAATGCTTTTCTCAACTATTGACAGACTCATAAATCCAGCTCCAAAAAGACACTCAAAATCATCACCTCAAAATCAAAAAGACTTTGCAGCATTTTTCACAGACAAGATAACAAATATCAGGTTGGATCTAAACAATGTTAAACAGAATGTGTATGAGCCCCTGTCTTTGGACATTTTCTCTCTGCCTGAGACTGCTGTGAATGATTTTGCTGCCATTGATAAATAAATCATGAACAAAGCAATGCAACTACAACCCTCCACCTGCTCACTTGAACCTGTCCATATGACCTTTTTTAAGACTGTTTTAATTGTCTAGACGACGATGTGCTAGCAATTGTAAATCATTCCCTGCTGACTGGTATGTTCCCCCTGGCACTGAAAACTGCTATTGTGAAACCCCTTCTAAAGAAAAGTAACCTGGATCCTTTAGTGCTAAAAAAAATTTAGCCAAATTTCAAATCTTTCTTTTTTAAGTAAAATTCTTGAGAAATTAGTAAACGGTAACTGCTAAATGATTACCTACCCTACCTTGATTCAGCTATATATTTGAAAATTTTGGGCTGCTTCTAGACCCTGTTGGGTCTCACCAGCCAACCACATGTTTCAAGACAAAGAAACAAAGGAAGTCCTTAAGAAACTAATTTTCTCCAGAGTTCATGGTTGTTCGCACCCAAGTGTCAACTCCACCCATGGACCCAGGTTAACAAAACTAGAGGTTCCCCTCTTCTCTCTGTCTTTCCTACTCACAGGAGACAGACACAGAACTCTTTCCTTTACGGCAGAAGACACAAGAGCCTACCTAAGACTCAGTAACTAAGTTATCTAATGCCAGCTGCTACAACACAAGTCTGCTGGCTGAATTAACAAGCACAGGAGCCACAAAGCACAAAATATCCCTGATCCCAGGTTGGTGCTCTGTTATTATTAATTCTTATTAATACTTTTTTTATTGATTTCAATCATTAATAATTATCTTTGATAATCATTCATTATTTCTGATAGCCAAATTGTAGCCAAGGCCCAACAACTCTGATTTGAATTTTGGATCTCACATCAGGAATCTCACTAAAATGCCCTTTTATGACCTTAGAAATATTGCTAAAGTACATTCATTTCTCTCCCAGGTAGATACTGATACTATGCTTTTATTACTAGCAGGCTTATAACTGCTATAAATGCTGTCCTTTGTGCTTTCTGGTCTACCTAAGTAAGCTATTAATAAGCTACAGATAATTTAGAATACAGCAGCACATGTACTAACCAAGACCAAAAGGAGAGCATACATCTCACCTGTCCTAAAGTTGATTGTTTCCGTTTTAGAGCAGATTTTAAGATTCTCTTATTGGTGTTCAAATTACCCAATAGACCAGCACCTTTTAGTTTCCCAGGTGAGGACAAAGAACTACAGGGAGGCAGCATTTCGTGTCTATGGTCCTCAACTTTGGAACAGTATGCCAGAGGAGCTGAGGGCATCACAATCTGTAAACACTTTTAAAAGCAATCTTAAGACATACCTTTTTATTTTAGCATTCTCTTTTGTATTGTCACATTTTCATTGTATTGTTGTATTTTGTTAGTATTGTTAAACACATTGTATTGCAATTGTGCATGAAAGACACCATATAAATAAAGTTTGCAAGTGTTTATGCAAATGGTGTGACTTTGACATAAAAAATAGAGATTTTGGTTCTATTTAAAACTAGCAACGTTAGCAGTTGAAACAACCACAACCTTCTAGTATTGTTACGCATTTACTATTTATTAAAATCTTATCCTGCGTTCTAAACACTTTGTCATATAATTAAACTTTGGGCTATATGGAAATTTGAAAGAATTAACTGTACCTGAAAGCTTGTTATTTTTCTGCCCTCATAGAGTATGCTTTCATTTCTCAGTTGTCCCCTTCATCAACCTTGATACAATTTTACAAATCATCCACTGAATATATGTGAGTGTCATTTATCATAGAAGATGGAAACATCTGTACCAGATAAGGCTGCCATCCCTATGGAAATCTAACAGCGTCATGTTTTCCTAATCATCTTGCCAAAAAAAAAAAAATGGAAAAACAATATTCCCCATGCAAATTTATGCACCGCTCACTCGCATTTTTTTCAAATGTCGAACAGATTCAGACACAGTAAATTCAGAGAGGTCTTGACATGAACGTAAACAAAAGTAAATGTTTCCTGGACATGCTATCCACTCTCTGCCCAGACATTAACAATAAAGAAAAGAAAAAAAAATGGAGAGAAATACCATTAAAAAATTCTTTATTGTTGAAGACCTATTCTCCATGAATGTAAAAACAAAAAAAGATCTTGTTGATATCTGAAGCTTTACAACCCCTGTTTTTTTGACTATTCCATCAGAACTTACAAACCTTGGGAGACACAGTTTCAGACCTAAAAAATATGCAAAGCTTTTATTTGCTCAATAAGCTGCTAGCTTGGATGTAAAAGAGAATGTCAAGAATTGTGAGTAAACCTAAAAACCATGTACTTACAGAGAAGCTATAGCCAACTACTGTGCATCCCCCTACTGGGAGTGGAATTGATGTGTCTTCTTCCTCAGAGTACCAACAGAAAGGTGTACCACCTTGAGTGTGTAGATTACTTCTCACAGTGGGTGGAACTCTTTCCCTTACAGAGAGCCGTTTCCCTTACAGTTGAGGAGGTGTCCTAGACTTTCATATGGCCAATTTTGACTTGGTGGGGTGTACCAGATTTCCTTCTCTCAGATTATGGTTTCAATTTCCTTCTTGAGTCTTCAAAGCAAAATATGAAAAATGACATGTGTCAGTCCATCTTACTGAGCCAACAAAAAGAGTGGGTTGGGGGTGTAGATTATTTTCTTCTATGCTTTTTATTGTTTGCATTCAGTGATTGTTTCTATCCTCCTGGCTGCTCATTTTTTTTCTACTAAATTTACTATTTATACTTTAGCTAGTTGTGGAAACTCATACCTTGTCATGCATCATTCTATTTGTATCTGTAGTCTGTAGTGTTGTCTAAGCCTGTTGCTGTTGTTTGTATTCATTGTTGTAACAATGTTTTCATGCTTCACTCTTCAGTCTCTTTTGCAGGTTTCTATTGAAAAAGAAAGGACCCAAGCTTTTACTTGGTTAATAAAGGGAAAATGAAAATCATGCTTTAAAATTTGCAAAATGTTTCAGAAACTCCTGTTGTAGCCCTTAAGTCCTTTGCTTTTATGTTCACTTTAATGATGTATTGGATTTATGATTGTGAAGTGAAGTGAGTCTTTGAACCTGTGTATGCTTTTACAAGGAGGAGGACATAGGACATGAATGAAAGAAGGGAAACTGAACAATAAAGGTTATGGACTTTGTACAAGAGACTGAACTATGTCAAGCGATAATGCTGTGACTATAATTTCTACAGTGAGTGAAGCTCCACTGAACTTCTGTGAAAATTAACTCAAATGTTTGGGCTGTTGGGAGCACAGCTCAAAGGCTGCGACAAAATATGGGAGACCTGACGAGTTTTGCAACTTAGGATAAGTATTTAATTAAGAGTGACAAAGACAGAGATAGACCAGAGAGATTACACAGTACAGTAAAGCAAAACTTAAGCTGACCAAACAAATTTTGCCCTTCCTTTTAACAGGTCTGTCAGAGGAGCTACGACCGTTGAAAAGTTTCTACAAAAACTGCGGTAATAACCCACAACACCCAGAAACCGCTGCAGTTCCTTCTTAGTTGCTGGCACTGGATACTTCTGGATTGCAGTTACTTTAGCCTGCACTGGATGCACAGTCCCCTGCCCAACAACCTTGCCAAGATATGTGACAATGGCCCTAGCAAACTCACACTTTCCTAAATTAACCATCAGGCTTGCATCCCTCAGAAGGTTGAACAGCTTCCTGATACGAACCAAGTTTTCGTCCCATGTGTCACTGTAAATCACCACGTCATCCAAGTACACAGCACATCCATCCATCCCAGACACAGCTATGTTCATCGGGCGCTGAAAGGTCACCGGTGCGCTGCGTAACCCAAAGCTCATAACAGTGTAAGAGACCAGACCAGAAGGAGTAATGAAAGAGGAAATTTCCCTGGCTCATTTGGACAGAGGTACTTGCCAATAGCCCTTCAGTAAATCAAATTTGCTGACATACCGCGCTGAGCTGACCTGATCCACACAATCTTCAATGTGCGGTAGTGGATAAGCATCTGGCTTAGTAACCCCATTTATTTTATGATAATCAATACAGAATATAGGGCTCTTATCGGACTTATCAACCAACAAGGAAGATGACGCCCAGCTCGAAGATGAGGGTTCTGGGATATCGTTCTCCAGCATGTATTTTATCTCTGCGTCCATCACCTTCCACTTTTCTTCTCTCTGTAGAAACGTAGAAACGTTGGCGAATCTGCTGCTTCCCACCTACATCGATGTTGTGTTCTATCAAGTATGTATGGCCTGGTGTACCATTAACAAACACAGATAATCATGAATGAGAACAGACAGCTCAGCACTCTGCCCCTCGGACAAGTGCCCAAACAGAGACTCCAGATTTTTCAGCGTTTCAGAATTTCTCAGCTGGCCATGCAACAAGCTCTCATCAGGTGGTGTAGCCCCATCATCCTCCTGCACAGAGGAGAAAACAGAACTTTCCACTGCTGCAGTCACTGAAAACGACTTAACAGGCTCCTTCTGCTCCTCACGACAAAGTTGAGTGGATTTCCTACACCCTGGCAAATGGTCCACTGAACTTAGCCTGAAAAGGGGAAGTAACAATTGGCAGCAAGGCAAGGACTTGATCACCTGGACTAAACTGACGCTGTTCAGTTTTACAGCCATAAAGAAACTTCATCTTCTCCTGTGAAGAGACTAACCATTTCCCCAGCCATATACAGCCGATGCCGGAACCCATTAACATACTCTATCAAGTTACTAGGAGGTTCAGGTTGCCCTACAGCATTCTGCAGCAAAGTGACAGGTCCACGCACTGTATGACCGGCTAAAGACAATGTTTCCTGCACCAACTCCCTAGCAGCTAACAAGAACCACAGCAGCCCTTCTTCCCAATCCTGGTTCAACTCTACACAATAACTTTGCAACAAAGCCTTAAGGGTTTGATGAAACTTCTCCAGAGCCCCTTGACTCTGAGTGTGATATGCAGTAGCCTGGTTATGCTTAACCCGCAGCTGTTTCAGAACCTCAGCAAACCCAGAGATGAAAAATTTGAGCCCTGATCACTCTGTATCACCATGGAAACCTTAAAGATAAATAAACTGTGTAAGCGCTTTTACAACAGACTTAGCAATAATGGTACGCAGCGGATACGCAGCCGGATACCTGGTGCTCTGACACATTACTGTAAGCAAGTAATTGCTACTAGATTTGGAACGAGGCAAAGGACCCACACAGTCAATAATCAGCTGACTCAGAGAGGGATCAGCTCTCTGCTCCGCTGCCAGGTCACTGCGAGAAACAGAAGAAAGTCAGGAATAGCAACAGAGAATGCCCCACTGCCCTCTGCTCCATCCTGCTCAGGTGCAGGCTCAGGCTCCACCTCCGCACGGCGCATAGCCCATGTGACTGCACATGCTGTAAACACGTCAGGGAAGCACTGAGCACTTTCATATAGGCTCTCCGTAACAGATGGTGAAGATGTTACTCTAGGTGGTGGTGGACCATCGGCCCCAGCCAGATCGTCCCCCAGAATGATGTCCACGCCCTCAATCAGGAGTGCAGGACGCATGCCCATGGTAACCTCACCTTGTCGTCACAGAATACACATGTTGAGAAAATTCGAATAACAAATACATCATTTATATTTATAGTTACTTAAGACTCAACATTATCTTCCATAAAAGTTTTCTCCTGTTTACTCACAATCACTTACTTGTACTTCTGCTTCTTAGAGCCATCTGTTTCATTTGATCTAAATTGAAGAGGGTGTGAATAATTGAATCACCATCAATATTGTGACATATAGTGTTGCCAACCAAGAGCAGTGTTTAGCTGGTATGTTTTAAGGCTGGAGCCCACCAGGCGCGTCTGCATTGCATTCTGGCAGTGTTGTGGACGCTGGAGCTGAACATGGCCACTCTAGTCAATGCTTGAGATCCCACCAGACGCACCACAGCACATGTCAGAAGTGTCCCAGAAGCAGCTGTCCGCTCCGCTCCACTAAACATATGCACCTTGTCTATTTTTGACGTAAGTCGCGTCAAGCTACACAGAGCAGATGAGCCGGTCACAAAGTCAGACACAGGAGGCATTGAGTGTCCGGTTAATTTTCAAAATAAAACACCTTGTCCTGACTCCCGATCATATGTCACATCACTACATCAACATTACATTATAACAGTGGCACCAGGCCAAAAGTCAACCGGTCAGAGGATATTTGTCAGCATGGATGACAAGAAGTGCTTTGACGTGGAAAATCACAAGATTTTCTGACACCACTATGGCCACTATTGCCATGACTGCCCCAGTCCCAATGCCTTCTCTGTGGCGCTGCCGGAGCAAAACGCTCTGCTTCTGAAACACTCCTGGTGGGGTATGACACCATACAGAGGACGGAACAAAACCACATCGCAGCCAGAATGGCATGCAGCCGTGCCCAGTGGAATCAAGGCGTCAGAATGACCTCTCTCAAAAGCTGTGTGTGTGTGTGTGTGTGTGTGTGTGTGTGTGTGATGGGGGGCTGAAGCTGTGGTAAGGACTGTTCCGGTCAGTTAATTGATGCTGTGACAGGAAACATGTCAGAATACAATGTCATCTGTCAGAGACAGCTAATTAGATCACACTGTAGTGCCTTTTCTTTCTCTTTTTCCTTCTCTCACCATGTCAAACCCCCCACCCCTCTCTCTCTCTGTGTCTCTCTGTCTCTCTCACTCATCTCTTTCTTTCTCAATTCTCAGGGTAATTTTCCCCCTGCCTGCTTTAAAGTAACACCAGCCATGAAACAGATAAGACAGCAACACAATTATGAATATATTTGCATTCTGCTTTTAATTAGAACTTTTGTAATTGCAGCAGCTAACCTATTTTGTAGTGACAATTTCAAAAGTTAAATCAATTTGAACAAGCATGAAAGTGGAAGGGAAGAAACAGCCGTGCCTGAATAAATAAATGAAATAGAGCCACTTGAGTTTTAATTATAAAAGGCATCACCATGTGTCGTTGTTTGAAATGAAGGCTGTTGAGAGATTGTTGCGATAACAAGCCAGTGCTACATTCATGCAGTCGCAGTTGCTCTCCCTTGACAGATTAAGACCAGACAGTCCTGGAGGACCACTGTATGTATCTGTGGGTGCATGTGCAAATGTGTGGACAGTTGTGTGCTCATACATGTTTCCTTATCACTCCCTTCTTTCCTACTGAGGGATGCTATGAGGTGTGCAGTAACACTTAAAACTCTGGGAAGTCAAAGGTAACAACTGCGTTATGTTCATGGATAAAGATCATAAATGTACTGAAATACACGCACACCTCCACTCATATACATAACACGTCACATCAAAAAAGGCGTCAGAGGTTTTGTGGAGATGTTCTGTACCAGTATACCATGCATAATTCACTAACCTATCGATCGGAGGCATTTGGTTCAGCAAGCTGTTTGGGGTTGCATGCCTCTTGGCTATTTTCGCCATGCAGAATGTTCCCAAAATAACTGTATTGATTTTTGCTTGGGGTAACAGGCAAACTTCAATAAAACTTCAGGAAGGGAATCTTAGTGCATTTTGGGCTAGCAAGCTCAGAGGAGATTCCAAAGTACCTACTTATGAGACATGCAACTTGCAAAGGCATAAAGGGCAAACAGTATCCTTGCACAACAGAGACTTAAATCCTGTATACTCACTTTTATCAGTTAAGTGCCTTTTTGTTAGTGTCAAGATAGAACCTTGAAATAAAACAAAACCCAAGATTAAATAGATTATTGCTGACAAGTGTTTTTTGGTTTACATATATAGTTTTAATACAAGGATGTTAGTCAATTGCTCTGAAAAGGCTGCTGAGAGAATAAGACATGTTTGAACAATGAAAGAAATCAGCTTCTACCAACTTCATTAAATGTCCTGAAGAATATTCCTCTGCAAGTGATAGTGGACTCAATCACCTGACCATTGTCATATTCTTTCTTTCACACTCCATCTATCATGTCTCTTTAGCCAGTAAGTGCAGTTTGTCAGGGAGAGCTAAAACGGGAAATAAAAGAGCAGAAACTAAAGCAGTAAAAAGCTGTAGAAGTCTGAGTTTGTTAAATGAGCGTTTTCCTTGTCATTAGATGAATGTGTGGATGAATAAAGACAGGTAAATACATGTTTTATCTGCCTTCATGTTTATGGTCAAATGTTTTAGCTGACATTTCTGTTTGTTTAGTTCATCGGGAGTAGATCAAAAGATTCAGTCTTTTTACAATTTATGCATTTTGTAAAAGAAACTTAAACTGGAATGTTACTGTAACATTTGCACTTAGTCATTGGTGGTAAAAACTAAATTGCTGCTCATTTAGGTGTGATTTGTAGAACATAGTGCTACACTACCTTTATGCATTTTTTAAAGGTTATTTCTTTTTATTGTAGTCAATTCATTTGTATTCAGTAGTGTTGTTGGTGTTGTATGAAAACTTAATTTTTTCAAATGTGTTTTTCATTATTTTAGGATGAGTTGAAATGAACTGCACTCTCCTTCCCTCTGCACTCTAAATATAGTAGTCTAGATGAAGGTGTAATTTTACAGTATATATCTGTTCCCCCTCAGAACATACACATACTCCAGTAATCAAGCTGGTGAAGGAAACTTCTGCATCCTCTGTACTTTGATCAACACATGGTAATAGCTATTACACCTGAACCAGTTAATCTCACTGTACCAACTCCATGCTAAACCATCTGAACTGAAATCATTCAACACTCAGTCTCCCCATCGACCTCATTTAATCTGTGTAAAATGTGATTTTCCACACAAATTGGTGATCCTCTTTAATCTCTTATGGATTGATTTAGCATTCCCTGCTTTAGTGTGCGGTCACTGAGGAGAGAATCAGCCTGAGAGATGGGAGGATCTGTTTAGGTTACCCCTGAGAGTGACACCTGAGGGGAGGCACGTGTAGATGTCAATATGTGGGGGAAGGGAAATGAAAGGAAGTGATTATGTTCAGTGTCTAATGGATCTTGAAGGGGTTGTAATCAAAGGCTGATCCCTATTCATCAAACTAACTCCTCTCTCTCAGGAGCAATTTGGAAAAGGGATGTTCTTCACACTTTCATGCAAATGAGAGATTGAATTGTTCTGGATTGTTTCTTTTGGTTTAATCATTTTGTGTTCATATTACCTGACGGGTGAAGCGCATGTAAAGAAATGGCTGGGTTTGCTTAAATAATCCAAATGGAGGGACAATGTGAGTGTCGTATGATCTTGTTGTGATTAAAAGGTACAGTAAATGGAGTAGTTTGATGTGGTTTAATAACCTAAAAAAGATCTCAGCCATCCTTCAGTGGGAGGCAGATGGCGTTTAAGTGGTAATAATAATACAATGTACTGTAGGGAATGTTTTTGCAAATAGCAAATACAAAATACAAAAATGACATAATTGCAAAGTACAAATTTATGGAATAAATATAAGAAAGAAATTTATTGAGGTCTTAGAGGAACCAAAAATGAATGAAAACACAGTAGTGGCAAAATGAGAAATCTGTTCCACTGTGAGTGATATGACAACATTCATAGCACGATAGCACGTCAGTAATGATGTCAATATGTATTGCTATCACAGTTTAAAATTACATTTCCCACAATGGCCTTTTATCCATATATCCATATCCATACCCCCACCCCCCGTCCCGGTGAAAGAAGAGGCACTAGAACATTATGAAAGTTGGTTTTATGGTTCTTTAAAGGGGAGCTGGTATCAGCTCATAGCACAGGCCCATAAATGGCTGCCTGTTCCATGGTTGCTAATTGCCTCTATACTTGAGTTTAACTAGAAAAAACAAATACAAAATGCTGGGTGCAGCCTGCTATATCAGATCACTTGCTCTATCCAATCAATAATACATTTCCAATGAAGGGGTGTGTCCATCTGATAAAGGCTTCCGAATAGGATGATCTCTTTTTTCCCTACTCAAGCCTCTACTCTCCTTGCTCTTCCAAGCAGAATTAAGAGAATTGAGATGTCATTTATGATGGCGGATCCAATCAATTTCTGGGGTCATGGGAGGACAGAAGAGCGAAGGGATGTGAAATGAAATGAGATGCACCTTCAGTAATTAGGAACAGGGTGCAATGTCATCAGGAGACACGGGAGCACGCACACACACAGGGGAATAGTTTATGTACACCAGTGATTTTATTAAATATAAACAACACGGATAATCAAAGCCAATGCTCTTGCCACAGTATAAGACAACAACTCAGGACTTCAGGTTCAGAGAGCGTGCTGCTGGTGTACATAATCACCAGGAGAGAGACTCCAGCCTCACTGCAGGAGAGATAAATAGACAAGATTACTAATTACCAATTTACCTGCAGCTGTTACTGCAGCACCGTGGCTCCACTGATGTCTCCTACCCAGACAGATACCAAAACCACACCCCACTGCCATGGTATTATCTGTCAATGAGTCAAAACCATTAGTGGCAGACTCTTTAAGTATATTTTATGACTGTGTGTGTGTATGTCTGTGTGTCTGTGTGATAGGGAGGGAAGGAGAGACACAGAGAGGGGGATGTCCATTGATTGTAGACATATGGTGAGTGGTATACTCATTGACTAACATAAGTACAGAGTGGGGCTCAAAATATAACAAGTATAATAAAATATAATCTTGTGGGTCACTGCACAAAACTAGTACAGATGGTTGCGCTGACATTGAGGATGCATTCAAGGATGCATTCCACCATGTTCTGGGGATACATGATGAGAATCCACACTAAGATAAATACTCACAACAACCTCCATCTGTGATGAGTCTAACAAAGTGGCTTTACCACAAACACAGAGCCACAAATCAAAATGACCCCTGAATGAGTCTCTTGATCAAATTTTGTATGCAGATAATGAACCTGCTTTTTAAAGGGAATAGGATATCTTCAAGCCACTTAGGGATCAGTCCAGTAGAACGCTATGCCTACGAGAGGAGATAGTTTATTCTATTACCCTCAACCTGCATCGTTGAACTGCATCCTTGAATGTCTTTTGATATTGTATCATTAGATCACAAGATACCATGTTCAACATATGACTTTCCTTTCACATAAAGCGCTCTAAATGCAATGTAGGAACATGCACTTGCACACACAGGGCAGGGCAGCAGGTGTTGAAGAGAGCAGGGACATCTTCCCTCAACTGGAGGGCCCAGGTTAAAGCCAAAGTGGTGAAATGCTTTCATCCTGCTGAAGTGTCCTTGAGCAAAATACTGAATTTCTACCAGCCTCAGGAGTGCACTTCTCTAGCTGACCAAGCAGTCTGACTTGCCTGCGGACAAGGGTAAGCAAAAAGAGAATTTCCATAAGGGGATCAATAGAGTATCATGTAATTATTACACACACAGACCTTTGCCCTGCCTCTTGTTACCATAGGGATAAGCAAAAGATCTAGTCAGACAGCATTTTCTGTTCAAACCATGGTTCTGCAGAGAAGGACATGCTTCAGTGCATTACTGTATATACTGGACCTCTTGGCATTACTACACTCAGATATACTGTATTTGAAAAGAAGACTTATATTTTGTTAAAACTTGTGAAAGTACAGAACACAAATACAGACAAACACACACATATAAAAAAGACAGAGGAGGAATGGAGTCTGTGTTGTTTTTGTGTGTTTGTCCATTCCCAAGACATATCAAATTCATCATTCATCATATCATCCTTGACAGTAACATGGAGCAGAATACAATTATGATTGTTATAATTGGTGAATACCAGACTAACCAATCAGAATTCCCTGAATCTGAGATTTTGAAAAATGAGACCAGTGGCGACTGCTCCAGGCATTAGGAGACTCTGATGCAAGTTAAGCTGATACTTGGGTGAATAAAGTGAGTTTTTAATGGGTCACTCTTCTCAATCACCTGAGGCCATTTTGAAAATACCAAGGGAACAACAGGGTTGAAGACGAGAGCGAGAAAGAGTGACACACTGTTATACCCTAACTATCCTCGTCGCCGGGGGCTATAAGTATAATAACAGTTCCTCCTGAGAGGACAATGAACAAGTGACAGCCGATGAGGTCAGTATATGCATGTGTGTACATTTGTCTAATTGTCTGTCAATTAAAGGATACATCCCTGTGGGGTTGTCTTGATTTTCAGATGTCATCTCTGTCATTCAGAACATCACTGAGGTTAGGATTACCATCAAACTTTAAAAAAATGTTGACATTTCTGTGAACATTTGTTTCATTTTTACTAGCCTCTGACACTGACTCCCCTTTTTCTCCTTACCATGTATGATGTCTCTGACATCACCTTATCTTGCTGAACATCTTTCTTTCTATCTCTTTCTCTCCCTCTTTCTCTTTCTTTTTTATCTTTCTTTCTTACAAATTCAGGCTCTTCTCTCAAGATGACCCAAAACGTTTCTAATTAGGATCCTCTCCCACAGGAATAACTGGCTGCCAGAGGCTGGTAGAGTTCATTGAACCTGCAAAGTGTACAGCTGTTATCTTTGACTGGTGGCCAAAAACAAAATTGGGGCCTTGGTAGGAGGAGGGTGTAAATCCTGTCTGCTTAAAATACAGCAGCTACATTTTGTGGTTTCTTGTTTTTTTATGTCATTTATAATGACCTGCAGAGACAACTAACAACATATTATTCAATAGGTATATAAGTGAAAAATACTCAGGTTAATGCACAGAAACAAGGAAACAGCAGGTAACCTTAAGGGCTTATGTAAACACTAATACACACACACACTAATACACTCACTGGAAAAATGAATAGCTCAAATATATAAAAAGACTTCCCTGTTGTGGTAAGACCAGGGACAATATCTCCTTTTATCGTGAGGTTTAGTTAAAAAAAAAAAAAACAACACAAATGCAAAAAGGTACAGTAGGAGTTGAGTAGCTTTATTAAACTAAAGTGTACTACTGCACAAAGTCACAGTACAGAAAATAATGTGTCAAAGACCTTGGACTAGCAAATTATGCCTACCATACTCACACTCACATTTAACAGTATTTTCTTATTAATGACTTGAATTGTGAATTCCAACATGCATTCACACATATATTAATAAAGTAACTGATAAGTACCTATACGCGCTATATTGACAAAGGAATGATTGTGGGTGCTGTCTTGTTAGATTTTAGCACTGTGTTTGAGGTAACTGATTATGAGCTACTGCCAAATAAACTTAGGTCGACTCAAAGTTACTTATCTAATCAGAAGCAAAATGTGTCTGTTATGGCAGTTTCTCTGCTATGACAAACCTTGAACGTGGAATACCGCAGGGAAAACATGACCTAACATGACCTTATTCATGGCTGATTCAACATTATATCTGGTATCAAATAATTGTATTGATTTCATACAAGCCAGAGAGACAGAGAGCTTAATTTGGTTTAACTGGGTAAACTGGAACAAATTCAAAATGTATTATTTTTAGTTTGAAACATGCACATATTAAAAACTATCCATGTCTCCTATAAATTACTTTCATTTACAACTAAAATGTTTTCTCAGTTACATGGGATAAACATTACTGTCTGGATTATGTTCACAAATAATGTGTTTTCAATTTCTGTTGTTCTGTAGTCAGAGGGAGGAGGTTGGGATGGATGGGGGGTGCACAAGATGTAGGTTCACATCCTGAGTTCCGCGTGTGGTTAGATTTAGGCAACAAAAACAAATTGATTAAGGTTAGTGAAAGATTGTTGTTTTGTTTAAATATTAATAAAGATGTCATATTTCAAGTCATTGCTGACCTGTTCTGCACTAAACCAAGACCATAATCTTTCCCTAGCTTTAACCAAGTGCTGCCAATGACTAAACATAAAAGTTTAACTATTAACTACCTTTTTTATCTTTATGATGACAGAAAACATAATTCAGCCAGCATTACATTTCCAGCAAAATATTGTATATAAACACATTTCTAGGAGAGAGAGAAAAAAACGTGAATCAGACACTAAGCTCTTACACTTGATGAGGAAATGTCGTGGTCTAGTCATATAGACAAAATTAGACCTAAATTTGTCAGAGAAGGTGTCACTCATGTCCAGTGCAGCTAAAAAGCAACTGCAGAAGATTTGGATAGTTCAGAATCATGCAGCATGTCTGGTCTGAAGGTGGAGGAGAGGCTGCTGTGTAGACTTTTGTCCTTCCACTGAGGAATATGTGTTTTAAAACAGCCAAAATGTCTTTTCTCAAAAAATAACCTTTACAAGGAAAAAGCACTATTATATAACTTGACAAGTAACAATGGATGAGGTAGCTCCTCTTTATACAGGCATAAGTAATGACATAGTGTGTTTCCCTATCCTGTATTTATATGTATATATGTATATATATATATACACACACATATACATTTGTCTGTGTTTTTAATTATTTAAACCATTAGCTTACTGGAAAACAAAACATGTAACTGATAAAATAAGCTCAGTGCTTTTGTGTTTAAGTTTAATACGTGGTTTTAATTTGTGGTGTTAATAAAGCTGGTGAGTGCATGAAGAAATTCATATGTCATTTGTAGGGAAGGGCCATTTCTCAACCAGTGGCCACATCATCAGCAACATGCTGCAGCATTGTCTCCACAGCTGGCCTGACTGCAGCATCTGCAGAATACTATAAGAATACTACTAGTATTTTGTTGCAGAACACATAACATACCTTGGCAACTGTCTGCCAAGTACAACATGCAAAAATGCTTGATTTTGTGTGTTTCTGCCATGGCTGGCAGAATTCTGGCATCTGTAACTCTGGCTAGGATAATCAAGTTCAGAAAAAAGCTGACTGCTGGTAGAGTATTAGGCTTCAGTGAGATATGGCAGCACTGGTGAGATGCTGGCTGAGGTGATTTCATCTGCATCTATTTCTGACTGTAACAACACTTACACAAGAACTGAGGTGATTCTTCCTGCTATCTGAGTGCCGTATCAATTTTACATGCAAAATTTGAAACAGTCTCTTCACACCCACACTCTTCCTTGAATGTGTTGCCACAGAAGCAAAGAAGTGAGTATTGCAGCTCTGTGGTGGTCCTGTCACTTTCTGGTTGTAGATTTAATCACCAGTGCTTACAGCACAGATGCAACAGAGCAGCAACAGGCACTACTTGAATGGTTTATCTTCAATGTATTTGTTATTCATATTATTTATGTGTGAGTCATGCATCTACCCAAATGTGGGTTTTCTTTTAAGAACTACCCTCTCTCAATTTTTCATTTCAGTTAGTGGCTTCAATCAGGCAACTGACCCCCTGGCACAATAAAATGGTTACTTAATGTATTCTTTTGTAGGCGCAGTGCATTCAAGCCAGATAAACTAAACTGCCAGCAACCTAAGCCAGAGGACCAAAAGGCATGTGAAAAAGAGCCAAATATTCATTGTTTCCTCAGGAACTAATACACATTCATGTCAAAATAGTATATTTTCAAATAGCCAGGATGCAAGTGGGCCTAAAAAATAGACCAGGAGAAGAAAACGATGAAAGGTAAAAATCTGATGCTTGGCCCTTTTCCAGGTCCCCTGCTACATTTGTGCCCACTGGACAAACAAAACCAAATATGCAATTTCCTTTCCCAAGTTTTGTTTGTTTTTTAATACATCTGTCTACTCTGGGGCATATATATCAAAATCTGATCCAAATTATGTCTTGTGGATATTTGCCTTAATTCCCTTGGCCATCAATATTGAGGTGTTTGTGCATCAGTGCGTTTTCGCACCTGTGTTGATTAATCAGGTTGTTTTACTCTTTAGTGCAATTCATTTGGGCAGATCTGAACACAGCAACAAAAAACAACTGTAGAAGAAGTGGTCTCGGTCCAGTCATAAGACAGTCCTGGAGCAGTTCATTTTGTGGTGGTAATGTGACCTCGATCTCATCCAACTACAAGGTGTACTCTGCAAGTTTGAGGTAAACAGCTCCTGTAACCAGGCAGGTGTCCGTATTTGGATGAAAATGAGCAAAAGCAACAGTTGATAGGAGCTAACCCGAGAAAGAATCAAGGCCCAACCTGGACTAGCAACACAGTATTTTGCTTTCTTGATATTTTGGTAGATAGGACCTTCTTCAAGACCTTCTTCTGGTGTTCTCACTTCCATCCCAAATACATCTAACCAGTGAGCAGAGTGAATGTTCCCAAGTGACTTCTAGTGATGGGTTTTCGTTAGCATGTTTTTTTTTTTCTGCGTGAAAAGAAACCAAACTAAGGGGAAAATGTAATGTTTGCCAATTCACCCACTTATTTGAACCAAACAAAACCAACTTGAAACTGCCCACAGTCTTTGGTTCCTCTTGGCTTTAACTATAGCTGAAGCAATGTTGACCAACTTGAATGCTACAAACCCTATAGAAGCTTGCTTTTTTTGCAGACTAGAAATGATAATAAATCACAATAAGACAAAAGAACATACTAAGGCACCATTATGTCAGCAGGGGACAACATTTTAATAATTTAATGAATGTTATGTGCTGAGACATGTATCTTCAATTTATTTGAAAAGGAAATTGGCATAAAACCCCTCTGTATTTCATTTTTCTAAGCTGCACATCTGACAGCTTTGACCTCTTCATGAAGCTTACATTGCTCATGTTGCAATCTAACCTTTATGAGGTGCCACTTTTCTGTTTTTTTTCTGTTTCTGTTTCTTTTCTGTTATCACCATGACTGATGCTGACTGCCCACCTCCACTCACTGTCTTTCATTTCATGCAACATTCAGTTCCATACAAATTCTACTGGGCTACTGGTTGAAACGCTTTTTCCATGTGTTTGTGCAAGCTGCACTTCTGTGTCACCTCAGCCACCTCCCTTTGGAAGTGTTCTAGGCCTGCCTGAATGGAAGGAGACCTCGGGGTACAGCAAGGACACACTAAAGGGATTACATCTCCCAGCTGGCCTGGGAGCACCAGGGGATCTCCTAAGTGTAGCTACAGAAAGTTGCTGGGGGAAAGGACGAATTGGCTATAAAGTTTGCTTTGCTGCCACCAGAAACTTGACCTGTACTGGAAGGAAACAATTACTTCTTTTTTTTTTGACACATTAAACATAAAGTCATGTGTTCTGAGTGTAAAAAGCTGAGCATAATTTGTAGGCATTTGATCACTTAACATAAGTCGAATATGTGAATGTTTTCAGGCACCGAGTTGTTCTAGTGATTCTAACATGAATGCAGTATTAGATACACCCACACGTTACAAAAAGCGTATTAAAGACAAAGGTGACGGTGTATAGAATAATTTTAAATTTAATGAGTACGGACTGTTTGCCTGGTACGACTAAAGCAGTCTTAGGCAAATCACATAACTGCTGCGCCGCAATACCAAAAATTATAAATACCTGTCACCGCTGTTTGCTGAATGCAATGACACACAGTCAGTTCAGTGATATTGCCACACTTTTCTCTAATGCTCAAGGGATTGTGCTAAAATATGCATCCCACTGAACAATCAGCTTAAAAATAGAGACATTATACAGCAGATGAAGCTGTTTGGTTGAACTTTGAAAGATCAGAAACAGGGGAATTTATTTACTCTTCAAAGTGTTCAGTGATTGATCACTTAGAAATTCATATGACATGCAGTATGAAATAAGAATCATCTTGAGAACCTAATATAAGTGAGTAGTAATCAATATACAAATGGAATGAAATGTACATTATGATAAGTAATGGTAGGCTGTGATGTTTTACTGCAAGGACGAGATACAGAAATAATTTGCTGTCTCTAAAAAATAATCTCAAAACAATTATTCTACTAATGAGTCGTGCTCAAATGCATGAAAAGTATAACAAAACACACAGTACCATTCCCTGTTCGCCCTCTCTTAAGAAAAAAATGTATACAGCTCGGAGACCAATAGTGGCAAGGGAAGGAGAGAGAGGAGTCAGGGAGAGGTGAAGACCAACTACACATATGCCCACTCTATAGAAAAGATGAACAGTGATACAATGACCCCATGCAACTTGGCCACAGAAGGGTCTATATTTTATTTTTAAATCAGAAAGTCTCAGTTTTCAATGTGTTAAATTCAGCATCATTTACATTGGAATAAAAATGTTTAGCATATATTTCATTAATCATTTCACAACCTTCCCATACAAAAAGATCATGCACAATACCTGCATAATTCCTATAAGGACTAAACCTTCGGGTTCCCCAGTGGTGGAACAAGTTACTAAACTCCATTGGATCCCTCTCAATCTTTAAGAAAAAGCTAAAGATCTAGCTTTTTCACAAACACCTCCACACCCGATGGACTTACAATATAAAAAATAAACAAACAAATAAATAAATAAAACTAGAAGAGTGCACTCAGTAAAGTGCAAATCTCTGCCAGGTGTGTCTGGGGGCATGTACAGTCTTGGTTTTCTTCAAGATGCATAGAGTAGTGTAATGGTATTGTAAACAAGCGTCCTCCTGGGTTTGTCTGACTGTATAAACTTAATAAGGTAATATCTCACTAAATTGTCCCTCTCAGCTCCCTTACAGTCAAGATGGTGGACAAACAAAACAACTGGGAGACAAAAACTGGGAGAAGATCTCAATCTTTCTTGAGAACTAAAGTAAACATTTCCTGCCTCTTAAGTTTAATCCAGGTTCATTTTGATTTTGGTTTGAAACACTGTGAGGTACTAGTTTCTTTTAGTAATACAGATGGTATTGCTGTTAGTTTGTCTTATCCATTAAAAGAATGTTACAGTATTAAAAAAATCTTTCACAAACCTAGACTGATCTGCTGTCAAAGTTACTAGACACGGGGGACCTCAGTGTTAGCTATGGTTCACAGGCAGTGGATTTTCCAGTCCTGAACAGGGATTTTTCCAATGTAACATATAACCAGATATAATAATATGGTTCACTAATGATACTCTCTTTAGCCTTAGTAATAATGGCAGACACAAGAGAAGGACCCTATGCAACTTCTGTCTATTATGGACAATGATAAGTCACCCACTGCATACCACCATAATGAAACAGAGGATAAGTTCAGTGGTAGGTTGCTGTCACAGAGCTGCTCACCAGACAGACTTAGGAGATCCTTTGTCCCCAGAGTGATTAAGCTCCTGAACTCTTCCCATCAGGGGAGAGGGGAGGTTGGGTACTGGGCCTCATGCTCTGCTCTGCTCTGCTCTTCTGTTTGTGTCTGTGAATATTCTCATTTGTCCAGGTCATAGTTATTTCTAGGCAACAATGATTCCAAGGTAACTGGACTTAGATTTGTCTTATGAAGACGTTTCGCCTCTTATCCAAGCAGCTTCATCAGTTCATAACGCATCAGTCTGACTAGTCCTCACTAGTCTGACAACACAGTGGAGATAGACCCAGGTAATTATCTCTGCAAAAGTGACCGCCCAACCATTTTCTAAGACAATAGTTCGTTAGTGGAGTTTCACCTGACCATTGTTTTGGCCTGTGAGTCATCCCTGTGAACGACAATCGTTATGAGTGGATGGGGCTACTGGCAGATTACAGTCATTAGGCCTGTTTGTGCTTACTATGATGGTCACTTTAATTACTGTCAGTCACTTTATATACTGCCAGTCACTTTATCACTTTGTATACTATGGGTCACTTTGTTTACCATTTAGTCACTTTACTTCATGTCATTACATATTCTTTTTGCACTGTGGAATTGTTCATCTACTGCATCAACAACCTCCATATGTACAGGATCATGTATATAATGCAGTCACCTTTTCCTGCTAACATTTATCTTTATTGTTACAGGCTAACTTTTATTGTGCATTACCAATTTGTATTGTATGTATTTTTCATATTGAGCTAGTGGATGCCTAAATTGCTAACATTTGCAGCTTATATTAAAGCAGCACACAGTTTAATCATTACTTACACTTTTTGTTATTGTGTTTTTGCTTTCTTTTTTTAAGACAAAACACAGCACTCTCCAAGCGCTTGACAAACCGAATCGAACTTGACAGGCCTTCTGTGTCTAATTATGAACTAATATAAGTATTTGTTTGAATTATTTTTGCCAGTGAAGCTGCAATGCAAGGCTTGATCTAATTGGTTAGAATAAACTTTGCTATAGCTATTTCATAAATAGACTTAACTGCGGGTGGAGACAATGATAGCACCTCCTGATTTTGTGTGTAGAGGAACACAAGTATATCTCTATTATGAGAGGAAAAACATGTAGTTTACAATCGTGTTCAAGTGTTGCTGTGATAGAGAAAAATGTAATGTGTGATTCAAAGACTGTATAATGTTGCACTTATCTGCTGTAGGAGTCTAGTGATGCTGAGGTTATTCTACAACAGTTCCATAGAAATCCAGTTCTTTTTATAGAAACTCTGGTATTGTATAGCCATACAAAAATTGGCAAATGAGTTACAACATAAAGATGTAGACATCATGTCACCTTGTTCAAGGGCAGAAACTTATTGTAAAAGTATGCTCTGTACTGAGCACAGACACAACCTGAGCTTTGTTTTATCTGCATCTACCGTGGGTTTTTTTGTTTTTTTTGTTGTTGTTGTTGTTGTTGGGTTTTTTTTTTATGGGCACGGGTATGAGAGGGTCTGTGCTGACCCTGACAGCAAAAGAACAGCCTTTAATAACAGACGTCTAACTCTGCAGGGAGCTTCTGTTTGATTTCATTGCTCGAGGCAAAGCTGTCTGAATATTACTCAAACTCCCCCTGTGCCATGGCGGGAAGCTCCATCTCACTGTCTTCGTTCTTCATATTTTTATTGGCAGCAGGAGGACTAGGGTTGTGGGTGAGCATGGGTGTGTGCCTGTGTGCTTGTGTTGCGTGACTTGAAAGAGGTTGGGCTGTGAGGGGTGATGCACTGCTGGTAAGGGTGTGTGCCTCCGCATATGTGTGTGAGAGGCAGTAAGTCTTTTCTCACTATTCAAGCCAGCTGAGTGGTCAGAATGAAAACATTTTCGGCTGTCCTTTGACCACAGAGGTCAGGCATCACTGTGAAAACTCAGGCAGAGCAGTAGAGACATCGCAGAGATCTGAGCATAGTAGGCTAGCCAGCCAGCCTTCATAACAACACTGCTGATTTGTAGCAAACTCCCCAGCCTCAATCGCCTCATCAATCAAGGCTGCAGCCCTGCTGATGGAAACACAAGCACTCAGAGATCCTATGCCCTCTCATGCGGTACACATGGCATTATTGCACTCGTATTTTATTCACGCCTACTAACAGTTTTACGTCCCAGACCTTGGGGATGATAATGTTCATGTTGCTATAATTCTAATACAATTTTGAAGTAGAAATCAAACATGGTGTTTTGCCTGGGAATCATTGAAATTTAGACCTAGACATGGATGTGAGTGTTTTTGTTTGTGGGTATGTGTAGCAGAGTGGTTAATGGGCTCTTTATGATAGATCAATAGCCTTATGATGCGCAGAAATGCACTTTTGCATGGTTATGCATGTGCATGTGTGTGGTAGACTGCACAGTGGCATAGTGTTGGGTTAGGTGTGAGTCTTTTCCTCTATACTCATGATTAATGAGCTAGTATTTTTAGACAAAATAATTACCAGTAATTATGTCTTACCACATCAGTTACAAGGCACACTGGAAAATGAGGTGCAAGCAAGATTTCCAACAGTGGACAGAGTCCACATGACAGAGTTGTATGAAACAGCTGGAGATCTTAATCATGTCTTTATCATGACTCAGTGCTAGTCTAACTCATGCCACAAGATTAAGATGATGTAAGCAGGATGTAGTTTAGAGGCTGCACACTTTTCCAGGATTGCCAACTGACTACAGTCTCCTCGAAAGACCTGTGGGTTTGTCTGATGTAGTTGTTTAATAATCTGAGCCATTATACAACTGAAGAACGCAGAGATAAAGCACCTGCGTTGTTATCTGTACAAGACAGGAAATCACTTAGCTGGGGGAGTACCAATAAAGCTGAGGCATTGGAAGCTACATTAGTCTTTGCATTGTGGTGACATCCAGACCTTATCCATATTGTAACTGTGAAAAGGCTGCTTCCATCTCGTTTCACTGGGCCCTGTTCCTTGACATTATCAGTTCTCTTTAGATGTTAAGAAATTCATTCAGTCCAGTATTTAAGTCATTCATTTCAGTCCAGTTAAATCAATAACAGAGCACATGCTAGGTTCAGTGATGTAGATGTATTTGTGTTCCAAACTGTTAAAAGGGTTGTCGTGCTGTGGTGATTATTAAATGTCTGAGTTCATTCTGTTGTTGTTGTTCTGCTTGCGGTGCTGTTGCAGATTATCTGATAATTCTATGTAATTGAAAACAGGTGTGCATGGTTGTAACCTGTGATTGGGAACTCTCAAGTGGCTGAAAAATGTGTAAAACTGTTCTGCAGCAGACGACAGTTTGCTCATGATTGCTCTGGAGTGTGTTCATAGCTAACCTAAGATGTCGACACTAAGAACCTTAAATGACAACTTTGTTTACTGTTGATTCTTGGAATGCTTCAGCCTGTTTAGTGCACCCCCATGCTTATTTGAACAGTTGCAGGTCAGGTCTGAGAGGATAAAATGCCAGTGAATGGTGGTAGTTGTTTATCGGCTTTTACTTCCACTTGAAATGTTTTTTTGTTGAACTGGAACACAAGGTTTTTTTTGTTGTTTGTTTGTTTTCAATAAAACATCACCTTGTTTGCATGGACCCCTGCCTTCAGCTGCTCCATTTTACTACTTATCCTTTTTAGTTTTCCAGTGCCACAAATCACTGGCTGATAGCGCTACAATAATGAAAGGGACATGTGAGGATGGAAATTATAAAAGTGTGTTAACAGGGCAGGTATCATAATCAAGTAACATTAAACTTAATGCAATATTGTAACAATAGTCCGAGTGCAAGTCCCAGAGCAGCGGGTGAGTGAACTCCCACTCACTGCTGTCAGTCAATGCCCACACATCAAAGCTACTATAAGTCTTCAAATTTTATTAACAAAACAGTAATTACCAAAATGACTACCAGCACACTTATTAGATGGTCCATATTTAACAATTGAAACCATAATGACTCATTGAAAAAATTAGTCAGTATTTCTAGAAAGAAGTTGACACTCTTTGAAAAGGAGCCAGTTGGAGCCAGGAAGTTTTTGGAGCCAGCATCTAGATGCCGTCGGTGACATTGCACGTTAATATATTTTTGCATCTGTTTCAGCCTCAAGCCATGGCAGTTGCCACTTGCTTTTACCCAACAAGTCCTCCAAATTTAACAACCAAATTGGTCATTTGTCCATGTAGAATGAGATGTCTTCACACATTTTCTGGTCTGACACCACTATCAGTAGTAATCAGCAGGACAATATCTTTTACCTGTTACAAATCACTGTTAAAAAGTAATTATGTTTTATTATGTGACAATGCTGTGGTTATGGTCTTATTAGTGTTAGGCATAAAAACCATTTGGTTAGGTTTAGGGAAACATGCTTTGGGATAAGTTATTACAAAAGAGACTTTGAAAATGTACAGTTAGGTAACATTTCACAAATATCACAGTTCTCACTCCCACCTTACCTCATCACAATGAGGAAAGAGCAGTCTGTGGATCAGGTTATATGATGAAGGTTACAGTCTTGGTAGTTGTCAAGAATTTTCCTTGAGCATGTCAAACTCTGTTATATTCTTGTCACAAGCAATGCTGTTATTTTGAATGGCACTGATAACTGCACAGATGTGGAAATGACTACTAATATATCATTCTTTACTTGGAGCCTTAATATATCTTTTCACAAACTGGTTGCTATTCTAGGATCTATATAAAACTTTTAAAAAGCTATTTTAAAATCACGGTATTGATACTGTTAATGAATGAATGTATTGTTGTGAGCTTTGTTTCTGTGGATTGTGTTAGTTTTAGTCAGAAAATATTGAACCCTTTTTTCCTTCTGCTCAGCATGAACTCATTATGTTGATATTCCTGTCCTTGACAATAACAGTTTGAGCCACAAGGTCTCAGAGTACATTTTTATACACAACTTGTTGAAGTGCTCGGTCCCTGTTACAGCTGAAACTTGTTGCCCTCTTGTTACATCTTTCCTGACCTCAGTTAAAGCATTGGAGTCTTAACAACACACAGTGCCTTCATCTGCTCTCTTTCCTTTTTTTTTTTCTGAAATGCCTGTGATCAGACAGCTTCTTGACTTGTCTGAGGTGGCCTGCTTTAATGAGAGCCGAGTATCACACTGTACACACAGAAAGTATCACTATCCATTTTGTACTGTAAAGCGGTTAACCCGGAGCTGGCGATCAGTGTCGCACGGCAAAACAACGATGGATTCAGTTTGCTGTACAACATGGATGTCAAATGCCACTACAGAAGAGGTTCTCACTGAAAAATTAAACTGCATTTGTCAAAGTGTAAAAGGAAAAAGTGCATTTTACAGAGAGCACTAAGTCTAATGGGTAATAAATATATGCAACATACTATTAAAAATAAATACCTTTGTTCCCATTAATTCTATTGTTCCCCTTGACTTGATCTATTGGAAAACAGTGGATAAAATGGGACATCTTTTGTCATTTTATGTAACATATTCCAAAATCTTTTTTGCATTTCACTTTAAAGAAACAAAAAATAATCATACACAAAGTATTCATTAATTCTTACATGAGCTGATTCTGCCATTGTCTCTCTAATAGACTCACTGACAAATGTAAATACAGTCAATTTCACTGCATTAAAAACTGAACTTCTGAATTATTGTGCAATCATAGTTAATTAGGTTTTCTTTTTCCTTTTTTGAAACTTTGACCACATATCATGGCACTGAAAGTCTATTATAAGAAACAAAATAAAAGAAGCAAGGGGGTTATTGCGTGTGTGCTTCCGTGTTAACATCACTGAGAAACTGTCAACACCACACTCGGAGCAGCTGCTACTGGTACAGCACAAACACACTGAATTATTTAATCCATACAATATACAGTAGGTCTGATGAAAGAAACGGAAATATACATCTTCCTCTAGTTGTTTTCTCCCACCTACGCATCCTTCAATACATGCATTCCTTTCCATTTAAGCACTAGATCTACCTTTTTTTTAATTGAAAAAGAAATGAGTGAGTGCACCATTGAAATGAAAATAATTGACATACTTGAGAAGAGCAGGCATAAGCCTTTAATTCAATAACATGGCAGATTATAGGGGCTTAGATTCCACCTTGGCTTGGAGTGCTCCCAGTAGGGAATGGATCCACTTGGCCTGGAAACACATTGATGAGAGAGAGGAGCAGTGTCTAATAATGCCACGACAACCCCAGTGAGTAGTCATGGCACACCAAGACATTAAGTATCAGACTGTGGTTATGCAGTTATTTCTTCTGCAAGAATAAAACGTTCAAGTACAGTATTCATATATCTGCAGTATCTAATGATGCTCCTGTGCAATTTTCCATTTTTCAAAAGAGGATAAAACTGTTTTTGGTCATATTTGTGGAAACAGCATCTAAGCTTCAAGCCTCTGGGTGGGTGGTTCCCTTGGCAGTGGTTGACTGACATGTCAGAGCTTTTCCGTTTTTTTTTTTTTTTTTTTTTTTTTTTTTTTTAAAGATCCCCTGAAGACATGTTTTAGGACACATAAAAACATCTGCTTGGAATAATAAATTGTGTCTGACATTTCTTTTCCAGAAATTACCTAGTTTAAAATCCTTAAAATTGCATCTCTTTCTCCCTCACTGAAAAATCCAGAATCTATGAAAAAAAATGTAATTTCAAAAGTTTAACTGCTGGACACAATATGACTTCTACTTTACTGTAAAGTCCATTTTTCAGTTTCCACATCATGCTTGTGTAAGTTGCCTTTGATTGGCATCCAAATTGTTGTTATGTCACAAATCATGATCATAGGTACATGCCTTTTAGCTCAGATAGA